>JAQFVV010006275.1:5315350-5826312 GCA_028023455.1 Epiperipatus broadwayi | reverse complement strand
TATATATATATTGTGCCCTTTTGTATGGGTCACCATTTAATTTTGTGCTAATCTATATTAAAATTTTAAATTTAAGATATATTTGAATATGTGATGTTGATTTTGCTTATGGTAATATTTCAAAAGGTTTAATTAAAGCAATCTATGAGTATTTGAGATGTGAAATTGTGCTGAAATTGAGAGAGACATTTTAAATAAAGATGATAGTAGTGTATGGTTGGGAAAACTGGCCATAGTTAATACTGCATTAATATATTTAATAAGTAGGTATTTAAAACTAAGAAGTGTTTAAAAGACAAGTTAAAATTAAATACATATTTATTGTTGATAAAATAATGTTATAAAAGAATATAAATATTTTAATCTTATAAGTACATAAATAGAAGATTAATATTTGATTTTAATAATATCGAATTATTAATTCCCAATCTGTTATAATATCTTATTTATTTTAAAAAAAAAATGTTTATTTTTAAAATGCAATTGTTAGTTATTTTTAGATGATGACAAGCGTTGCTTGTGTTGTAGAAACAGATGTTAGTTAAATATGCACACACATGCTTGGAAGTTATCTAATAAAGTTGCACAACTATTTTAAAAATCATGTTATAAAATTTATAAATAATACGTGAGCTATCACGAGATAAAATAAAGATAAATCAATGTAGAATATTAAATCTGTTTTTTAAAAGTATTGCTTTAAAAATATAACGTATAAAAAAGACTTAGTGTATTTTAAATAATCTTCTAAAAGTTAAAATTAAAATCAAGTAGGTAAAAATATTTTTAAAAAAATGTTTAATGGATTTAAATAAATGATAAAGATTATTTTAAAATTTGATAATGTAATAAATATTAAATGTTAAATAAGTCATTATTTATTTTTAATTTTGTGTTGTTGGTAAATATGTAAATAAGCCAACAAGTTGATTGTTTAAATGTACCAATCAAATGGGAAGTTTCTTACGGTATAAAAGCTCAGGTCAATTGTTAGGAGAGGACTTCGTGATTGAATTTTCAAGTTAATTGTGTTATTAAAAAATAGCTACGTAAATTTTATAGACGCTTTTAAAATCATTTTTTTTTCAAAATTGTAAGAGTGTCTTGTAAATAAGTTATAAAAGTTTTAAATGATAGACATGCAGTGTTAATTTAACTTTTCCTTATCAATCGTCTCTATATTGAAGCTCAATTTGCAGGCAAATAATCATGGAAACATCATATATAGTGAAAATATATCGGAAACTTTACCCTAGAAATATGACAAATGCTGGATTAGTTCGGAAAATTACGAGATGGAGAAAAATAATATTTTGGACAGTATATAATTTTAAAAGCTAATTGCTATGGACTAGTAGAAAATTAAATGCTTTAAAGAATAAAATACTTCTTTATAAAGAAAGTATTTTTGCAAGCTATAAATCTAAATATATATCTTAAGTTAAGATATTGGAAATAAAAGTAGTTTTAAAATACTTGCCTTGTTAAGTCTTTCTGTTTAAAAGACTGAATGTTGACAATTTTAAAAGGCAAATAAATTGAAAAATATAATTAGCTAAAAATCTTAATATAATAAAATTATTATATTGAAATAATTTAAACGCTGGTCATTTTTAGATGAAAAGCTTATTCTTACCTGGATATTTTGTTAAGAAATGCGCAAGTAATACGTGGACGTCCAAGTTAATTAAAATAATTAAATGATAATTTTTATTAACTATAGACTAAATTAAAATAATAATTTTTGAATAATATTTTGGAAAGAACTAAATCAGGATCCTATAAACTATTTTAATTTTATTTTGTTTTTCTTGTGGGGAACTTTTATTTTATTTTAAAAAGAACGTTATCATTTTATAAACTTTTAAAAACCACGTGATGGACCGGAAAACGGAAATGGTGTTTTAGTGAATGTGTACCTAGGATTAAAGAACTATATGGTGGAAAAAAAGACATCGCTGGAGTTACGTAATATGAATTCTGTTTTATTTATCTAACATAAAAATTAAATATTATTAATTTATTAAAAATAAGATAGGTACATTTCTTAAAATAATAACTAAAAATAATATAATAATTAATTATATAAGTTTATTTTATAATTAATATAACACAGAATATATTAAAGAATGATTGTGAGTGTAAAAATGTGAATTATTTTATGAAGCTGCAATTCCGAAGAATATTGGAAGATGGACTGTACATTAAATCATTGCTTATGGTAAAAATTTTATTATAATAATAATTTTAATGTATTTAATATGTTTTCTTTAGATCACCAAATGATATGATATTGTTGAATGAATGTATAAATATTTTAAAATACACACACATTATATTGGCAGTGACAGTTTTATTTAAATATGCATAATTTGAATTTATGATATAAATATGATACAACATTACATATAAGCTTAGAAATAATTATATGATTCTTTCTTAAATAAATTTTGATATTTTTTTTTATGTTATAGTATTAGAATTATATTTATTATTTATAAGTAATTATTTTTTATTGCAAATTAGGATGAGAGTTAAAAGTCTGTATTTTATTTTGTTTATTGGATAAATTACGTTAAGTTTTATGGAGAAGTTTATATTTGGATTGAAGGTTTACCAAGTATAGATGATGAAGTATAAATAGTTTGGATAATTAATATTTTATTTAGAGTTGAAAGTTGTTTTCCGGAAATTTTAAATAAGTTTAGAGGATGTTGTTTGTAGATAGAAATTTATTGAGAAGGAGTAGTATAACACATAAAGTAAAGTAATAATTTCTCATAGAAAAGAATCATAGAATTTATCTAATATAATACTTTATGAATTTGAAATTAATGAATGATTTAAATAATATTATTATTTCAACAACGCATATATGTAATGCATATTTGATAAAACCTATAGCATGAATTGCATTAAGTGAAATATAAAGTTATAATCAATTATTTGTTATTACGTTACATAAATACATTAATGTCTATATTATAATATTAAAGTAATACTAATAGTAAAGTGAACACATACTATTACATTATGGAATGAATAACATTAATACTTAATTGATGTAGCAATTTAATTATTAAAGTTTAATTGTTTACATATGCTACATAAACAGTATTTACATAAATTTATGTGTAATAATTGAAGCTTATTGAAATGTATTTAAAGTGTAAGTTCGAAAATACTTCAATGTTATTAGTACAGCATTTTGAAAAGAATGTAAATTATGTATTAAGAATATAAGTTGGTAACAGTATAAACATTTTGTATTATTATTTTCTTATATTTTTTATTTTCTTTGTTTTCTAATTTTGAACTGTAAATGTTGTAAATAGATTCTTAATCAAAGTTAATGTAAATAAATTTGTTTAATTTATTTTAAAAGTGTGTCGAGTTCATTATTTTGCACCACAGCATTTGACAGCAGATAATTTGGATAAACATGATATTTGCACAATGTGAATTTATTAATACTATTTAGAAATAAATACAATATTTTCCTGATTATTTATGAGAATTGATTGACATTAACATATCATATTACAATGGTCATAGAGTAATTATAATGCATAATCTAAGAGTACAATATTATTTATTGCCACAGATTATTAAGTTTAAGATTTTGATTTATTCCAAAATTAAGATACTATATGAAAATAAAAGATATACATATTATTATTTATTTGATGATTGATGATATAACAGAAATAAATAAGCTTAAGTTATACTCTAAGATTAGTAGTGAGTATTATTATTATTAGAATAAGTTAGGTGTATTTAGGTTTGATATAAAATCCTTTATCATACTTATTTACATGAGTTATCATTACTTTAAGATAATTAGAAGAACCTGAGATTATTTAATTATATTTTAAAATTAAAAGTTAAGATTTATTTTTATTATTATTAAAGATAATTTATTTTATTTTAAAAGCCATAAGAATGCTGTAGATGTAGTATTAAGTTAATAAGGAGGTAATAGTATTCTTATGCTATTGAAACAGTGTCTTGGGAGATAATGATTTAATGTAAATCTACTTATTACTTTGTAACTTTACTTCACAGTCTCATGATTTTTAATAAATACTTATTTAGTAAATACATATTGTAGAACTATATTGATTTTGATAATTGATAATAAATTTAATTAGAATATGATAGTATAAAAGTATGTCAAAAGTAGATATGCAAATTTTTATTAAGCATAACAATTCAATTGAGCTAGTTGTATTTCAAATTATATTATATATCGAGAAGTAAGGGTACAATATATATATATATATATATATTTGTTCTAATAAATTATCCCTATTAAATTGTGAGTGTTCATATTATTTGATATTACTGTTGGGTGAGTCTGAATTCTGCAAATCAACCAAACACAACACAAAGTATGTAATTGTTAAGAAAAACAGTATTCATAGTTGATATTACTAATCTTCAGAAACAATTCATTGAACAGAAACAATTCATTGAACTTAAATTAGAACTTGCAAATTAGTTTCAAACATTAACAGATTTTGAACATGATTCAGATTTGAACAAAATTAATAAGAAGATAACTGCTACACTTATAAAAACTGCAACAAAGATAGCTGGTATAAAAAAATAGCAATTGACCAGTAAAATTTCTACTGAAACAAGATAGTTTATGAAAAAAATATAAAAGTGATGCACTAAGAAAGATTGAATATTTGCAATTTTGTAAAAATGGTGCAAAAAAGAATTGCTAACAATATAAGAAAGTATAATTATAAATTATTAAAGAAAGCTATAGAAGAGAATAAAAGTCTCAATAGTGTAAAACAACATTCTGGAATTGATAGGAAACTTATTTCTGCAATAAAAAAAAAGATGGAATTATTACTAAAAAGAGAGATGATTTCATGAAATGAGCAGAAGAATTCTATCAAGAATTATATAGCAATAAAGAACAAGAAAAAATTACTATATTTTCTGAATTGCCCAAGATTTTAAATGAAGAAGTGAGATGCTATTAAATCTATGAAAAAGATAAAAGCTTTAGGTAATGATGGAATTATAATTGCTATCTTAAAAGAAGCATTGAAGAAATAAAAAAATTTTTTGGCAAAATTATATATCAAATTTCTAAATCATAAAGATGTACCAGGTGATTGGAAGAATGCAAAGTTAATATTTAAAAAAGAAGATATTAAAAATTACAGACCCTATCAAATTTTTTACCAAGATAATTACAACTCATCTACAGCAAACTTTAGATTTAAATCAGCCAAAAAAAAAAAAAACAAACAAACCCCCAGCTGGATTTAAATGTACTTTTAGTACAGTAAATCATATCCAAATATTAAAAAACAATGGAGTTGCTATTATGCTTTGAATTTGTCAATTATGAAAAGATATTTGATTCTATAATTACAAAAAAAAAAAAATCAAGTCAGATGTCACATGACCTAATTTAATAAGCTTGTATTTACAAATGTTATATATAAGAGCTTACAAAATAAGCTCTTAACAAGCTTTCCAGAATATCCCCAACCTGACCGTTTTCTGCTACTAGCATCATCAGTGAGATGCTAGGATATTCAAGCATTAGATTAAAAACACCAGGGAAACCCAGCACATATAACTATTAAGTAGAAAATCTAAAATTTTCAGACATCCATATGTCCCAATCCAGCTATATTTATATTGCTAAAGCTATTAATATATGGTGTATCTGAACTTAGTTCAGTTTCATATGGCTATTTAAGTTAGATAGCTAGATTGGAAACACATATGGATGTCTGAAAATTTTAAATTTTCTACTTAATATACATTAGATAAAGTGCTGGGCTTGTCTTGGTAGTTTTAATCTAATGCTTGAATATCCTAGCAGCTCACTGACAATGCCAGTAGCAAAAATTGGTTTGGGGTTGGGGATATTCTTCTGCAAAGCTTGTTAAGATCTTATTTTGTGAGTTCTATATATAATATTTGATTCTATAAGTATTTCTCCAGTGATTAAATCATTGGATCATCAATACATAGATCCAGGATATTGTCATTTTTCTGAAGAATATTTATAAAAATACAACAGCAAATAATTAGATTACATATTGCTACTAGGAAGATTAATGTTGAAATGAGTATATGACAGGCGACTCCATGTCTCCAAAACTTTTTCAGCAGTTTTGCAAGAAGGATTTTGTAGATTAAAATGGGAAGCTAAATGAATAAAAGTAAATGCAGATTATTTAAGTCATCTAGATTTCGCAGATGATGTTATTATTTTTCCAAATAATGCTTTAGGTTTTCAGGAAATGTTGCAAAAGTTATTAGATAAAAGTAAGAAAGTAGGACTAAAGATAAATGTTAAAAAAGTCTAAAGTAATCTTCAATGGATTTTCTCAAAAGAAGAAAATAAAGATTTATAATGATGAATTAGAAGAAGCTAAATACAAACATCTTCGTCAGATTATTACTATAGATGGAAACATAATAGATGAAATCAATCATAGAATTAAACTCAGTCGGAGTACTTTTGTTAGAAATAATTTAATATTAAAAAGGAAATATACCTATGTGTTTGAAAAGAACTAGTTTTTAATAAAGATGTTTTACCTTGTCTTACCCATAAAAAAAGAGCAATATAGAGATTTCAGATCACTCAAAAAGTATAGAGAGATGCATGTTAAGAGTAACAAGAAGTCGAAAATGAAATATGTGGATGAGAAAACAAAGAGGTGTTATCAATAGCATTAAAATAATCAAGAGACTGAAGTGGAGTTGGTCTGGAAATATTTCTTGAAGAGATGATAATAGATAGACAGTTGAAATCTTGAACTGAATGCCAAGAGATTTGCAAAAGATTTAAAAAGATACCACATTAGATGATGGATAAAACAAGGAATTATGCTGATGTAATGTGAAGAAGAGAGTCTAGAAACTGGAGATAGACTGAACTTAGAGGGACTTTCAAACTGTAGTGGGTTGATAATGGTTTAAAAGTGATGATGATATATGCATACACTCATATGAGTGTGTGTTAAAAAGTTGAAATAGGAATATATTATATGTTACTTCAGGGTTAATACTAGATAAATATTCCAGTAAAGGAATGTATATATATATATATGTTAAAACAAAGATTTGCACAGGTTAAATATATAAAATACATATTTTGCGGGTTCATCCGTGTTAAAAACTTTTAATATTAATATACTGATGTTTCGACTTGGTCACACAAGCCATCCACAGAGTTATAAAAGGTAGAAAGATGGTTGTAGAGGCGCTACAATCACTGATTTGAATAAAATGTTAAAATTCCACCAATAGCAAAAAATGTTAAATTTAGGAATGTTTTTTAAAAAAATCTTTCCAAATAGGAGGAAGTTTGCATGTATCATCTCGCTTATTGATACAATCTGGCCTTTTAAGTATCTCAATGGCTTCTCTAATTTTGCATTGGTAGAGATTATCACATCTGGATATGATCCTGGTACTAGAAAAATCAATTTTATGACCTGAATCTATAGTATGGAGTGGGAGTGCTGATGATGATGAGTGTTGTTTAACTGCATTAGCATGCTCATCTCTCCTAACACTGATGCGACAATTACTCATACCTATGTAAGAAGCTTTACAATTTTTACATGAGATTTGATAGACACCATGAGATTCAAGAGGGATTGAATCCTTAGGTTTGGTTATTATATTGCTGATCTTTTGATGAGCAGAAAATGCTGTATCTATATTATAGCATTTTAATATACGTCCGATACTGTCTGTAGTTCCTTTTACATATGGAACACAAATCCTAATAGCTGATTTATCATCTTTTTGTTTCCTATTTTATCTATTTTGGGCTTGAAATAAGGCTTTTTGTATAAATTTGTAATTATAACTATTTGCTAATAAAACACTATTAATATGATTTATTTCTTCTTTCAGATGTGTTCTCATCTGAAAGGTTAATTGCTCTATTTAAAAGAGTTTTGGCTACAGAAACTATCTGAGTTGGGTGATGATGAGAATGGAAATGCAAATATCTGTCTGTGTGTGTATCCTTTCTGTAAATAGAAAAAGATAAACTATTTGGTGTTCTGGTGACTAGAACATCAAGAAAAGGGAGTTTTCCATCAGACTCTGTCTCCATTGTAAATTTAATATGAGGATGCATATTATTTAAATGTAAGAAAAAATCATCTAATTTATTTTTTCCATGTTGCCATATGACAAAAGTGTCATCTATGTATCTGAGCCAAATGAGAGGTTTTAAAGATGATGATTCTAAAGCATGAGTTTCTATATATTCCATGAATAAATCAGCTATTACTCCTGAGATAGGTGAGCCCATAGGAGTACCAAAAACTTGTCTGTAATGCTGTCCATTGTATACAAAATATGTATTTAAGAGACAATGTTTAATTAAAGCAATAATATGGTCTGGTAAATTGCAACGTTGTGAGATTATATTTAAAGCTTCATCAATTGGAATGTTTGTAAACAAAGACACGACATCAAAACTGACCAGAATGTCATTAGCATTAATTTTTAAACTTTTTAAAACAGAAATAAAATGAAGAGAGTTTTTAATATATGATTTAATAGATGGGATTGTAGGTTTAATGAAATCCGATAAGTATCTGGCTAAAATATGAGTTGGAGAACCTATTGCACTTACTATTGGACGAAGGGGGGTATCTGGTTTGTGAATTTTTGGAAGTCCATAAAATTTTGGACAGACACAAGATTTTTCACGAGGGATTATTTTATTTTTTATCTCTGTTTCAATAGGTGATTTATTAATAATAGCTTTTGTTGTTTTTTCCAAATACATAGTATGATCTCTTTTTGATAGTTTATAAGTTTTATCATTAAGCAGATCTAAAATTTTATTATGGTAAATGTCACGATCCATTACAACTGTGGCATTACCTTTATCAGCTGGAAGTACAACAATTGATTTGCCCGATTTTAGACAAGCATTAAATAATATAAAATCGGACAAATCAATTGTTGTACTTCCAGCTGATAAAGGTAATGCCACAGTTGTAATGGATCGTGACATTTACCATAATAAAATTTTAGATCTGCTTAATGATAAAACTTATAAACTATCAAAAAGAGATCATACTACGTATTTGGAAAAAACAACAAAAGCTATTATTAATAAATCACCTATTGAAACAGAGATAAAAAATAAAATAATCCCTCGTGAAAAATCTCGTGTCTGTCCAAAATTTTATGGACTTCCAAAAATTCACAAATCAGATACCCCCCATCGTCCAATAGTAAGTGAAATAGGTTCTCCAACTCATATTTTAGCCAGATACTTATCGGATTTCATTAAACCTACAATCCCATCTATTAAATCATATATTAAAAATTCTCTTCATTTTATTTCTGTTTTAAAAAGTTTAAAAATTAATGCTAATGACATTCTGGTCAGTTTTGATGTCGTGTCTTTGTTTACAAACATTCCAATTGATGAAGCTTTAAATATAATCTCACAACATTGCAATTTTCCAGACCATATTATTGCTTTAATTAAACATTGTCTCTTAAATACATATTTTGTATACAATGGACAGCATTACAGACAAGTTTTTGGTACTCCTATGGGCTCACCTATCTCAGGAGTAATAGCTGATTTATTCATGGAATATATAGAAACTCGTGCTTTAGAATCATCATCTTTAAAACCTCTCATTTGACTCAGATACATAGATGATACTTTTGTCATATGGCAACATGGAAAAAATAAATTAGATGATTTTTTCTTACATTTAAATAATATGCATCCTCATATTAAATTTACAATGGAGACAGAGTCTGATGGAAAACTCCCTTTTCTTGATGTTCTAGTCACCAGAATATCAAATAGTTTATCTTTTTCTATTTACAGAAAGGATATACACACAGACAGATATTTGCATTTCCATTCTCATCATCACCCAACTCAGATAGTTTCTGTAGCCAAAACTCTTTTAAATAGAGTAATTAACCTTTCAGATGAGACACATCTGAAAGAAGAAATAAATCATATTAATAGTGTTTTATTAGCAAATAGTTATAATTACAAATTTATAAAAAAAAGCCTTATTTCAAGCCCAAAATAGATAAAATAGAAAACAAAAAGATGATAAATCAGCTATTAGGATTTGTGTTCCATATGTAAAAGGAACTACAGACAGTATCGGACGTATATTAAAACGCTATAATATAGATACAGCATTTTCTGCTCATCAAAAGATCAGCAATATAATAACCAAACCTAAAGATTCAATCCCTCTTGAATCTCATGGTGTCTATCAAATCTCATGTAAAAATTGTAAAGCTTCTTACATAGGTATGAGTAATCGTCGCATCAGTGTTAGGAGAGATGAGCATGCTAATGCAGTTAAACAACACTCATCATCATCAGCCCTCTCACTCCATACTATAGATTCAGGTCATAAAATTGATTTTTCTAATACCAGGATCATATCCAGATGTGATAATCTCTACCAATGCAAAATTAGAGAAGCCATTGAGATACTTAAAAGGCCAGATTGTATCAATAAGCGAGATGATACATGCAAACTTCCTCCTATTTGGAAAGATTTTTTTAAGAAACATTCCTAAATTTAACATTTTTTTGCTATTGGTGGAATTTTAACATTTTATTCAAATCAGTGATTGTAGCGCCTCTACAACCATCTTTCTACCTTATATAACTCTGTGGATGGCTTGTGTGACCAAGTTGAAACGTCAGTATATTAATATTAAAAGTTTTTAACACAGATGAACCCTACAAAATATGTATTTTATATATATATATACACACCTCTTCAAAAAAACAAAATGAATATTATAAAAACTTTTAAGAAATGTATAATATATAGACTAGAGACTAAAGTTAAACATGGAGATATTTGGGTTTTGTTTTAAATAATAGTGAGATCATTAGAATCAAACATATTGTATATACAATTAAAATCTAGTGAAAATTTGTAAGTAAATTTAATATGTATAACATAAGTGTGTATAAGTAAAATATATCATATAGTATATAATTTATTTTCTATTTATTTTTAATGAATTGTTTTAAATACTTCTGAAATTGTCATGAGACTAGTTAAGCATTTATATAAGATCTAATTATGCAATATTAATCTAAAGAATGAATCTATATTTTGATTTATAAAGTGATAACATTTTACTGAAAATTATAATAAACTAAAGATCAGCATTTCAAGCTAATGTACATGCAATTTTTTATAAATATTAATAATAAATGAATACTTTCATTTCCAAAACAAGATAAAGTCTTTGTGAAAGAATAGAATGAATCCACCTATTCTTTCAACCCAAATGATTAAGTATGGGCAAATCTTAAGCATTGGAAATGAAAGTGTGAAGATAAACCAATCACTTTAAATTACTCTTTACCATGTCTGAATGAATGACACCTATGAAATTTTCTAGAATTTATAATGCGTCATTCTTAAATGAAACAAAAGATTATTCAGACATGGTAAAGAGTAATTTAAAGTGATTGGTTTATCTTCATGCTTTCATTTCCAGTGCTTAAGATTTGCTCATACTTAAGCATTTGGATTGAAAGAATAGGTGGATTCATTCTATTCTTTCGCAAAGACTTTATCTTGTGTTAGAAATGAAAGTATTCATTTATTATTAACATTCATAAAAAAGCGCATGTACATTAGCTTGAAATGCTGATCTTTAGTTTATTACAATTTATATACATTGCACTATATAAATAAACATCTCATTTACATATGAAAATTATAATATAAATTTGACTTCTAGAGCTGGTGATTTTAGACTAAGACAGTGTTAAAGTTCAAACTATTGAATCTTGCTGATGAGTTTTGGATTAAATTAAATTTCTAGAAAATTTTGTGATGAATATAAGTTATCTATAATACAGTTTAATGTTAAACTACTCAAGTTTTATGCCATTATATTTGTTTTCATATTCATATATATAATACAACAAATCTGGAATTAATCTTTTAAAATTTTCTATACCAATAATAATTATATAAATTAATAACCAGTAATACAGCATATCCACCAACCTATTAGCATAGATGTACATTGTAAAAACATGAAACCTAAGTGTATCTAGAAGTGCTAAAAATCATCATTATTAAAAGCATTGTAACAAAACATTTTGTTACGCTCTTAAATTTTATGAGATTGCAATGAACGGTGGCCGTTCGAGGGCGCCACTAAACATTTCTACCCTCTGTAATAAAACATTTTGTCACTCTCTTAAATTTTACATGATTGCAACAAACGGTGGCCGTTTGAGGGCGCCACTAAACATTTCTGCCTAGACCGTATTATAAATTTTTTTTTTATAATAATGGTTAATTTATTTACAAATGGCAATCACCAATTTGCAAACCTTAAAATTATTTTCTTTTTAACGGACCAAAAGACTACAAAATGAAAGATAAGAATTAATTATAATAACTAAAAAAAAAAAAAACAGATCGACGCTTAAATATTGTTGAAATATTTATTAACCTTTATTCTATTTGTTGGTTATTCCCTTCCCTCGCATTTGTCAAATCAAACCCTCCCGATCCTTTTTCTTTCTAACCAAGATTTAGCATGTATCGTTCTCGAAGGATCATGAGCCATCACTTTACCAATTATACAATATTTCATCAAATATCATGGTATATATCTATGAGTGAACTCAAGGGTGACTTACTATAAGAGTGCGTTTGTTAAAAATAAATGCACTCAAACCTACTCTTTCTAATGCTAAATCTTTTTACTTGTCTTTAGATCGAGTATACAATTTTTCTTATCCCTATCTATACATTATAAACAACAATCATAGAAACTAAAGGTAAATTTAATTAATAGGCCATAACAAAAAAATTAAATAATAAAAAAAAACAATATAATGTGGGTTAATTTAAATTAGTAAGTACATCTACTTAAAGACTATATCCCTCTCTTTCTATTGCTGAAACTTTGAGATAGTTTAAGTGAAGGCTTTTCTTTCTTTTTTCTTTTTTAAATCTATTACGCAAATGTCTCTTGAAATTACAACAAAAAAAAGTCTATTTACCCTGATCGATCAGTGTAGATCCTGTGTGGGTGGAAAATTTCACTCTATATTCTTCATGGTTTGTCCATATCTTCTTTTAGTCCTTTCTCCTCGGCTAGCTCTCTATGCCCGGCATTTACAAGGCAGTTCCAGGTGGCAATAGCAAGAGGTTCCCAAAAGGGAGAGTTCTGTTAGCTCTAGCCATTCAACATTTTTTCCTTGTGCTTTTTAGGTCTTTACTATTCAACAGTCTGAGCTGAATTGAAACTTATAGATTAGATTTTGACTTCGGCAGAAATCTAATTAATTTTTGAACAAAAGGAAAGTCCGTAATTATATTTTTTTCTTCCAAAGTCTCAGTTCACACCTTTAATATTCTCTTCTTTTATTTCATATTTTATTGTAAAATTCCAAAGAAACATTCCAATTGATCAGCATAATAGATAGCATAAAAATACCTTCACTGTCAAAGTCCCAACAATAGAACTAATTGCTTTCTTTTACTTTCTATCTTTAAGAATTTTTTTAAAGACTAAACAAAAGACAAACTTTTATCAATAAGCAAGATCTCGATCTAATTTATTTTAACTTCTTAAATCCCCATTTTAAAACTAAGTGTTAATTTTTTTTTAAAAATTATGTATTATAAAACGATATTTATATTTTAACAAAATATATATGTGCGTGTTTATTTATTTCTAATAAAATAAGTTTATTACAATGTATTTATTTTATTTTTACAAAATATGGGTGTATATATATGTATGATTATGAGCTGGCAGAAAACTACCAGCTCATTGCACCCTTTCCCAACAAACAAAAAAAACTTTAAAAAAAAAAACTCAATCACGCTGTCGAGTCTTTTCCCATTCTTTCTTAGGACTATATTTACTCTTCCCTGTGGGTTCATTACAATTTCCCCACCTAACTTTAGAATCTTCCCCTTCTTCCGGCTCACTATACTCCATATCGCCTAATATCTCTAGTGCTTCTTCTATTGACAAACGTCGATTCTCAGCCAACCTATGCTGAACCCCCATCGGAAGATTATATCTTATAGTTTTTAAAATCTGGAATTGATCCATCGGGTAAGCCTCCAGTGCTCTAAGTTTTGCTGCCTGTCGTTAAAAAAACTGGCTATACATTTCATTTCTATCCGCTCTATATTTTTCCCATGATGTTTTTATACATACAGCCTCTTGTTTTTCCACGCTCCAGAAACCTCTCAGAATCATCGTTTTGTATTCTTGGAATGTTTGAGGACTATAGTTCACTGCCTTCCAACATTCTCAAGCAGGACCACTTAAATGACTCATCGCTATAATGACCTTCTCCTTTTCATTTGACTTATGGAAATAAAAAAAATCATTTAAGCTATCCAAATAGTCAAATGGGTTTTCTTCCCCATCACCTTTAAATACTCTTATTTGGATAAATTTTGCTAATGCTGGCCTTTCAGATTTAGCTTCTTCCTCTACTTCATTAGGTGTCCTTTCCATTATACTTTGATTCAAATCTCTTACTTTTCTTTTTGGACTCGATTCTATTTCCCCTACGGTCTGTTCTTTCCTTTCACTTTCTATCTTGTCTTCCGTAACCTTATTACCTTCGTAACCTGCGCTTACTATATCCCCTTCATCTTTTTTTTGCCATTTCTCTTTTCTTCTTTCTTTTTTAATTTATTTACGTCTTTTCTGAGGTCTTGGATCATTACTTTCATTTCCTTAATTTCTTCCCTATCTTTGATTACTATTTCTTTTAGCTCAGTGATGGCTTTTAGTATTTCTTCGAACTGATAATGCTCGGGGTTTTTAAATGTCACCACCGTGCTTTCTATGGTACTTTCGTCTTCACTCATTCTATTTCTTTTTTCTTTATTTCAAACTCAAAACTCTCCCTCATTGGGACACTAACTCCTCATCCTAACCATCCAAACCTGCCTTACTCCACTTTTACTCTAATCTCAAGCCGTTTATTTAGTTAACGAGCCCTACACATTGAGATGCCATTTTCTTTAATTTCTCCCACTCCTACCCTCTGTAACAAAACATTTTGTTATGCTCTTAAATTTTACGAGATTGCAATGAATGGTAGCCATTCGAGGGCGCCACTAAACACTTCTGCCTAGACCGTATTATAAATTTTTTTTATAATAACGGTTAATTTATTTACGAACAGCAATCACCAATTGCAAACCTTAAAATTATTTTCTTTTTAATGGACCAAAAGACTACAAAATGAAAGATAAGAATTAATTATAATAACTAAAAAAAAAAAACAGATCGACACTTAAATATTGTTGAAATATTTATTAACCTTTATTTTATTTGTTGGTTATTCCTTTCCCTCGCATTTGTCAAATCAAACCCTCCCGATCCTTTTTCTTTCTAACCAAGATTTAGCATGTATCATTCTCGAAGGATCATGCACCATCACTTTACCAATTATACAATATTTCATCAAATATCATGGTATATATCTATGAGTGAACTCAAGGGTGACTTACTATAAGAGTGCGTTTGTTAAAAATAAATGCACTCAAACCTCCTCTTTCTAATGCTAAATCTTTTACTTGTCCTTAGATTGAGTATACAATTTTTCTTATCCCTATCTATACATTATAAGAACAACAATCATAGAAACTAAAGGTAAGTTTAATTAATAGGCCGTAACAAAAAAATTAAATAATAAAAAAAAACAATATAATGTGGGTTAATTTAAATTAGTAAGTACATCTACTTAAAGACTATATCCCTCCCTTTCTATTGCTGAAACTTTGAGATATTTTAAGTGAAGGCTTTTCTTTCTTTTTTCTTTTTTTAAATCTATTATGCAAATGTCTCTTGAAATTACAACAAAAAAAAAGTCTATTTACCCTGATCGATCAGTGTAGATCCTGTGTGGGTGGAAAATTTCACTCTATATTCTTCGTGGTTTGTCCGTATCTTCTTTCAGTCCTTTCTCCTCGGCTAGCTCTCTATGTCCGGCATTTACAAGGCAGTTCCAGGTGGCAATAGCAAGAGGTTCCCAAAAGGGAAAGTTCTGTTAGCTCTAGCCGTTCAACATTTTCTCCTTGCACTTTTTAGGTCTTTACTATTCAACAGTCTGAGCCGAATTGAAACTTATAGATTAGATTTTGACTTCGGCAGAAATCTAATTAATTTTTGAACAAAAGGAAAGTCCGTAATTATATTTTTTTCTTCCAAAGTCTCAGTTCACACCTTTAATATTCTCTTCTTTTATTTCATATTTTATTGTAAAATTCCAAAGAAACATTCCAATTGATCAGCATAATAGATAGCATAAAAATACCTTCACTGTCAAAGTCCCAACAATAGAACTAATTGCTTTCTCTTACTTTCTATCTTTAAAAATTTTTTTAAAGACTAAACAAAAGACAAACTTTTATCAATAAGCAAGATCTCGATCTAATTTATTTTAACTTCTTAAATCCCCATTTTAAAACTAAGTGTTATTATTATTTTTTTTTAAATTATGTATTATAAAATGATATTTATATTTTAACAAAATATATATGTGCGTGTTTATTTATTTCTAATAAAATAAGTTTATTACAATGTATATATTTTATTTTTACAAAATATGTGTGTATATATATGTATGATTATGAGCTGGCAGAAAAATACCAGCTCAGCATCAATAGAAGGACCATTATTTTACTGAGCATAGAAAATTATCAAAATATTGGCATCAGTATGTAATAAACATGATTCACCAACAGTAATTATTAAGAGTCAACAGTCATATCTTGTGACTGGATTTACAAGGAAATTAATATAGAATTTTAAGCTAATCATCATCTTGGAACATATTATAAAAGCAACAATCAAAATTTCATCTTCCCACACATATTTACATGTTGGAAAATGCAGGGTTCATGATAACAATGCTCATCATCATCAATGTTTAGGGTCAACTGATATTTTGAGTGCATTGGCCATCAATAAAATAGTAGTCATAATTCAATCTGTTTGTATATAGAATTTTTTAATGAATATTTTCTATAAATATTAAATTTATTTAATTATCATATTAGTTGATTTTGGGGCTTACTTTGTAATTTTTAAATATTCAACATCAATGTCCTAAATTGAATGTGAGTGTAGCAATGGTAAAATGATAGCAACATAAGCTGAAATTGTTGAAATATTGAACAATAAGATTTATATGGGGTAAAAATGTGGAATTTGCTATTGATAGTTTAGTTTGATTTCTAAAAGAGATTTATTAAATTATAGTTATCTTTAGCATAAATATTTAAGATGCTTTCATGCAATATATGAAGATATTCTATATTTTCATACTCAATTAATGTACTATGACTCTCAATAAGATATTTTTAAGATACTGATTTATGTAGATTGTTATTTTGAGTACAAGAATAAAGGAAACTGATAATATAGCCCAAAGATATTTTAAATTTTATATTTTATTTGAATTAAAATTTACTGCAATCAGCAAAATTCTATTTTTTAAATTAAGGTATAGAATGAGATCTATATATTTGTTGAAATTAAAAATATAAAGAAAAAATATTGATGATGATTTAGCTAATTTAATGAATAACTAGTGATATTTTGCATAGGTTTTCCTAATAAATTAACTGTTCAATATTAATACACTGTTAAGATTTTGTTGTTAGCAAATTGAACAATTGAATAAAATAAAAGCTAATAAACTTTTAATGATGCTGCAAGATGTAAGCTAATTTTTATTTATAGTGTGGCTTAAGAAGTTTCAATGTATGCTATAAAACAGTGTGAAGAATCTTTTTTCTGTCAAGGGCTATTTGAATATTTATTATATCATTCACAAACATACCATACAAAAATTATTGACTTAAATATTAACCCACTATAATTGATGAAAGATTAATTAATTTACCTTTAATCATTAGGAGTGAGCTTCATTTTTAACTGGCATGCCATTTTCAACTTTCCTTTTTTAATAGAGGGTCATGATTTTTTTTATGAATGTAAAAATAAAATAACATCAATATTATTAATGAATGTTCCACATTTAATGACAGTTTTTCCAATTCTCCTTGCAACTATACTTCATGACATATTTATATTCTCTCTTATTTTTTTTTAACATTCTGGTAGGTTAATTCTACAGCAGCTAGGATGCAGTCTTTTATAAACACCCCTTTGAAAAATGTTTCAAATTTTTATTTTTTTAAAATAATTTAACTTGCTTTCACATAATTTTCTGACTTGTTTGTACTTTTTTAAAATTTTTTTTATAAAGTATAAAACTCATTTTCAAGTTTTCTATTTTAATATTTCTTTATTCCTCAACAATTTTGTTGTAATCAAATTTTTTTTCATAAATAGTGTTTCTTAATATTGTGTTCTATATTAACTGAAATATTTTCTAGACATATCAAGCACATTGATTTATTATTGCTATAAAAAAAATTTGCATGAGTCCATTTCTTTTGAAATGTGTGATTTTCTGTTACAATTTTTATCATTTTACTCAGTGTAGCCATCTTAATAAAAAAAAAAAAAAATTCAAATACAAAACATTAATAATAAAATGAAGTAAAATTCGAAGTTTTATTTTTGCTAGTATATATTAGTCTGTGAAAATCACTATAAAAACAAACAAAATGCCTTAGCATCAATTAAATTAATAATCAGATAGCCCACATGATATACATAATTTATTAGAATACTTCACCTCCGATAGAATGCACAAAAACTATTATAAAGCTTGAAGACGAATAAGATGTATTTGATAAAATAAACATTTCATTTTACTTAACTCTTAATTCATTATTTGCATTATGCTTATGTTTAATAAAAGTTTTAAACATGGCCATTTTATATATGTTTTTGAAAATGTGGACAGTCCAGAATGAAAGTTTTCAAGGTAAGATTGAAGGTTCCCCACCTCTGTTATAAAACATAAAACTGATTTTACTTATGAGTATGAAAATTTATAGAGAGTGAAATATTATTAAAATAAATTAGAGATTTACTATTATCATAATAATAATAATTACAAAAATAAATACAATGATAAGCTAAAAATTATGGAAATAAATAAAGGAATATAATTATAAATGGATTATATGTACTATCATCAGATATATTTTAAAGCAGGAAGAAAATGAGACATTTCTTAAAGCAATTTCATTTTCTTTATGCCTGTAAATAGATTATTGCATAAAGTCTATACATTAAAAAGGTATTTTTAACTGTTGTGATTGATCCCTTAAAGAACGAATGATTATTTTGGTTAAATTTATGGAAACTTAAATAGGAAATATGAATAGTAGTAATTCTTTTAGATATTTTTTTTTTAAAAAAGTAGAAAATGAAATTATACATATAAACATGTAGTAGAAAATAAATAACAGAAGATAAATGAAAAGGAATACACATGATTTGTTTAATAAAAGTATATTTTCAATCTTATAATTAAGTCATTAATCTATTTTTCACTATCTGATTTTATCTATACATCATAAGTCAAACTGGATAATGGAAGATGAATAAGGCCACCACAATTGTTTATCAAACAATATTTGAACAAAATAATATTAGATTATTAATATAATATTAATACCATATGAAATTGAGTTTAACATTCTTAAAAAGTATTAAAAAAAAATTGATATACATACATAGAGAGAGAAAAATATATTTAAAATTTAATACCTGTATCTGGCTAGCTACAGGATTCCATTTTTTCTTTTCATTTAACTGTGAATTAGCTAAATTAAATAAAAATTAGATCAATGTATTAATTATTGTTAATTTAAATCGTAATACAATTTTATTTTATCATTTTTAAAATGTACACTAGCAATCATTGCATAAATGTTGTTCACAAAATGAAATTGACTTGTTTTTATTTATTTTATTTAATTGCCCAATATATATATCAATATCAAATTATTTTTTTGACAAAATAAATCAATGTTTTTTTAATGATTCAAATATTTTAAAATCTTATTTTATATTGATTTTTTTAAGAGTAAATTTTGTACTACTTACAATCTCTTATCACAATGCTAAAATAAAACTACTATTGTGTGTGAGAGAATTAAAATATATATGCACATGATATACTGCCATTTAAAAAAAATTAATCACTATTTTTAATTATATGGCAGTCCTATTTTCGTATCCTTTGTTTACAATTAATACTAAGTAAGGATTTAGACAAAATGACTTTAGGGAGACCTGTTATATTCAAGTAACCAAAGAAAGTTCTATTAATATTTTTTTTCAGTTTTTATTAGTAATATTTACTAATATAAAATAAAAATTATACAAAAAACAGCATTAAAAAGAATAACCTTATATAACTAGCCTAATCCACATTTATCAAGAGTAATAATCAATATCTACTTCTTCCATACAAACAAGTTTTAGAATAAGAAGAAATTGAGATTAATAGAAATAAAATTAACCGAGATCCTGTGAATTTACCTGAAGTAAAATAAAAACGGAAATGTGACATATACTACATTATAACCCCCCCTCCCTCCAATAAATCATAAAAATATTGCCATAATTTTTTATTGAGCTTTATACCATTTCTAACAGGTTTGCGTGCTTATATTTAACAATTTACCTAAACCAATACCAGCATCCACTTGAAAATAGTATGGCGATGACTCCAATTTCCAAGGAAAAAAAGAAAGAAAAGTAATAATGATAATAAAAACTAATAATATATTAGAGATGAGTTTTGTAATGGGTTATACAAACCAATCCATGACATATAAATATGTCTGTATTTTGTAGTAAACTTTTCTTTCTGAAATACTTCAATAGCACAATCAATTATCATCTGCTATATTTTCCCAATAAAACAACCTACCCTGTACTTCTTTATAATATTCTTAAAATAATCTTTATAATATAAATATGATCTCCTCTTCCACAAACATCATGCACAAATTTCACTATAACATACCATTTCAGAAAGTTCTGGTATTGTTCATTAATTATGCATATTCAATCAAGTGAGATTGTGATTTTAAATATTGATTGTATAGTATTGCATCCAGCAAATTAAAAAATGTGTTGATCAGTTTTATAATCAGGCCATTGTATTTTTAAAATTTTAGAGAGCATACTTAAATAAATTTTTTCTAATGCCCTTATATTATGTTAATAGTGTCCAAATTTCATTTCAATACAATAAATTAGTTAAAATAATACCTCTAATTGCAGCAGTTATTTCATTGTGATAAAGAACTTTATTATTTTAACTTATTAAAAGCACCAACAGTACGGTAAAGACTGTACTCTACTTCAATATCTAAAACAATCAATATGTTTAAACTAGCTTACATTCTTAAGTTGATAACCACTCAAAATAAACACTATGAAGATTTTTCTTTTATTACTGGTTGGTAAAGAAGTTGAATTTTAAAACATTAATTATTAATCTCAGTTAAAACACTAAGACATTCTGTAGATTGTCTTTTAAACTGAAAATGGTAGCACAAACATCAGCATACTGCAAATCCAAAATATACAAAGATACAATTTTTGTTTTTGCTTTACAATGAGTCAAATTAAAAATTCCATTTATGTATTTACATGATATCTTGATCTTTTCATTAAACCACCAATAAAAAATTCTAAAGATCATAATTACAAAAATTGAAAACAATGTTGAAACAAATATATATCCTTATACAAAATTAGTGTTTATTTCAAATGCTCCATAATTTCCATTAGTGTAATAATATATCCATCTTAATTCATCATATAGAAGTTCCATGGGTAACCAACTAATTTAAACAATGCCATAGAACTGCTGGATTGAGTTAAATGCCTTGATGAAATGAATAAACAATATATAAATCATTCTTTTGTTATGACTCATTTCTTATATTTGCTTGATAAAAAAAGCCATGTCTATAATACTAAAATCACAATGACTCTCTGCCAATCATTATCTATGATAGGTTAGTAACTTATTGATATTTGATGATAATTAATCAATCTTGTCTATTAATTTATTTTTTAAAATTGGAACATTAGAAACATCCTTAATATCAGATGCACAATTTTATGAGTCTATATATTTCAAAAAAAATTTCAGTACTTTTGAAACTAGCACATCATCACTGTATTTTAACATTTCTACATGTACTTCATCAAAACCTTTTTTAAGATTATAAAGATCTATTTAAATTTTACTATACTGGGTATTTTAAACAAAATATAAATGATTAAATAAAATAGGGTAAATCATTAAAAAATCACTCTTGTATCATTATTCATAAGATCAAAACACTTCCTCCATCTATTCAAAGTATCATTGCTATATATAGCATCAATCTATTTACATTAATCAATTTAATAGGATTGTGATACTATTTTTCAGTTTTATATTTTATAATGAATACAATTAGAAAATGTCTCTATTATGTTTGCAGTTTTAGTCCACCAATCATTTTTTAAATCTTGTCATTCAATAAACTTCTGCTTTTAAATCTTTATATTAAGCACTATACTCAATTTATTTTTCTACCAAGCAGAACTTACCATGTTTCCTTTTAATGAAGTCACTAATAATAAGATCATTATCAGAAGTTAAAACCCTTCTTAAGAAAATTCCATGTTTCAATAACAAGACAAAGTAAAAAATCAAATTAGCAAATTTGTTGTTTAAAAACTATTGAAATTTATTATGACTATTAAATGCTTCTAAAGAATGCACATCAATTTTTTTATGAGTATAATTAAAATAAGATCTATTTTTTCATACAACTATCATTTTAACTTTGAAATGTATTAATATATGATCTGTTCAACAATTTGTATTTGTAAATGCCCATGTAATATGAACTTCTCTTGAATTCTTGCTCATAACTATAACATAATATATTAAATGCCATTGTTTTGAGTATGGGTATATCTATATTCCTTTATAAAAAAAAATTAATACAATCTTCAAAAAACACATCCTAATGAAAAAACAGGAAATATATGACTATAATTCTCATTTTAAATTAATGGCAGTAGTTTTAAGGAAATCCATAGTGATAAAAATTTTATGTTAATATTTATGATTATGAAAAAAAAAAAAAACCCTAAAAAAAAGGAAAACTGAATATTTTTTAAAAAAAATTTCTAATAAAAATGGACATTAAGAATGTAACACAAAAAAATGGTAAGATGTATAATAATGCTAAAAAAACGTTAATACTACTAGTAGTTATAAGTTTGAATTATGTCTTCTGCATTTTGATATAAAAATGAAACGATCTAAAGTAATAAAAAGAAAAATTACAAATGGGTAGATTTGAAAAACTTTAATAAACTATAATCAATGGCATTTCTGATTGGCAACTTTTAAAAATTTAGAATTTACCAAAAGTTTGGATAATTTAAGAAGCAATCTGAGTCATTATATTATGAGAATTGCTAGGTTAATTGTAAATTAACAAAAAAGTTTAATAAACTTGAATACAAACTTACTTTAATTAAAATTTATTATTAGTTGTCCTTAATTATTATTAGTTGACCTTAATTCCTGATCATCATACGAATAGCTTTTCTTCATAATAACCTACCATATAAGGTTTTTTAATTGGTCAAAGGAATTTGTCTTATTATTGTAACGAGAAAATCCATCAATCTTATTATTAATAATCCTCTTACTTTTTCACTAACATATACTACAAGCAGTCTAAACTTTTTTATGATCAGGTAATAATTTCATATAATCAAAATAGAGCAATTTCAATCTAATCATGTATGATTCAAGCAAGAGCCTAGATCTAATGTGATTAAATATCTATGTCATCTTTCAAAAGGAAAATTTATTCACAAACCATAAGAATCATTGACAAAAAAAGGACCTTTACATATCAATCTCAATGGAGACCAGTTAAAAAAATCAGAGGTTATGCTTGTATACATAGAAAAACCAATTAATTTCATATCAATTACATTAAGACATTAGTTATCACCAGAAATTGAAGACATATAACTTCACATTCCAGAAATCATAGTTGTGGCTCATTTACATTAATCTGATCATGTATATCACATATATGACGGTGTTAGTCAATTCAAACACATATAAGTTTGTTTAATTTATGAACATGTAGACAATTATTAAAACATATTTAGCCATTTAGACTATAGAGATTTATCTTACCAAGTGAAGAGCACTTCCAATGTTTCTGTGTGTATTAATTTAACATTTAAATTTCAAGAGATTAGTCATTTTGAACCATACTTTATTTATAGATCATGAGGTTAGCCAATCCAATATAGGGATAACATTCATAAAAATTACTTAAAAGCAGGTTTTCATAGAATACCTAAGAATGAAAATAATACAAAATATATCATAGATTCTTTACAGTAAACAAATTGGTTACCATTAAGCATTATTAAAGCAGTCTTAATATATTTATTGGGTCACTGATTAAAACTGATCTGTTAATCAAATGAAAGCCCTTTCCTATTAATCATCAATTAGGTGAATAACTTTATAATAGCATTTTCTAGTTCTTGGATCTCTTCCATATAAAGTTTATCTAAAATGTTTTAGGTAAATGGTTCACTCAAATTTTCTTAGTATCTGTGGATTTACAACTTTATATTCTTTTCATCATCGGTACTACACTTTGTTTTAGCTTTATTAAGGACCAGGTCTGGTTAAACATCCAATTCTGAGAAAATTTTTGGTCTAATTCTTTAATTTCTTCTAGTAAATGAGAAGTCATTTTAATCACGTCATATTCTTCTCCACTTTCGAAGATGATCTTATTACTCAGTGACCAAATGCAAAAAATTTATAAATATTGCCAATCTTATGATTTCAAAATGTCCATTCTTGAAGGCTTTAATCAAATTTACACAAGCTGATTCTTTGTTTTTAATAAAAGATTTAATAATGTTTCCTATGCTATTCCAAATTTGACACTCTTCCAATATATGTGCCATTGTCTCATCACTTCGCCTACATAGCGCACATGTAGAGTCCAGATTATAATTTCTTTTACTATGTAGGAAGTCAGCAGTAGGCAAGGCCCCGAGGTTGACCTTGATTAAAAAAATCAACAAACCCCAGTTCCAATTTTAGATATTTGGTCAATTTCAAGAACCTTGATATCCCAATCGAAAGAATATTGTCAATTTTAGTTTCTTCTGAATTCATAAGATCATATGTGTTCCAGTAGTTTAGTTTGTTGTTGAACATTGTTCCTGGCTTTTTCATTTTTAGATTGTTAAATACTATGGAGATTTGCTTTTGAATCCAAAGACTTCCACTTTTGGGAGGTGGCATATCGGAATAAATTACTTCTTCTGAAAATATTGGCCCTTCCACATCTGGGTTTTTCATAAATAATCTGGTAAGTACATTATAAAAACACTGTATTAATAAGATCTTGACTGAGTGTAATCATAAGCCATTCATCTGTCTAGGTTTCTGTAGGAGGTGCAGGCTGATGACTAGAACTCCCCCAACACAGCTTCCTACATTGGGTTTTGGCATTGGCTTTTGTCGGTGAGAAGCCCGCAAGGAAGTATTTGATATTGGGAAGCATGACCGCATTCATCAGTGTGATTTTCCCAAACAAAGACAAATAAATCTCCAATGATCCAATAAATTTTGTTATCTTAATCATTAGATCATTTTCAATTTCCTTCCTCATTTTAGATGGAGGAGCCGCTAGATGAAAACCCAGGAAATTCTGAGGTGGAGCCTTAAATATGCTGGGAATTTGCTTGCTGGTCATAATCGACCAGATCACCGATTTCTCCTTGTTGACTCTTAGACCAAATTCACATTCGAATCAGTCCAAGAGTTCTCCTAACCCAGCAAACTCCTCCCGTAAAGCAAGAAAAAACACCACATCATTCATATAGGAGACAGGATGGATCAAATCCCTCAGCAAAGGTATCCCTTTAAGAGATGCCTCGATGTTTAGCAAGAGGGGATTCACATAGGCAGTGAAAAGGAGTGCACTCAGAGGGAAGCCCTGAGGAATAGAAACAACAGGCTTAAATCCTGGGGACACCCTCCCATCACCTTCCTATTATACAGGAGGTTCTCTATTATCTGGAGGTAGGCAGCCAGTATTTTGAGTCCCTCCAGGATCTTCATAAGTGCATCAACTCGAACACACTCAAAAGCAGCAGCAAAATCAAGCTGAACTGCAATTGGGTGTGACATCTTCATGTGAATGTGGTCTATCAATAGACAAAATCAGCTCACAGCTATCAAGCTCCCCTTTTTGGAAAACTGGCATTTAGACAGCTGATCAATTATAATATCTTGTATGTCATTTTTAATTAGAGCCTCAACTGTCTTTACCAGTAGAGAGATCATCGATATTGGCCTGAGATTCCCCAGGTTCCGAGGGTCTTCTAGTTTCTTAACCAGAGGAAGCATGGCAATTGGGTTGATCCCTGGAAATTCCTAGCAGCCATCAGCCAAAAAAGATCTGCCATCTTTTTAATGGTTGGTGCTGAGAAAGCACTTAAATGAAACAGGAGGAATTTTGGGATTCCATGCAAGCCAGGATGAGTTTTGTCTGGCATCATCTTTAATTTATCAATAATTCTTGTGATTTTATGGATTGAATTTTTAATTAGTTTAATTCTCTTCTTTCAATCATGATTCCAACTGGCTTAAACTTTTCTACATAATGATCACATATCCTGGCCAGCATGAAGACTCTCCATATAAGTTGCCATCTATCTCAATCACTCTAGGTGCCTTGCCCTTTCTGCTAGCTCCAAGGATAGCCCCTGGTCCAGAAGTGCTGATGATGTATAAATTGCCGTGATCTCTTTATAGAAAGATATTCAGCAACTTCCTCCTGCTTATTTTTGTATTTCAGTTTCCAAGTCTATGATAGATTCAACATTCTGTTCCTCACTGGGCAAGTTTATTAATTTTGTCACAATCTTATCTAATTTGGATAATAACCGAATAGGGCCCCAGACTTTTAAGGTGCATTTAGTAATCAATTTACCAAGAATCTTCATAAATTGCATCCATGCATGATATGGATGAAGATTACTCAAATCAACTTTTTTCAACAATATATATTTCTCATATACTAGTTGGATGTTGATATTTGTTTGAGTTAGCATTCTTATAGTTCTGGGAGCTCCTGTGCTGAGTCATTAGAATTATTAAACTCAAAACCACATTCAATTGACAAGTGGTCTGAAAATGTAATTGGTCACAGTTTTGCCTGCAGGGATTTAAAAAATTTCCAGGGAGACAAATAGTAAATCAATCAGTGTTTTGGCCTTCTTATTATAAAAGAGAAGGCCCCATCTGGAAACAGGGATCGACAGCTAATCAATTTCCAATTTATCAACCATCCATATCTATACTGAAAATTATCATATGTTAAGTTACAATCCCCAATAATTAAAGTGGGATGGGGATTAGTCCTCAATGCTATGTTTATATTCTATATAATTTTGTGTATGATTTCAGGTTTTCTAGGAAGATAAAGGTTAATTAGGTTAAAAGTATAATTTTTAAATTTGATAATTGCAATCAAGCAGTTATTGTCAATTTTGATGATTTTAAAAAAGGTGATAGGGGAATTTTTATTTATTACAATTGCAACCCCATCCTTCAGTCATATTAGAATAGGAATAATGAAAAAACCCAAAGGTATTTATTTTATTAATAATGTGTTAATCAGTTTTGTTATGCATCTTTGTCTCCCCCAAGACATAATATATCAGGGCTATGAACATGGAACCATCTGTCCAAAGCAAATGCCCTTTCCCATGAATTCAAACCCCTAATATTCATTAAGGCAATTTTAATCATCTCACAGTAAGATTAAGAAAATCAAAACATGCTCCCAGATCTTTTCCAGTTTCATTTTTCTTTTGATAATGATCATTTAACTTCATAGCAAATTTCGGCAACTGTAGTATTACTTCTTGATCACTGATTTTAGGAGATTTAATTGTTTCATTTTTAGCTTCTAAATTCTCTTTGTTACTATGTGGGACAATGATCACTAAGTTGTCATTGATAAATTCATCTGGAATGGGCCCCATCAGCAGTTCATTTAGAGAAGAATTTAATCTTGTTTTCTTAATTAATTGAGGTGATGAATCTATTTCTTGATCTGATAAATCCAATAAATTCACTGTACGTACACTTTCACAGTCCGAATTTACTCTTGATTGAGGAGAGACAAGCTTTTGTTCTCATACCATGGACTAGGCTTTCCCATGGATGTTGCAATGTCTTCATTTAATGACTGTTTTTTGAGAGTATCAGACTGTGATGAAATATCTTGTTCCAAGTTCTGAGTCTCATTCAATATCTCCTCCTTCTTATTCATTGTTTTAAGTTTATTTCTTTCTGTTAGTATTTAATAAAACTCCCCAAAAGAGTACTAGTATCATTATTTTAAAAAAGTAATAGTTTTTTATATTTTTTTTTCCAATTTACATTTTTTATATCCATAGAATCATGGGAAATATCTTGGTTTTAAAATTCTGATTTTTTGATTTTAAAGATATACCTCTAGATTTAAAAATCTTTTCAAAGTTCTTTTGTTACAACTATTCTCAGTATTAATCTGTTATGAATCTCTTGACTATAGGAATCTTTTTTACTAATGAATGATATATTCATTATTAAATTTTAAGTCAGCTACTGATCATTTGATCATAATTGTTATCTTCTTCACATTTAACTATAACCTCACATTTTCTCTGTTTTTTAAATTTCCTCGTAAACGGTTTGGCATCTTTCACCAATCTTGAATATACATTTATTTTCATTCAATCTGGAACACAGCATGCAATTCTGACTAAATCCTTTTCTAATATGAAATCTTTCTGTTTTACTATAGTCCATTTTAAATGTAGTTTCTGTATTTATGTTATCAAAACTGCTTAATATAAGAATAAATATTGATTTCCTCTATCCTGTAAGCTATTGAATAGTTTATATGAGCTCAATGATGCTGAGTTGAGTATAGGAAACTTTCAACCCAGCATCATTGAGCTTATATAAATTAGTACAGCACATATGTGAAAAAATCCATTCTATTTAAATTCCATATGTACTATGCACTTGAAAAATAAATTTAAGATTTATGGCTTGTTTTTAATAACATTTATTGATTTCTTGAATGTTATAATGCAAAACTTTTAATTCAGGTGTCCTTAACTTTTGGCAATAATTCTTAAGCTAATCTATTCTAATTTTCTTTTTTTTATTAATTAAGAATTTTTTGTTGTGAGATCTCAACAAAAATGTTTTGTACAGTGTCATATGATATGGCCCTTCTGTATATTCATTATATCTCTTTTATTTGTAACTTTTATTATAATTTATCCATTGGCATCTTTCAGCAAATCTACTTATAGATAAGAATTGTTTCATTGATTTTACAAATATTGTTATACAGAGAGTGTACCAATAGCACAAACAAGCTCTTAATTGATAAGTGCGGTATGAGAAAACATTTAAAATTTCCATCCAGAACCTTCCCATCTCCAGACCAACTGGTTTTGCGTTTATGGCTCACATCAGTGGAGAGCTAGAATATTCGGACCCTAGATCTAAAATATCAACTCAAAACCCAGCACGTATTTCATATGTAATATTTAAGTAGAAACTCTGAAATTTTTGGACATGAAAATGTCTTCAAATCCAGCTATCTAACTTAAATAGCTATATGGGACTGTGTAGATCTGAATTTAGTTCAGTTCCATATAGCTATTTAAGTTAGATAGCTGGATTTGAAGACATTTTCATGTCTGAAAATTTCAGAGTTTCTACTTAAATATTACGTATGAAATAAGTGCTGGTTTTTGAGTTGATATTTTAGATCTAGTGTCTGAATATTCTAGCCCTCCACTGATGTGAGCCATAAGCTTGAAACCAGTTGATCTGGAGATAGGAAAAATCTGAACAGAGATTTTAAATGTTTTCTCACTTATCAATTAAGAGCTTGTTTGAGCTATTTGTACACTTTCTGTATTACATTTTTGTAAATACTGTACAAGCTTATAAAAGTAATGTCACTTTATATATGACTTAGTTTTTTGACTATTAAATATTATAATATTTTTCTTTGTCTCTGGACCTATTTTTTTAAAGTTCTCTCTCAAAAAAAGGTTATTCTTTTTATCTTTGTTTCCTTTTTGTTTCTTTGCTATTACCGTTTTTTCATTTTATTCAATTTCCTTTTACATTTCTATAATTATTTTTTCCCCATTTCCATTTACTGTTTATTTATTCACCAATATTACATATAAATATGAAATCTCAAATTGAATTATGATCTAGTTTATATCCAGATTATTGAATTTCTTTTTCAATTTCATTTGAAATTTATGCATGGGAAATTTATGATTTGCTTTATACTATGCTCCTCATCAAGTTTTCTATTAAAAGTGGTCATCCATTACTAAATGCCAGCTATAGTTAATTTCATGAAATATTTGGAGAAATCTATATGCATATTCAGTGCTTTGGCTGCTTAAAAAGATATTTGCAATAAACATACTGTTGAATTCATTTCTACTTCTAAGTATATTTAATGGTCAAAAATGCACAGCTAACAGGGAAAACACTCAAGGGTAATTTGCACCCTGTTCCACATTCCAATGTCACGTGATTAAAACCTTTTTTTTAATATTTCACTAAATTCAATTAGATGTAAGAGAGTCTTATCATATTTTAATTAGCATTATTGATTGCAATAAAAGACAAATGCAAGAATAATGAAAAATTACAATTTATTTATATATATATACACATAATCACTATGCAAATAATAATATAATTGAAATTCTCAGAAAACAATGGTCTATTGCTCTTTATCCCATGGTTTGAATTCAGTATAATAATACTAAAGGATCTATTATCATAAGATTTTATATAACTTCTCTAGCTATTCTGATGCAAATTTCATCGAACTAGATATTTATTGTCTCATTATGCATGGACAATATACAGCCCTATTCATCTTAATTGATTCTGGATAGATAGACTCACTGCATAGACTAACTGTAAATATTATTACTCATTAATATAACCAATCTCAAACCAGTTTTAAGACTTATTAATCTTACAAGTTTTAGAATATGCTAAAAAATCATTTATATAACTATACTATTAGAAGAATTAGACTAACATAAATATTTTCAGGCTGTAGTTCAGAAAATATTAATACTAAGAGGCTTAAATAAGGGAAACAAAATATCACATGATCCAGATGATCTTTAACATCTGTTTTAATAATAATAATCAAATAAATATCACCAAATGCCCTAGTAGGAATCATGTATTACCTGGCATTATTGACTGAAACTTATGAACTAACTGGTATAAATAGGCATCTACTTGGTAAATAATAATAATAATAATAATAATAATAATAATAATAATAATAATAATAATAATAATAATAATAATAATAATAATAATAATAATAATAATAATAATAATAATAATAATAATAATAATAATAATAATAATAATAATAATAATAATAATAATAATAATAATAATAATAATAATAATAATAATAATAATAATAATAATAATAATAATAATAATAATAATAATAATAATAATAATAATAATAATAATAATAATAATAATAATAATAATAATAATAATAATAATAATAATAATAATAATAAAGTCTCGCAGCAAATGATGATTTTAACGGATCGTTGTTTACAGAGATCTTAGGAGTTTAACCAAAGAAAACACTAAAACCAACACATCTTTGACTTGCAGTTATATATATATGAACAGTAAGTATTGGACAATCCAAATTAATTTGTATTTTAACTAAATAGATATTTTTATGAATTGTTTTGTTAAAAATAATATTCGTTGCTCAACGTAAAAAGCATTACAATGGCGACGCCCCGGTCATGTGACCAGCAGAACGGCGCCAGTATGCTATCCAAGCCTATGCAAATTACAGGTGAAGCAAAAACATATGCCAACGTAGCTAAAAATAATTTACAGGAAAATAATTTCTCTTCGGAAAAAAATAATTTACAACAAAAAGAACACAATCAAGTTCCAATTTTAGAAAAAAATAAAGTTTTCCATCGCTTCCGAAAAATAAATACTAATGATATTTTGCAGCTAGATATACAAATGCAAGAAAATCAATGCCCCCCCTACCGCCCAGTGGAATAATGAGGATTTGAAAATAATATGTGAACAGTTTAATAATACGATCCCACGTGGCCTTCATACGTCTTTCAAAAGATTTTTTTCTCCTCGTTCAATAATATTATCAGCTACAGATGCAAATTTATCGCTATATAAATTTCCTAGAAATTTACTTTATGAAGCAATAACACTACACGGACTTTGGGATAGCATACTAAGGATTGCTGACCATCCTAACTCAAGGTATTTAATCCTCGAATTTTACCAAGAAAGCCAAAAAACCCGGTTTCAAACCACCATTAAAACTTTAGGCAACTATGCACTCATTGCAGTAGATCCAGATCAACATAACCAGATTACTGGCATAATCAAGAATGCATACCTTGGATATGACATCAAAATCTTTCAGAAAATGATGCAGCCATTTGGAAAAGTCACAGCATTCAACCCAATTTATCTGAAAGATACGCCAGTGCTTGTATACAGCAATAGCTTTGACTTCAAGCTGAGATTGCATCCAGAAATAGATCCAAACAATATTCCTACACAATTTGCAGATCAGGAAGCCATGCTGAGCCTCTTCATAAGAGGACTTAAACCCATATGCTACACATGCGGGAAGCGAGGCCACTTGGCAACGCAATGTGACACCAAAAAGAATCCACAATCGCAAAAAACAAATGGAGTGGCCATCCAAACACATACTGAAGACAGCAACCATATATATAATGATAGCATAAATCCAAATATGTACAACAATATGCAAACAACTTCTCCACCTGAAGAAACACTCTCACTCCCTCTCATTAATCAAAATTCCAATGAGGAAAATAAAAACACAGATGAACTAAACAGCGACCATCTGAAAAAACAATGTGATAACAGAAAGAGTCTACAATCACAGCAAACAAATAATCAGCTCAACCACACACAAACAGAAGATATCAGCCACACTAACATAGTCAAGATAAATTCAGATATGAATAACCAGATGCAAACAACTTCTTCATCTAAAGAAGATCAAACTACAAAAAACCAAGACAACAGTATAAATGAACCAAACAGAATGCAGCACTTAAATCCAAATGTCACACAAGCAATTCAAAATAACACAAGCAACTGTCAAAACATACAATGCACGAATGATTCAAATATTAACCCAACTGAAATATCACAAAGCAATTACAGTGAAACACAAAGTACCAATAGAACAAACATCACACACACAATAAAAAATAACACATCAACATATATCATGGAAGCAATCATGCCATGCCTTCCACAAATTGAAGTAAATACAATAGAAAAAAAAGGGCCAGGTCGCCCAAAAAGAAGCAAAAACAATAAAAAACCAAAAACAGAAGAGGACAACAACTCGCAAACAGAAGAATACAACACCGCATCATCATTAACCAGAATTCAAACGGATGACTGGTCACCAATGGACATCACATCTATCTAACCAACCAATTAAAACTCCAACAATGTACAGCTCATACAATGAAAACCAGTCACTAACATATTTTGAAATGTGAACAATCCCAAAATACAACCATAATGAAAGTCAAAATAACAGCTTTTAATGTGCGGGGTTTGAACTCGGCAAACAAACTGCATCATCTTAGAGAATGGACCAAAATCACACAGACATATATTGGGACTTCTGGAAACAAAAATATATAGTGAATCACAGATTGACCCAACAGTGCATCTTCGCACTGAAGGCTTCTTTGCATGCTCCAGGGACATGTCATCACCTGCGGGTGGAACTGGCCTACTAATAACCCCAGCTTGCCCATTCACATCATTCAGAATCATATATATCGATGCAAACTTGTTGATAGCTACATTTCATCACCATGCAAACACTCTCAATATAGTTTTCACCTACATCCCACCTGGAAACGTCATTATATCAAACATAATACTCACCATCAATTCACTGCTAGCATCAACTCCTTACCCAACTATCATCATGGGAGATTTTAACATGAAGTACACAGATTTCATCTCAAAATGGCTGCATCAAATTGCAATACCACTCATGAGTGCTGAAGGTTTTTTACCACCAAACAGTAACATTCCATAATAACCGACACACATCTTTAATTGACCTTTGCTTCTATTCACCAATGCTGCATCATTACTTCAGCCTCAAGCTCAATCCATCCCCATTCTCAGATCACTCTGCTCAAACTGCAACACTTGATCTAACTGAAATTCAGCCAACTACACTACCACTTGGGAAAACAATGAGAATTCTAATACCAGCATCCACTCCAGAATCCCTTTTTTCTGAAACATATATTATGCTCCATAAACTTGCAGGACTACAACTAAGTGCTGTGCAGAAATATCAGGCATACATAAATATACTTTCATTCAATATTGACCATGTCACCAAAAAAAAACCTCCACCCTCCAGGCTATTAGCTCTGGCAGATGAACTTCACAAGAGGATAACAATGTCTAAACCTACTCAAAATACATATCAGCATATATATAAGCTCACCCAGGCATATAACAGCACATGTGCAGCACTTAAAGACTATTTAGCGATAAAAAAAAAGCAAAATCTGCCTCAGTCAACAACATACATGGACTAGAGGCTACATCAGATGGGCCATGGGTTTTCCCTCCACCATTAGAGTACCTATGGCACTTCAAATTGGACCAACTATACATGCAGCACATAACATGATTGAACCTATTTATAAGCATTTCAAACAGAATCTTCAGACACATCAACTCTTCAACCCACCCCCCGATTATTTTGGATCACCTGAAACAAATACACCATTTACCATTAATGAATTTGCTTTGAAGCTTGCCACTCTGCCCAATGCCTGTCATCCAGGCACTCATGGCATACCAAAATTTGTGTACGAACACCTTAGCCATACAACTAATCAAGTATTATGTAATCTTGCAAACTATCTCTCACAAAAAATATAAAACATTGAAAATCTTTATCCAATTGCAATAGTACCATTTAATAAGAAACCAGCTCCAATAACCACCCTTAATAATATTAGGCCTATCTCCATGTGCCCAATAGCCATCAAGATCATTGAGAAAGTCATTAAAGACAGGATTGAATCATATCTGCTCCCATTGATTTCACCATATCAGTTTGCAAGAAAGCAATCATCTACAGGACAGGCAGCACTTCTTTTCAAAGCTGTATTGGGATCGGTGCGAGGCCGAAAAAATACAGCCCAGTTGCAGTTCAAATAGACATTGAATCAGCTTTTGATTCTGTGGCAATCGAGATATTAATTAAAATGTTGGCTGCCACTGCAATACCTCGCACTATTTTATATGTTATAACCAACTTGTTGTTAAATCGGGATATACATATTACACTCAGTGGCAAAAATTCTGAATCTTTTACTCCAACACAATCAATCTCACAAGGATTCCCCCTGAGTGCTTTACTTTTCACCTTTTACATCAACCCTCTATTAATAAAAATCCAGCAAACATTCATTGGCATCCAAATACCAAACACATCTCAGCAGGTAACATGTATCGCTTATATGGATGATATAACTGTCTTCCTCCCATCTAAAAAACACCTACCAGCCTTGCATACAATACTACAAGAATTTGCAGCTACACACAAACTCAGGGTCAATCTAAATAAGATGGCAGTTTGGTCTCTTTATAATGCAAAGCAGTACACGGGCATGTATGGGGGAAAGCCATCTGCTTTCTTGGGATATCCCTTTTATATGAGTGCAAGTGCAATGAGGGTCAAGATCCAGAACAAACTGAAAGAAGAAACAGAGCGAATTACTACCTCTCTCTCAAAGGCATATCTTTCAATATACTCCAAGATCCAGCTATTTAACCAGCTAGCCATAACAAAAATCACCTATTACTCACCCATTATCACATTTTCTAAAGGTTTTATTAACAAAATCTCTTCTCTCTGTAATAAGCTCTTGTGGCAGAGAAAGACTGTGTCAATATCTGCAAAACAACTTACCAGACCACCTATTCACAATGGACTAGGACTTCATAGTATTTATATTTTCCATCTACAGAAGGCCACAAACTTAATAACATCCACAGTCAAACACTTTCCAATGCTTGAATGCCTACTTCAAATAACACCAACAGATAGACCACCCCCTGCTTATGACCAACTAGCATCAATGATCAATCATATAAAAACCATAGCTCCACAGATATTTCTTCAGACAATATACAAGCATTCATACTGGCAAAATTATTCATTAATCCATCCAAATCCAACCCATGACACCAATCTGACAATGCTGAAAATCAATAATCTACAATTACTCCGTAAGTTTAGAAAATGGTCACTGGAGCCAAAGTATTTTGATTTTTTGCTAAGACTAAACCTACAAGCACTGCCCACGACATATTTTCTGAGATATCGGAGACTATACACTAACATTGATCCTTTTTGTCCCCTGTGTCACAGGGCTGAAGAAACACAGGAACATCTATTCTATCTTTGTCCGGCACTAGACAGAATTCGAGTTATTATGATAGGAGCATATAGACAATCTAACACAATCCTTCAAACAATCATTAATTCATATTGCAAAGGCTCTATTCCATCAGTCCGTGCAGCCACTTTTATGCTTTATGCATACTGGTGCACTAGATGCACATTCACTCTAGGTAACAACACAAGGCAACATCCATCAACTTTCAATATCAAACTGGCAAAACTACGAGCCAGAGACAATAAAATTGCACATTCAGACATCTATGCAGCAACCTGGTCACTGATAACACAACAATCAAACCTCTAAGATGGCTCCCAATAACCAAAATCTATGCCCTCAACCAATATATATATATAAAAAAAAATGTGGCAATTATCTACAAATAAAAAAACAGAATGTTGTCTTTGATTGCATAATATTAATATAAAGGACAGTAACAACAAAATCAGACCTCAAATACTGGAAAGCAAACTAAACCCAGCATGGCAATATACATCAAAGTTGAAGTTTTGCAAATTGAACAATGATAACCCAAGACTTTGGAGAACTATGATTACAGCAAGCAGCACTCATAAATGTAACGTATACATATGTATTTTCACCCCCCCTAACAATGTTTAAATATCTTTCCCTCCTAAGTTAAATTCCTTTTTTGTACATCACAGATACCAACTTAAACTTGGTTTACTCACTAGCAATGTAAATATATGTATACGAAGTGTCTTATAGCAAATGTAACTCTATGGTTATCAATAAAGTTCTTTTCTTTGAAACATAATAATAATAATAATAATAATAATAATAATAATAATAATAATAATAATAATAATAATAATAATAATAATAATAATAATAATAATAATAATAATAATAATAATAATAATAATAATAATAATAATAATAATAATAATAATAATAATAATAATAATAATAATAATAATAATAAGTGTATGTGGCAAGAAAAACATCTGCTTTAACTTATTTATGAACTATCAAAGAATATATAAAACATGATATATGGTAGAAATGTGTGTCTCCCAAATAAATACTGCTCAACTAAATGGCCAAGTGCGAGCAGAAGAATAAACTTCTGCATCACACTTGTTTCTGGACAAAAAAAACTTTATATATATATAACAGTCAGAAATAATAGTACATTAGCTCAAAAAAATTTAATACATCCAAATATCTTTTTTCATGCCCACCTATCCCAGACCTGTGAGGATATTTTGCTTAAAACTGTAAACTATTATAACTAAGATAAATAATCTTTCTTAATTTATTTAATCTTTCTATGCAATCTTTTATTCCATCCAGAGGTCTTTAATCAACATTATATTTACATTAATGATTAAATTGTTATTCTAATTCTTAATACATTGAAGGCTGGTAGAAATAATCATTATTAACTCTTTTTTCAAATAATTAACAAAGATAATACTAAAAAAACTTTTAGCATATGGCAAGGGTTTGCAATGATTGGTTAGTTGTTTCATTATCAATGATACTTTTATTCGTTAAATTTCTGAATCATAACATGTCTAATAAAATTTGGTAATCCATCACCATTCTGATTTCTAAACATATATATATACACATAAAATAAATCATAATCTCTACAAAATTTTCAACGGAAATGAAGAATACATATATAGAAGATTATCTAATGTTAGTGAGATAAAGTCAGCATAATATATTATCAAAGTTCATACAAATTAACTTTTTTATCATTAATGTTATGTTCTAAGTTCAGATAATTGTAGACTTTTGCTGAACAGTAGGTATAACATAGCCAAGTCTGGCCTTCTGTGAAGCTTCTATAAGATTACTCTTGATCCCTGTAATGGTCTTCATTAACATGCTTTTCTATGTTATTCAATGAATAGCATCTGTGTTTCTATCACTAAATGATGGTTAGTCTCTTGCCCAAAGCTTTATATACTTTTGAAGTTAGAAAGCATACAATTCATATAATTTGAAGCGAACAATCAATATAATGGTTGTTCAGTATATTACAGCAACATCTCTACCTCATGACATTATGTCAGCTTGGCTAGAGTGGAGACAACACCAGGAATCTCTACTCTGTCATAATATTTTAACATGGCATCTGAGGGTCAAGAAAGGAAGAATGAATGAATAATAATAAAGAATCAAAGCATAATAATGGATCTACTGAGAGACCTCTATTTATAGCTTACTGACTGCATTATCTGTTTTCATCATGGCTCAATTCCATATATCCATCCATTAATTGTAAATTAGTTCTAAACTTTGTTGTGGTCTATGGCTTACTGACCAATTACAGACTTTACAAAAATAAGCTTTGAAAAGGGATTATAACAAAATAAAAGATAATGTTTTGACTAAATAATGTATATTTATCTACCTAGAATTTAATTACCTAGTATAACTATAGTGCTATTTCCACATATCTAATTAGGAGTTTACAATTGTTAATTAATAAAATATTTTGTTTTAAATTACTTTAATCAATTTTAAATTAATAATGCTTAATTTATTCATTCACACACATACTTATATATATACATTCAGCCCAGTAAAGATGTTAATGAATTTTCAAATTATATACGTTAAGCGCACACACACACACATATATATATATATTGTAATGGTATACATATGTGCCATTACATCATTGTCAATAAAAAAGTAAAATTGATAATTAAAATCACTCTCAAGTAGAATTGTAAAAATATTAATAAAAACTTTATTTAAACCAAGATATATAATTGCACAGATGGAAAACTATTAAATAATTACTTAAAAGTAAGTTAAACTTAAAATCTAAAGATAAAAGTTTATTTTAAAGGAATGTAAAAGAAAATAAAAGCTGTTAATTAGTTTCTATTTTAAAAATTATTTTTAAATTGTTTTCTATTTAACAATTATTTTAAATCTTAGAATGGAAATGATTTTTTTTTAATTAAATGAAATGATGCAACAGTAAACAGGTTCTTGATGGCATTTAATTGATCAGTCATAACAGATCAATTAAAAAGTTCCTAGTAATAAAATCTGATATTTCCGCTCAAAAGTAAACTGCCCAATAAATGATGCAAATAAACACACAATCCGCAGAGAAAATCATCATTGCCAAGAAGATCAATGCAAAGACAGGCATGATAAATCCTGCAATTTGATGATAAGGAATTCAAAATGATATAAAAGGGAAGTAAAGAAAACTTAGTCTAAGTGGAGTTTTGTTCTTTGATAGTGCTCTTGTTGATTACATAATTTAAGCATATTTACAAGTATTGCAGACCTAAAACATGTAAGGATCATACAATAAATTAGTTTTCCATATCTTCACCAGGTGAGGCAACCTCCAGAGTTAAGGTTCCTAGATGATCTGCGTTGGAAGCAAATGGAACTAAGTTGAATTTGGATATTTTTAAAATTTGTTTTAGTTCTGTTTTTCTTTACGTGCGAGATTGATCTTTTGAGAGCAGTCATATAAAAAACAATTATTGTGAATGAGAGTAAAATTGTGATTGAGAGAGTGAGTTATTTGAAAGATTGAAAAATTTTGTGTTTAACTGTCTGAAAGATTTTTGTTCGCCATTTTAGGTTAGAAGTTTTTTTTTTTTTTAAAAAAAAAAGTTGTTCCTGTTAAATGTGTGATAGCATAAGGATATTTATAAAAAAGTTGTATCTAAGTTTAATTTGTTTTAGTTAAGTTTGTTACTGAAGGTTTTTTTGAATTTAAAATAGGTATTTGGTTTGAGAACAAAGGTAACGTTTGTTTGGGAGGCCTAACATTAGAAGACATGTGGGTATAGTTTTGATTAGGTTTGGGAAAAGTAAAGTTTTATTTTTCTGTATAAGTGCGTTTGAAGACTAGGTGAGGTATTATAAAGAGGTATTTATAAAAAATTGTATGTAAGTTTAATTCGTTTTAGTTAAGTTTGTTACTGAGAGTTTTTTAAATTTTAAAATTGGCATTTATTTTGAGATAAAAGGCCTAATGTTAGTAAACACATGGTTGTAGTTTGATCAAGCTTGGGAAAAAGTAAAAAAGTTTTTTATATTTTTCAGTATAAGGGTGTTTGAAGAATAGTAGAGGTATTATAAAGTCAAATATAGAATAGGTGATTTGAAAAATAAGAATATGGATTTTATTTATGGGCACAATGTATATACGATCGACAGAAAGGAGTTAGACGAGCAGTAGTAGAGTGTACAGTGTGTGCTGAGGTGTATCATTTGAAATGTTTGAATAAGAATAGGAAGGGTGTAACAGGTTTCTGGATATGTAGTCAGTGTGTAAATGTGATTAAAGAGGTGAGAAAGTGGTTTTCAAGTGTAGGTAGTCTAGAGAGAAAGTCAGAGGAGAGGGAGCAAAATGTAGTTAAGAAAGATAGGACAGAGTATGGTTTTAGTGGAGTGTCAGAAAATATGGGTGAAGGAAGTACTAATGCAATAGAGATGGTTAGACAGAGAATAAGTAAGATAGAGGAAGAAATGAAGGATGTAGAAGTAAAGTTAAAATTGTTAGAGACGAAGTGTGAGGAGATAAAAAAAATTACTGAGTAGAAATGATAAGGAAGAAATGGATAAGGAAATTCAGAAGGTGGTAGAAAAGGTTAAAGATGGAGTAGAGAAAGTAGATTATGATGCAGTATTGATAGGAGATTCACTAATAAGAGAATGTGGGGATATAATTGCAAGAGAAAATAGAAGCAGATATGTTAGAGTATGTTTGCCTGGAGCAAAAATTAGGGATGTGACAGATAAAGTAAGAAAGCAAGGTAGTAGAGATGTATATGTAATGGTAGGGACTAATAATTTGTTAGAGCCATCAGAGAAAGTAATGGATGAGTATGTAGAATTGATTAGGAATTTGAGAGAGATTAAAGGAAGAGTAAGAGTAGTGGACTATTATTAAGATTTGATAAGAGGCATTTATTAGACAGGGCATGTTCTATAAATGAGAGAGTGAAAAAATTGTGTGAGAGAAATAATGTTGTGTTTGTGGATGTATGGGATTGGTTTATTGGAAAGAGGGAGTTGTATAGTAAAGATGGTTTGCATTTAGGAAAACAAGGAAGTGAAGTTTTAGGGAGTCTGATATTTAAAGAATATAATTCCTTTAAAGGGGGGTGGACTTTTAAATTGTAATATTATCAAAAAGAAAAAGAATGGAGGGGATATAAGAAATAAGCAAAAGATGGTTGATTTAGATATAAGTGTAGATGTAGAGAGGGAATGGTTTTGTAAGATTAGTGGTAAGAAAGTTTGTTATAAATGTAATAGAGAAGAAGGAAGCAAAAGAATTTATAAAAGAGTAGTTAGGAAAGAAGAAATTGTTAAAATTGGGTTTTTGAATATGCAAGGTGGTAGGAGACCAGAAAAATGGCTGGAATTAAATAAAGCAATTGAAAATGAAGGGATTGAGATATTAGAAGTAGTGGAAACTCATCTAAGAGAAGAAGAAGAACCTATTTTGGAAGAGGTAGTATGGCAGGGTATAAACAGAAAAAAAAAAGGGGTGGTGGTATAGGTGTTATATCGAAATAATTTTAAATACTGTTAAATGTCAAGAACATTTGTGGTTTGAAATAAGGTTGGGTAGACAAGAATCGATGGTGGCTGTAGTGTATATCGCCACTGGAGATAATCAAACTGTAATGGAGTGGAACAATAGTATATATGAATGCCTAGTTAAGGATATACAGAGTTTTAAAGAAAAGAGGAAGAGAATAATGGTTAGAGGGGATATGAATGGGAATATTGAAGAAATTGATGATGTAGATAATAAGAATGGTCAGTTTTTGAAGGAATTTTGTCAAAGAGTAAATTTGAGCATTGGGAATTTATAAAATGTATATGATGGACAATACACATGGTCTAGGAATAATGTATTTCACACAATAGATTATGTATTGGTAGAGAAAGAGGGAATGAATAAAATATGAAAAATTAAGGTGTTTGATAATGAAGAGAGAGTGTGTAATAGTGATCATAACTTTATTGTAATAGAAATGGTTAGTAATGTGATGGAGGATAGAAATAAAGGTAGAAATAATAGTGAAAGATGTGGATGGAGAGTGAATGATAAGAATAAGTTGGAAGAGTATAAAATAAAAGTTAAAGAAACCATGGAGCAGTTGGTTGGGGATGAGTATAAGGACTGGTGTGGTAAAGTAGAAAAAGTGGTAAATAGGGTTTTATTCGAGAATATGAAGAAGAATAAAAGTAATAAAAAAATGAGAGTTAGTAAAAGTGTAAAAGAGAGGAAAAAAGCTTGCAGAGAATATAAGTGTGCTATTAAGAATAAAGAAAGTGAAAATGATATTAATGCTAAATGGGGAAAGTACTTAGAAAAGAAGAAGCTAGCTAAAATGGATAATTATAGAGAGAGGATGAAGTTAAATAATAAATTGTTGGAGGATATTAATAAAAGTGGAAGAGATGGGAGTAAAAAATTTTGGAATTACATTAAAAGGAGAAATGTAGGGGAAAGAGAGATAGTATTAATAGATGATGAGGGAATAGAATGTAGCTCTAGAGGCAAGCTAGAAAAAATCTTAAATAGATATGTAATGGATATAGAAAAGATGTTAGATGTGAAGGAATTAGTGATAGAAAACATGAAAGCAGTTAGTAGTGGGAATATTAGGTTCACAAAAAATGAATTGAATGAGGCAGGAAAGAGATTGAAAAGTGGAAAGGCAAGAGGTTTAGATGGATGGGCAGCAGAGATGGTAATGAATTTAGGGCATAGAGCAAAAGCAAAGTTATTATCATGTTTTAATAAGATGGTGCAGAAGACAGTTTTTCTGGGTAGTTGGAGTAATACAAGAATAAGATTATTATTTAAAGGAAAGGGTAAGGATCATAGAAAGTTAAATAATTATAGACCGATAACGGTAACATCAGTTTTATATAAAGTTTTCGCATAAATGGTAACTGGAAGAGTTGTAAAATGGATGGAAGAGAATAATGTAGTGGGGGAAATGCAAGGAGGTTTTAGGTCAGATAGGTGTATAGGAGATAGTTTGTTTGTAGTTACACAACTTTATGGAGATGAGTAGGAATTCAGGTAGATCGTTATATATGAGTTTTATAGATATAGAGAAAGCATATGATAGAGTAAATAGAAATAGATTATGGGTAAGATTAGCCAATTTGGGAATGGATGAAGCTTTAGTAAATATTATTAAGAAATTATATGAAAATAATTATTATACTTACCAATTAGGGGATATAGAATCAGTTAAAGTTAAAAATGGAGTGGGATTAAGGCAAGGATGCCCTATGTCACCGATTTTGTTTTTGTTGTTTTTGAGTGAAATGGAAAAAGCAATAGAAAGACTAGGAAGAGGGGTAGAGATACCATTAATAGGTGGCAAAGGAGTATATACTTTGTCGGGTCTTTTTTTTTGCAGATGATATCTTTTTATGTGCAGAAAGAAAAGAAGATATGGATATTATGTTGAGGACATGTGCAAGGGTGGGTAAAGAGATGGGGATTAAATTTAGTGAAAAAAAATCAAATATAATGATGGTTAATACTGGGGAAAGAGAGGATGTAGTTTTTTTATTGGGGGATATAAAGTTAAGTGTGGTGGATAGATATAGGTATTTGGGAATCATCTTATGTAATCAAAAAAATTGCTTGGTTGAATGGGAGAAAAAATTGGTAAATGAAGCAAAGAAAAGAAAATGTTTGGTAAAGAAACTAACAGTATTTTCATATAATAAATATGATGTAGCTAGAATTGTATGGAAAGGAGTTGCAGTAGCAGGGTTAACATATGGTAATGATGCATTATGTGTTAGTAAAAGAATTTTAGATTATTTAGAGAAAGTATAAAGGGAAGTAGGAAGACATGCATTAGATGCAGAGATGTGAACAGCAAAGGAGGCAATTCAAGGAGAAATGGGATGGTCAAGTTTCTACATGAGAGATGCAAAAAGTAAAATGAAAATGTTTGGTAGGTTGCAGTTTATGGATAGTAAAAGAATAGCCAAAATAGTGTTTAATTGGGTTATGAGTAAAGGGCAGGTAACAAGATGGGTGAGAAAGGTAATTCGGTATGCAAAAGATTTGGATAAAGAATTTATATCGGTATACTTATATAAAAGGTGGGATGATTGTCTTAGGAGGATTGTTGAGTGTTATAGTGGTAAGGAATGGGATAAAAGAATAGAAGCATTAATAAAAAATAGGGAGTTGGAGAGATGGAGAAGTAGTATGGAGGGTAAGAAGACTTTAAATATATATAGAAGTAAATGGAATATTGGAAGCGAGTTAATTTATGATAATAGTAAGGAAAGTAGTTTATTGTTTAAGGCTCGAATGGGATCTTTAGAAACAAGAGAATATACATGTAAATGGAAAACTATGGGTGATTTAGCATGCAAATTGTGTAAGGAAGGTATAGAAAATATTAGGTATCTGTTGATTGAATGTAAATGCTTGAAAGCAGAAAGGGTACAGATAATGAAGTTATGGGAGAATAGGTATGAACAAAGTGACAATACAGAAAGTGAGTTAGTAGTTTTTATGCTGGGTTTGCGAAAAGATAAGAAGGATTTAGATTTAAAGGCCATAGAGTTGACAAAGATTATGTTGTGGAAATGGGATGTGGCAGAATATGGGAAGAGTTAGAGTGGGGAATGGAAAATAAAGTGGCTAACAGGTTTATCTGGGCATAGTTGCTGAGATATTCTTGACTTCGTTTAAGGAGAAGCCAAATACATCACATCACATCCTGAAAAGCAGAAACAATGGACTGGTCTTCCCCAAAGCAATATTGATACTAAGTGGATGTCGGTTGAAATTGTGCAGTGCATCATGGCTCACCAAGATGGACTTCAAATAAACATACAGGCACAGAAAGTATAAAGTTTATAATCTAAAAAAAAAGAACCTTTCAAATACTCTAGCTAAACAGTATTTAATTCATAAAGTCTCTTATCTGATTTAGCAGAAATTCAAATTATTTGTTCTATTTTCTTTTAATATTTTTGCTATTATTATTATTTCCATTTTCGTAATTTCTTTAATAATTTAAAAATAAGTGTAAATGGCTGCATAGATTCATAAGATTATGTTAGTTTAAGTGGGTTAGTTTTGGGCTATAGTTTTTGCAGTTGAATCGGTGCTGGTTGAGGAATGTAAGAGTGTTTTATGTGGGGAGGCACATTGGATTCCCATTCCCTTGAGCCACATTAGCATACAGGGCATAGTACCCAAGTGAATGCATGGCCCAAAAGTGTAGCCATCACATTACCAATGGTCATAGAGCATTTCCTACACCATTGATCTCCTTATGCTCTGGTTGGTGACAGTAAGATGGCAAAGACAGCAATCCTCCATTATGGAGCATGTCTAATATATATTCCAAATGATTACCTTGCCATATATATGCACATTCCTATACTGGATGAGGGTCATTCTTTAATGATACCATGCTACAGATGCAGATTCCTGTCAGCATGGTTTTTTTATGTTAACATTCTCATTTTGCATTGATCACATCAGTATATCAATAAGCTGGTATTGGTTTGGATGTGAACTTGTAGTCTGAAGTTAAAAGAATTGAGTATATAAATGCATAATCTATGTAGCCTATTTACAATTAACAAAGTATTGAAATTGTATTAAATCTCTTAAATTAATCCCTCTGTACAAATAACATAAATTAAATTTATTCAGTAACTAATTTGGTTTCCAGAATTTTTCTTTTAATGTGTGTGCATCATCATCATCATCATCATCATAATAATAATAATAATAATAATAATAATAATAAAAATTTCAAATCATCATAATAATAATAATAATAATAATAATAATAATAATAATAAAAAAAAAAAAAAAATAAAAAAAAAATTTCAATTCATTTATTTATTTATTTACTGTACAAAAACTACAGCATAAAGCCAATTACAGTATTGCACCATAACAAATATATAAATACATAAATGAGTTTAAATGACAAATTATTAATATAATTATGTGCCATATTTCAATAAAAGATAATTAACACATTTAAAAATCTAAAGTAAAATTAAACATCAGCATATAAACAATTATTATTAAAACATTAATAATAACAAATAAATAAAAGGGATAAATATAAAGCACGTAACAAAATAATAATAAAAAAAAAACAATTTAACAAATATATATATATAAACAAAATCAAGTTAAACCAATCAAATCTGACATTTAAATTTAATAACATTACAAAATTGATTATAATCTAAATTGAAGTAATTAATATTACTACAAATCTGATTATATAAAGATGGTAGCCTAAATAAAGGAGAAAATCTAAGAACATTGGAATGACAAGTTTTAATGTAACAAAGACCGAGTATCATGCACATGAGATCTAGTTATAACAGTAGAAATTGTGTTAGATAAAAGAACTATTCTATTAACAAGTTTATAAAGATATTTAAGATCTCTATATTGTCTTCTAGAAGAAAGATGAACAACAGTTTTATTTCCCAAAGAAACATATTTAGAAAACTTATTAGACACTGATTGTAATAAATTACATCCCTGTTTAGAGCTAGGATTCCAAATGACTGAAACAGTATTCAATAATGGGAAGAACCAATGATAAAAATAATTTAAATTTTGTATCACCACTGAAGTGATAACCAAACCTTAGAATAGTACCTATAATTTTTAAAGCCTTACCAATGATCATTTCCAAATGAGGAAGAAATGATCCATTACTAGAAAATATAACTCCCAAATCTTTTTGGGATTCAACAGAAATAATTTTGTGACAATTAATAAAATAAGAAAAATGCAAAACTTCAGATTTTTTAGAATATGAGACTAAGGAACATTTACTGAAATTAACAATCATATTATTTAGATCACACCAAGCACTAAAATTATCTATATCCTTTTGAAGAAGAGTGCAATCAAACACAGATGTGATTCTTCTAAAGATTTTACAGTCATCTGCATAGCACAAAAGATAAGAAGATTTTAAGCAATCCTTAAGGTCATTCATATAAATGTTAAAAAGCATAGGTGCTAAAATACTACCCTGAGGAACTCCCAAATTACATTTAAAATTAGATGAAATAGTATTATTAAATTTAATATATGCAGTACGACAATGAAGAAAGGATTGAAACCAATAAACAAGCTTAGTAGAAAAACCCATTTGATATAATTTGCGAAGAAGAATACTGTGGTCTACTTTATCAAAAGCTTTTGATAAATCAAAATAAACAACATCAAGTCTCTGCTGGTCCTCAATTGCATGAGCTATATGATCATAAATTGTTAACAAATTAGTTTCTACATATCTATTAGGTATAAAACTATGCTGTGAAGAAGAAATGAGTTTACCAACATCTAAAATAATTTTATTATAAACAGACCTCTCAAAAATTCTAGCAATAGTATATAAAACAGAAATAGGTCTATAGTTATTAACACAATCACGTGATCCATTCTTAAAAATTGGGACCATTTTGGCACACTTAAGCACATTAGGAAAAACACAAGAGTTCAGTGATAAATTAAAAATAAATGCAAGAGGTACTGCAATAAATTCAGCTAGTCCTTTATAAATAAATGAAGGAATATTATCATTTCCCAAACTAGAATGAATTTTAAGTCGCCTAATAGCCATAACAACATCATCCTTAGAAATATGGTCAATCATACAATGAACAGTTGAAGAATTACAAAATGATGCAATATTTGAAGATAATGTATCATGTGATGAATATACATCAGCAAAATGTTTTGAAAAGTCATTTGCACTTAAAGTGAACCCATGGGTAGCTTAAACCCTTTTCTTACCCAAACCAGACTTATTAATAAAATCCCAAAATTCTTTAGGATTAGAAGAAATATTAACCTCAATTTTTCTAATATAATTCTGCAAATCTCTTTTTTTATTATTATTATTATTATTATTATTATTATTATTATTATTATTATTATTATTATTATTATTATTATTATTATTATTATTATTATTATTATTATTATTATTATTATTATTATTATTATTATTATTATTATTATTATTATTATTATTATTATTATTATTATTATTATTATTATTATTATTATTATTATTATTATTATTATTATTATTATTATTATTATTATTATTATTATTATTATTATTATTATTATTATTATTATTATTATTATTATTATTATTATTATTATTATTATAATAATAATAATAATAATAATAATAATAATTCAATTCATTTTATTTACCGTACAAAACTACAGCATAAATCCAATTACAGTATTGCACCATAACAAATATATAAATACATAAATGAGTTTAAATGACAAATTATTAATATAATTATGTGCCATATTTTAATAAAAGATAATTAACACATTTAAAAATCTAAAGTAAATTTAAACATCATATAAACAATTATTATTAAGACATTAATAATAACAAATAAATAAAAGGGATAAATATAAAACACATAACAAAATAATAATAATAAAAAAAAACAATTTAAGAAATATATATATATAAACAAAACCAAGTTAAACCAATCAAATCTGGCATTTAAATTTAATAACATTACAAAATTGATTATAATCTAAATTGAAGTAATTAATATTACTACAAATCTGATTATATAAAGATGGTAGCCTAAATAAAGGAGAAAATCTAAGAACATTGGAATGACAAGTTTTAATATAACAAACAGAAGCTGACCGAGTATCATGCACATGAGATCTAATTATAACAGTAGAAATTGTGTTAGACAAAAGAACTATTTTATTAACAAGTTTATAAAGATATTTAAGATCTCTATATTGTCTTCTAGAAGAAAGATGAACAACAATTTTATTTTCCAAAGAAACATATTTAGAAAACTTATTAGAGACTGATTGTAATAAATTACATCCCTGTTTAGAGCTAGGATTCCAAATGACTGAACAATATTCAGCGATGGGAAGAACCAATGATAAAAATAATTTAAATTTTGTATCACTACTGAAATGATAACCAAACCTTAGAATAGTACCTACAATTTTTAAAGCCTTACCAATAAACATTTCCAAATGAGGAAGAAAGGATCCATTACTAGAAAATATAACTCCCAAATCTTTTTGGGATTCAACGGAAGCAATTTTGTGAGAATTAATAAAATAAGAAAAATGCAAAACTTCAGATTTTTTAGAATACGAGACTAAGGAACATTTACTGAAATTAACAGTCATATTATTTAGATCATACCAAGCACTAAAATTATCTATATCCTTTTGAAGAAGAGTGCAATCAAACACAGATGTGATTCTTCTAAAGATTTTACAGTCATCTGCATAGCACAAAAGATAAGAAGATTTTAAGCAATCCTTAAGGTCATTCATATAAATGTTAAAAAGCATAGGTGCTAAAATACTACCCTGAGGAACTCCCAAATTACATTTAAAATTAGATGAAATAGTATTATTAAATTTAATATATGCAGTACGACCATGAAGAAAGGATTGAAACCAATAAACAAGCTTAGTAGAAAAACCCACTTGATATAATTTGTGAAGAAGAATACTGTGGTCTACATTATCAAAAGCTTTTGATAAATCAAAATAAATAATATCAAGTCTCTGCTGGTCTTCAATTGCATGACCTATATGATCATAAATTGTTAGCAAATTAGTTTTTACAGATCTATTAGGTATAAAACGATGCTGTGAAGAAGAAATGAGTTTACTAACATCTAAAATAATTTTATTATAAACACACCTCTCAAAAATTCTAGCAATAGTATGTAAAACAGAAATAGGTCTATAGTTATTAACACAATCACGTGAACCATTCTTAAAAAAAATAATAATAATAATAATAATAATAATAATGTTTTGTTTGATTAATTTTGACAATAACTTATTTTTATATTTAATATATTTTTAAAAATAAATAGTTAGAGAATTTTTTAAATAGATATCATGATATGATAAGCTCAGCTCTTCCAAGAATTAGTGACTAGCTTTCAGTTTGACAAACCAATGATAGGGAAAGTCTCCACTTATATATACATATATATATATTGTAACCTTTAAGAAATGATGATGAGGGGGGGGTTGGTGAACAATGATGAAAAGTGCAAGAAAGACAATGAAATGAAATGAGATGAAGAAGAGAAATGAGGAGAAATGTAAAAAGTCATGAAACAAAAGAAAGAGGATGAGGAAGAGAGGAAATGAGAAAAGGTGAAAGATGATGATGGTGATGACAATGTGAAGAAGTTGGAATGAGATGATAAAAGTGAAAGAAGATAATAGTAATGAGATGAGAGAAAATGAGGAAAGGTGAATGATGATAATGTAAAATGGGAAAAAAAGAGAACTGAGAGATGAAGGAATAAAAGATAGGAAGATAAGATGATGAAAAGAATGATAGAAAAAATGATGAAGATAATGATAAACTATTAGAGATATGGAAAGAAGAAGATGGAAAAGATGAAATGAGAGATATGGAAAAGAAGGAGATGGAAATTAACTATCCTAGAGGCAACTTGTAACCTTTTGAAAATAGAAAGAGATGGAGATGGTGGTGACAAATAACAATGAAAAGACTGATGAAAGAGTGAAAGAAGAGGAAATGATACGAAAAATGGTAGATGAAGAGATGAGAAATGGAAGATGATACAGAAATGGAAAAGAGATGAAGATAGAAAAGATGAATGATAAGATGAAGATATGAAAGAAGATAATGATAAACTAATATTAGAGACAAACTATCCTAATCTATTAGAGACTCCTAATAACTTGGCTCAGTGGGGTTACAATAAAATCAAGGATGAATGATAATTCAGAGATATAAAATCAGACAGAGACCAAATCTAATACCAATGCAAACAATTATGGAATATTAATAATCTAACATAAATAATATAAAAGACAATTTAAATCATTATTTAATAGTTATTAGAGTCGGCCTACTATCAAATCATATACTCTGAATAAAACAAATGATACTTTGTTGGAGGACCATCTCACTAAATTATATTAACAAGGCAACAAGAGTAAACAATCTCAGGGGTTTTAAACTAAACTCTTGTGCAAGATGAAAGTTTAAGTTGCCTAATAAATGATTGCTTGGATTAATAAACAAGTGAGTGATATCTTGGCTAACCATAATATAACTATCTTATGTTAAATCATGGCATAATAAAAGATAATGCATTAATTTAGAGATTTGATTAGTTAATCTAAATTTAAACCAATTATGGCCTATTACCCAAGACATCACGCAAGTTGGGAAAAGGACAAGGGTACTTTTTATGCCTTTCCACCTACTCACAGACAACATATTTATGAAATTAAATGCAGATAGATTTTAATTCTAAATATACAAGATAGTGTAAGATAATGTGCAGTTTTAAACAGAGTAAATACTCTTCTGAATCACTAACATTCTTCATTTCACATATCTTCAGTCTGAGAAGATATAATAATAACTTAAAAATCAAATTTAAAATGAACATTCCATCAAGTATCTGTAAATATGTGATTATCTCTTACTGTGATTCAATCTGAGAATATGATAAGCATGGCTTTATATAATTTAAACCAGTATAAAATATTTTGCATATTTTATAAAAATTGGTGAACCCTTGGAACTCAAGACAATAGAATATAAAAGAAAAACAAACAGAAACTCAACTTTTTAAATAATAATAAATTTGGTTTATTAATAACAATAAATAATAAATATTTACAAAAAAATCATTGGAACAAACATTGCCAAGATAGCGCTGTTATCTTTTAAACATTTTGACTAACAATCTTTATTTTGACTTACAGAAATTGCAAGAATTTATTTGATTAAAGTCACTAATTATTCCTCTTTAACTTGTTTTTCAACTGTTTATTTTAATAAAAAATAAATAAATAAATACAAGAGTAAACAAAGGCTATTTGATATTTAATTCTATCCAAATAATCTCCTTACACAATTAAGGATTCTAAATCTCTTTACTTTAATTATAATGATATGATCTTAACAAACACAACCTTAAGTTTAATTGATATAATTCGTAATACTGGGATAAAATTTAACAACCAGTATAATACACTAATAGGTTTATATTGAATACCATGAGTTAAGCAAAAGCTAAGCTGGAACTAGCATATATAGCATAAATTTTAAAATTATCTGTAGTTACACTTTCATTGTTAATATTATAGCTAGTGATGCATTTAAGTAAATATAAGCTAAATTTAAATTACATTAAATTAAATTAGATGCATGTGCCACTCATCAGAGGTCATTTGTCCACATATTTCCAGAAATTCTGTCCACCTAAAATTATTACACTAAATGTTTTAAAATTGAAATTTAAAAGACAATTCCATTGGCAAAAACTCTGGATGAACATATTAACTACTTAATAGGTGTGAATTGCCACTTAAAACCATATGCATAATCTACATATTTAAAAACAAATATAAATTATTGTTGGTTGGTTTGTGCATGATAAAACTATCATAACAGCACAATTCAGACATTGATATACCTTTAAGCATTAAAAATAATAGCTAAATACAACCTGAAGAAACAGAATATCCTCAAACAAACATATCCTGTTATTACATATCTAAAAGAAATGCAACATCACCTACTGTGGTGGAACTAGCAATAATACATCTGAGTGATAGGTAAAAATTAATACATCTATGCTCCACAGAGCTGAACAACTTCATAAGCTGTGGTGGCTTCCAGAAATACCTATCTTTGAGGCAGAAAAGAAGATGCCTAGACCTTGTCACAGTACATCAGGAACAGGAAAGATGCACCAGGAAATACATGATCCTCTTCATGGGATATAAATACTTCAAAATATGTGATTACAATCACTAAAAATACAATATCTAATATATGATAATCCTCACTGAGAATGGACACTATCATCTCAAGAAAAAGCAATACAATAAGGATGGAGGAACTTGTCTACTCCATTAAGCATACTAATAATATTCAACAAAGCCTTGCTATATGAGACTAACAAATACTTAACTAATAACAAGATATTAGCATCACTTTAACTGACTAAGTCATCATCAAGAATTTTAAAATACAATGCATACAATCAATGTCAGAACCAACAATGTGAATTATGTCAACCGACTATATAAGAACTACTTAAAATTTAAATGCATATAAAATTCTAGGCGAAGGTACAATGCACACATAAAATATTAAATATTAAAATATAGTGGCTAGTGGACATTTAAAAGACTGTGAATTAAGCCCAAGAAAATTAATTCTCAATGCGTATTAAAAAAAAAATGTGGTTATTATTAAGGTAGCATTTATAAAACAAATGAATGGAAAACCCTCTGATAAATCTCCTTGGTTGTTTTACATAAAACTGAGTGAAATACCATACATTTAAATTAGCTCAGAGTGAGATATTAAAATCTCCAGGGATAAAATAATTAAAATATACGTTAACTTGTTAAATGCTTACCAAATGTAATAATACTAATATTACCTGAAAATGGTAGAATGTCTACTCATTCTAACAAACTCATTAAGACTAAAAATATATAAATTAAATTACCTGGCATATTTATACCCAACAGTATTACACATATTTATAAAGTAAATACAGCATAAATATTTTTCCTGTTTCTTTTTTTTTTTAAGACCAATAAAACAAACAAAATAAAAATACAATAATTTTAGTTCATAGTTTCAGCTTCCTCCATACTGGCTTTCCATTAAATCCATGTATTATTTATTGAATACTATTTATCTGATGACATGAAGCTTCTGGTCAAAACATTTAATTTAAATATGGCAAAGATTTCCAAATGAAACATATTCAATAGTTCTTTAAAGTTAATGCAATTTTTCCTTTAAAGATTTTTTTTTTTTTAGTTTAAAAAAGCAATATAATAAACATAATAATAATACTAATAAAATAATAAGAAGCTGCGATAAATGGTAGGTAAAATAAATGATTCAGCTGATAATATCATTATGGGATCCCGGGTTTACTTAGACAATAATACAGCTTCAATTTCATTCCATTTATTTTTATATTCTTTTTTTTAAAGAACACATTTTTAAGCAGTTTTTCTTTTTTTAAAATTTACTCGCATACAATATTTTAAGATGCTTCTAAATAATTTCTCTGTACTCTTCTTAAAATAAGATTGGGAGCAGTTTACAAGTAGAAAATTCAATCTGTTTAATGAGTTAGAATAAAATATCACAAGTTTAAGTATAGGTATAAGCAATATTTAGTTTATTATAACTATACTATAAACATTTAACAGACAAACGTTCTTCCTTAAATAATTACAGTGCAAAACATTTTTATAAAACTATTTTAGAAGCAGGTAATTAACATAATGAAGAATGTTTTTTTCAGTTAGTGTCAGGCATAATTAATATAATGTTGGAACTTGGAATTAGCTAGAAAGTTAATGCAAGGATATTGAAACTTTTAAAATATATAATTAAATCACTACACATTCTTTTAAATTTTCCTCATTTAAGTTTTATTTTATTTAATGAATAACTGAGTAAATTTAGACTATATAATTTGGTGCAATAACAGTCATTTAGCCATAAATATAATAGCTGCATATATTTTAAATTCATTTCATAGAAAATATAATTTATGTGGTTAGTGGTGATGATAGCACAAGTAAAAGTTTCTTCTAGCATTTTTATGATAATTTTAAAAAATTAATTGGAAGTTAAATGACAAGAAACAGGTTACCTATTCCTTTAGCAGTCGCTCATTGTAGTCTTGAAATAATTAAATATATAATTTACAATACTTTTGTTAAAAAAAAAAGCTCTAAAAATAATTACTACTTGTTCTGGAGGAGAAAGGCTTCAGGAAAATTCAGGATTCAACTCTCCAAAATACAATAAAACTTTTCTTTTTATCAATAATCTTTCTATTTCTCCTCCCAAACTTTTCATGTCAATTTCTTTTAAACAATCAATAAACATAACATTTCTTTTTTAACTGTAATTTTTTTTTAAAAAATCTGCTGGAAAATCGATTGATTGATAAATGACTTCAGTTTGATCTAAATGTTTGAATATCATGTGGTTTAATGACTTTAAATTAAAAGTTAATAATTAGTTTTTATGTAATATTAATGAAAAAAATTATATCACATAAAATAAAAAATAAAAAAACTGATATAAAATTAACACTAGTTTATTTATCAATAGATTTTTTAAATATTTAATTATAATGATTTTATTCATTCATTTGTTCTCTTATTTTTAATATTATAGCTAATTATTTATTCATTTTCTTCTTATATCTCTATGCATGCACACACTCAGATGACCCTTAACATGACCTCCACTATTTAATTATAACATTTAATGACTACAAATAAAAACAAAATAATTGAGAATATTATATTAAAATAACTTTTAACAAGTTAAGGCTACTTTACACTAAAGATTAAATTATTACTTGACTGTTTTAAGAAAACTAAAGATTAATTTTAAATCAATTTTACATTATTTATTCTATTTATAATATTAGCTCAATTATTAACTATAAACTAGAAATAAATAAAACAAAAGTTATTTTATGACACATTTAACATTATATATTATCATTTTAAATACTAACTCAAACATTTATTTTGAGAAAAATGCTATCTTACATCTCCAACAATTAACTACAAATATATGAATTACTTTGCACATATAATTATATCAATTTACTAAAGATCACAATATTACCAATTATTATTACATCCTATTCATTAATTAACTAATTTCTTCTTTTTTTTAATCATTATTTTTTTAAAAAAAAACAGATAATTGTAAAAATGGTTACGCTAATATAAATTCTGGTAGCTTCATATCAGTATTATCTGACAAATAAAATAAAGAAGACTTTATTTGATTAGTGTGCAACACACAAAAAAATTATTTGTAATAATACATATTTAAAAAAATCAATCTATACTGCACAAATTCATAATCACACCCACCAAAATCCAGTTCTTTTGATCTTAATGATTTGCACAGGATATCTAGGTGGTTCCTTGCCTTAGAGTAGTTTGTTTTCCTGGCTTTAATCTGCAGATTTGCTCTCTTTACTTTCTAAATGGTTGTAGACTCCAGACATTATATGTTCTGCTTACATCCTGTTCTCCTTCAAGTAAAAAAGTGTTGGCCTTGATCTTTCTTTTAATTGTAAATGATCCCTCAAACAATACAAAAACTTATTTGTATTGACTCTGCATTGGATTGCTAACATATAGTGTCATGAGCAGAACTCAATCACATGTATTGAACTGACAAGGTTTCTGCTTCTTTATCTTAGATGCTCTTTCAATCTGGAATGAGTCTTTTCTTGATCATTTGAGATACTTATCTCTTCAGGGGTGACAGGTAATACAGTTTTTATTATTAGTGGTTCATGTTATAGAAATGGAGATGGATTAGGGTGAATCCTATAGATTAATTATAAGTCCTGTTAACATAGTCAATCAATATTTTTGTTTGATTAACTTAGATCTAATGATTTTTATTTTCATATAATCAGAAGAGACAGTTAAGTTCCCTCATGACACTTTTACATGGACTGGATTGAGGATTTCTGATTGATGGCATCACATACCAAATCCCATTGTTACCCATCCATGCTTTCCATTCTTTGGATACAAATAGAGCTATGATCTGTCAGGATTGCTTGCAGTTTTCCTATGCTCAGAAATTTCTGGTTTTGTAGGATCAAGTCTAAATTACCTCACCTTTTTAGGGATCAGTATCTTCCATAGATTGCTGGGGTAGTTTGTTTATATCACAATAACTTGTCTGTTATTTTGTACTTATGACATATTCTCAGAATCCACAGATACTCCTCATTACTAATATTACTGTATTCAAAAACAGAAAAAATCCTGGTGTATTCCAGCTGAGCCCTTTGAAGGTGGTCTAAATTTTTTAGATCTTTCTCTACCAAGTCATCATTAGCTAATGATAGTTTTCCAGTGAGGGCTCTTGTATTGTGATCTGCCACAATATTATCAGTCCTTGCACAGTGAATTACCTTGTAACTGAAAAAAACTATACCTTATTAATAACAACTATTCATACACTCCAGGCACTTATAGTTGGTGATGATAATCAATTCTGAATCCAACAGGAATTGTTTAAATCTTCTATATACCGACTCTGTTCCTTGCATAATAAGAAGAATAATGAAGCTGTGTCTTTTGCAAAGTTTGGATAAAAATGGTGATAAATATTACAGTTCCAAAAAAGATATAATTGTTTCTTGGGAAATTGCTGTATTGCTAAAATCTTATCCAGGCATGGCTTAATTTTTTTTTCATTGATTAAATATCCTAAAAAGGAATTTCCTTTTTCATGAACTGACTATTCTGAAGATTCACTATAATATTTTTCAATTGATATTCTTAAAAAAACATAGTCAAATGCTGCATATGTTCCACCAACCATGAGAGATAAAATAATGACATCATCCCTGTTGCCCCTGTGCAAGATAATAATTTTCTTTCTTTTGATAGAACTTGTCAATACATCTTTATAGACACAATCCACTATTGATTAGCTCAAATGATACCTGCTGAAATATATAAGTTAAAGCTATATATATATGCTTATATATATGGTTCATAACCAACTTGTATCTAAATATTTTAAATCTCTTTTACAAGGAAAAATAAAAAAATATTTGATTAAATTTACTAAAGACATGACACATGTATGTGTGTGTGTTAAAAAGGGTCAAAAATGATTAGCTGATATTAGATAAATAATTTGTAATATTCAAATGCATAACAGATTTTAAAAAATTTAGGTAAAAAGAGAAGTAGAATTTCTAAACATTATATTTTAATAAAATTTGCAAAGGCAGATTAATTATAGGTCACAGAAACATTTACAATTTTTATAGAAACCTTATGTAATTAGTAAAAAAATAAGGTAATCACTTTGTCTTACATATTTACAAGAATGTTTATAATGTTAGGTCTTATGGTAAAAATGTGTTAATTGATGCTTAATTACTGCAAAAAATGCAAGTAAACAAAGATATTTGGAAATTTTCCAAATTAATAAATAAGTACTGGCTTGAACTGTAATTAAACTGATCAAAATTATTATCAGCAAAAACATTTTAAGCTGACCAAAATTATTAACAGCAAAAATATTTTTTAAATAAAACAAATACAGATGTCTTTTATTTAAAAATAGTCTAAATACCTAAGTAAATGTAAAAACGGGATCTTTCTTTGGAAAAAAAATATTTAAACTTGTCTTTGATAAAACAGTCAAGCTTGTGTTTTGTTGAGAAAAATTCTTCATCCAGATCTTTTGAGAAAATTATTCAAGCTGCTCTTTTGATGAGAAAATTTTCTTCAAGTTGGTCTTCTTTTATAAAAATTCTTCTAGCTTGACAACAAGATCTCCATCCACCAAGTTTTAAGATCACTAATTTTTGTACCTGGAAGCTATGTATAATGCTATTCCACTTCCTCTTCACCATCCCAGGGAGCAATTTGGAATCCCAATGGAGTTGATGAAGTGTGGTTCATCTGAAGTCTTCTGGCCAATGTACCTGTGCCAATATTTCTATCATCATAAATAAATTCAATCTGCTAACCTGTTGTGCCTTCATTCAAGGGAATAAGAAACTATTTAGTCAATTATGCCACCCTCAGTTGCTATTTCAAAGAACCAGCTTGTCTCCAGAATTAAGTATTAATATCTGAGAAGAGTGCCATCCAGGACCATGTGAATTGCATCATGAAAGCTGTATGGTGCCATATTTACACTCTGCTATTCATATCTTCCATGTTTTTCTTAAAATCTTTCATGAAGGTAATTGCAGAAACATTGAACTCTAGTCAGGAGATCTTTGCACTTCTGTATCAATAAAACAATTCACATGTTTTTCATGTTTCTCTTTTACTTGTATTATTTATTTTGTTATTTTTCTTTAATATTATATTTTACTTTAATATTATATAATATTATGTTTTACTTTAATATTATATATTCATTAAACTAACCAGTAGTTGTTAAAAATGATGGAATATACTGCTAGATGTGGTTGTTTTTAAGTCATATATATGTACTAGATTTAATATTCAAACAATCACATGGTGAAGGCTCTTTTGTAAAAATATTTTCATTTCTTAACATTCCTAGAAACATCTTTACTCCCTAAAATGAAGCTAATTAATAAATAGTGCAGAGACATGTTTAACCCCCCTCCCTCACCTGGCTCAAATATTTTTTTTAAAAAAATAATCAGTCATGTGTTTCAATTAAAATTTTAGTCTTGCAATTATCAAGATTAAAAAATCAGGTTTTTTAAATGAATATAAAAATAAGCTGAATTAGTTTTAAAAACAATGTTAAAAATAAGGTTAATTTATAAAAAATTTTGAAGAGACAAATATATGTCATTTAATTTACATTAGCCTCATAAATATTTCATTATAATTATATATCTAAACTACAGATCTTCTGAGCTACCATAAGGATATTGTATTTTTAATGTATGTGAATATGATCTCTAGTATGAATTTTAGGGATTCTTTTATTGTTAATGAGCATTTACACTGAAATAAACTGATTAGGCCTGATGTTAGCCAAGTAGACAAATATATGACTGCTTGTTCACACTTACAATGTAACTACTAATGTTTTTTTTTAAATTTCCAGGCTTTAATAATTATCATTTATTGTTCATTTCTTCTATATTTAAATTGCATTGCTGAATTATTTATTTACTTTGATTAATTCATATATTTATTATCAAGCAGATAATCATTCCTAGGAAATGGATTGGCCAAGTCATTTGGAAATGGACATGCCAAAGTGGATGAATCTCTCATATTTACATACTCAGATAATCATGACAGTTGGTCTTAAATATTATTATCAGTGCAGATGAATTTCCTGCTTGATAGAAATAAGTTAGTTACTGGTTATAAGAGCAGATGTTCATTCCTGCTTCATACGATCCTCTGATCTGGCCTCACCAAGGCATACATACCCCATATCTAGTTCATCATTGGATAAACTTTTGTTTTTTATAACTTAACACCACATTCAGTGTTTAAAAAATATATTTTTAAAGTCTGATGTTGCAAGCATGTAACCAGTCACAATTCTAAGTCCACTGAGGTCATATATTAATGATTGTGATTTTAAAATAGTTAAATCAATACTCCTTGCTTCACCCTGCTTAATCAATAATTAATAGTCAAATCATTGTAGAATATTCACCTGAAGATTATTAAGACATACATAAAGTCTATAGTTCATCTATTGTATGTAAGTTAGTGATAATTAAGCTGTTTAGTTGTTAATTAATTTTTTTTAACCTGTAAGAAATGTAATATAATCATAGATGTAAATCTAGTCATATAAACTTTTATTTTGCATTTGTTTTTTTTTTTTTTGTTACTAATAAATTTATGTACATGTAACTTCTCACATTTGTGTCTTGTTTACCACAATTAGCATTTTTTTTTAGTTTTAAGAGTTTCTTGTATCTCCCTGAGGTCAGCAGGAAATAAGTAACAAATAGCATTTTAATTAATGATACTATTGCCGGATGATTAAATTGTATTTACTTACTTACTAATTATATAATTTTCTGTAAATTATTATATGTTTCATAATATCATTCTTATTTATAGCACCTTTGCCATCTTTTTTTTTATTAATGAAGTAACTTCCCAAACATCAAGGTAATAATTTATATATTTGCAACTTAGTTTTCTTTTTATATTTCTCAATTAACTTCCTTATGTCATTCATAATTTTTTTTCTTAATCAGTCTACTGAATTCTACATATTTAATTCTTCTAAATATATTGTTTTTAATTATTTCACATTTATTATTTTCTATATAACTTGCTTTATCTCAAAAGAAAATTGTTGAATTTCTAATCTAATTAAAGTTTGGACCACCATCTTCAATGTCTTTAACATTTTAAAATAATTTACAAGCTCTAGCTTAAATTCATTGAAGCATTTAAAAAATATTAATGTTGTTATTTAATTTTCAAAAATTATAGTTTGAAATTTGATAATTGAACCTAGAAAAAATAATCATCCTTTTAACTAATAATTTTATCAACTTAAAATTACAACCATCAAATTATTGGCATTATGATTAACTTAGATAATCATTGTTAGTGGAGTTATAAAACTGATCACAACATGTTAATCAAAATTTTCCATAAATTAGCAGCATAATTATAACTAGTATGACTCATATGGCTATAAACATGGTATTCTACTTATGATAAACATGGTATAAACTCTGATATAATTACAATACATTAAATTCAAGCACATAATAATTTATCATCATTATTAATTAAAAAATAAGAGTTATATATCACATGACTTCAAAGAGCTTTGCTAGTTGCTCAACAAGCTTTGTGATAAATACTTAGCAAGAGAAAGCATTTAAAATATCTCTATAAGAAAACACACCCAAACCCAAGACCAATGGTTTCATGCTTTGTCACTCCTCAGTGAGGCTCTAGGGTAGTTTCAGACATTTGATCTAAAAATACTAACCCAAAGACAGCATGTATCTAAGAGTTAACCATTGAGTAAAAAATCTGAAAATTTCAAACACTTAAATGTCTTCAAACCCAGCTATCTAACTCAAATAGCTATATGGGGCTGAGAGATATTCAGCCAAACAATATATTAGTAGTCTTAGCAATATAATATCACTTAAGACTTAAAGCAAAGATTATAAATAGTCAATAAAAATAGTCATATATCATATGATAAAAAATAGAGTCATATATCACATGACTCCATTTCTTTTTTAAGCTTGTAAAATATAAACAAAGAGCTTTGCTGATTGCTCAACAAGCTTTATGATAAATGGTTAGCAAGAGAAACCATTTAAAATGCTGGATTTGTGTGGGTATTTTTAGATCTAGGGTCTGAAACTATTTAGCACCTCACTGAAGACTGCCAAACCATGAAACCATTGGTCTGGGGTTTGGGTGTGGTTTTTTATAGAGATATTTTAAATGCTTTCTCTTGCTAAGCATTTATCACAGAGCTTGTTGAGCAATTAGCAAAGTTCTTTGTTTATCTTCATTAATTGGTTATAAAATAGTTAGCAATTTTTAATGAAACTTCATTGCATTCTAACAACCTTTAATCACAGTTAAAATTAAAAACTACTTCTACATACATTATTAATTTCCATTTCCAGTTAAATATAAGCCATATACAAATTTGTGGATTGTTTTATATAATATTATTGCAAACAAAGATTTCAATTTACTGTCTCAGCTTTATTCTCAATATAAGTTAGAAATGTCATATTTAATAATTTTTATTCTTAGACTTTGATTAGCTCATATTAATTCCATCTCCCTTAATCAATAATAACTGTTCATAACAGATGTATTAAGCATAAAAAGATTTGCAATTTATTGCCTCAGTAACATTCTCAAATACAACAGTTAGAAATATTATTTTTGCAAGTTTTTGTTTTAGATTTTCAGTGACGATATTTTCCATCTCTCTTAAAGAATAATAATTTTCTTTTTTGTTGAATGTATTAAACCTATTAGAATCTTGAAATACTTATATTTGACTAATTAAAATATAATTCAACCTTGCTTCATGCCAAAAAAGTTTATCATTATCCATTAGTCTTCAAGGCAGTTTTTCATACGATAAATTTTGTAAACTTAAGAGTAAGAGCTGAAATATTATTTTTACACCAAAGTGTGATATTTCAACCAGTTGATAAGCTTAGAAGGCAAATAGAAACTAATTTGAATTTTTTTACTTGCTTTCTATGTGCTTAATTTTATATGCTTTAAACTAATTTCATATTTTTAGCTTGTTGAAACACATCTTGATAATAAATTTATTTTATTATTATTACAAAAAAAACTGAATAGTGAAATCAGTAAGACACCATCTGAACGAATGCATTACAAGATTTCAAATACTAGTACATACTTTAACAAACACACATAAATAGTGGGTATATTTGTGCTAAAATAGTCTCAATAAATGAAAATGTAAGAACATTTTATTATATAATAGTTTTTGATATGATTATTTTAAAGCCAAATTTACTATAATATTTTATCATATTGTCTAGCATCTATTATATTAAAGGAGGATTTGATATAATAATCATCACTCAAAATTTCAATGCAATTTAGACTCCATTTCAAAGAAACCACAAGTGTATTTTGTAGGAAATATATTATATTTATTTAATATTTTTTCATTTATAGGGAGTCAAAGAATATGAATAAAACAATTATAAAAAAAAGTTTAAATAAAATTTTACTATTTGCCTTAAAAATATAGTTTTAAAATGATATATCAATAAAACATCACAGCCATGCCTTTCTATGTTTAAATTTATCTTCTTTCAGTAGCTGTTCTCTTTATTCTACTATAGAACCACTTGCTAGAATCTTGGACATGCAGAAAAACTTGGATTTAAATGCATTTACATATCCAGTAAACATCTTTAACATGTTTATACTAAGATTTTACAAAACAATTTTCTTGCTTAATTATATAATATCTGACATTAGTCATTAATAATATATTTTAGTGATCTCAGTTTTATGCTCATAGTAGACCATTCCAACTTTTGATTAGGATAATCTATACCAACTAAATGTTACATAACTTCCTCTGCTTACATTTAACATATGCTTTCAGGAACAGTTCTTTTCACTCTACTCTAGAGTTACCAACAGAGCACTAGGACCCAAGATCATTAAGTTTGGAGAGATGACAGTACCAATCAATGTTGATAATACACATAAAAAAATCACAAATTGTCTGCAGTATACATGCATTTCAGGAATAACTTTCTTCATCAGCTACCTTGAAGCAGTGCCTACTATCCATGCAAATATAACAACCACCCACACACCTTATATTAGTAATATACTAGCAATCTGTTTGGTGTTAAAGTGTGAATATTTCAAACTATGATTGCTAATATAATATTAATGTAAGATAGAAGACTACAGAATTTGTGTGAGTTGTTGATAGTGCTCCAAGACAGCTGATGAAGAAAGTTATGCTGCAGAGTGACCTATAAATCTTTTCCACAAAGCGATAATAATTATGCATGTAGACTGAAACAAACATCAGATTTATTTACATCTAATTTAAGATGCATTAATTTATTTATTACATAATTACACTTATTTAATATTAGATTTATATAATAAATTAAGAAAATTGTTCTGTACTCAAAACCTTAAAGAGTTTTTTTTTTAATTTTCAACCAATTAAACTGCTAAACATCACATGACACTACTGTGTGGAGAGTTTTGCCTGTTTTAACCAATTAGTTTAATAGTATAAGTTAAAGATAGTTTCTAAACACATAAGCGCACTAGTTCCAGCTTTAATCTAAAATTTTGACTGATTATGTCCATATTCCAAAAATAAGTTTGGAGATGTAGTGAAGCTGGAAATATTATAACACATATTTCTGCTTCACCTAGTGTCAATATCATCAGCACTAGTATGGGTTTGAACCCAGTCTTATATATTAAATGACACCCATCTTGCTTGAGACGGTAATATATGTATAATTTATCATCAATATTTATAATCAGTATGTTTAAGCTATACCATTTGACTACTTGTGTTATTATTACTAATTATGTATAAAATAAATGGGCAATAAGTGTAAACATAATATCAGAAGTGTATAAAATGTGACAAATGTTTTAAGATTTCTTCATTAGTCATTTTCTACTTAGTCAGGTTACAACATTTTATATTTTATTTTAATAAATATAACCAAATAATATGTAAAAACAGTAAATTCAGTATTTATAAGACAGTCTTTGTAATTTTGTCATACTTTATAAATTTATTATTTTATTAAATGTAGAGCCATTGGATTATAAAATTTCTTATTTATAGAATATAACAAATTCTTCAATTTTTTGTGAGTAAAATTCTTTTTATTTATTTATTATGTTTTATTTAATTTTCATTACAAATATAAAATTCAATAGACTTTGTTTAATATGATGGCTTGTGAAATTTAATTAAGATGAAAATCAGATTTCTATCAATGTGTTTTTTAAATTAGCAAATGAACCCTTGGGCATGTTTTAATGTAGGATTGAATATTTCCTGCCCAGGCAGACATTGACCACAGAGAAAGTCATTAGAAAATGTCATGCACATTGGATCCTGATATATAAGGCTGAATCATATAAATAGCTCAATTTTGGCTATCAGGATCAGTTAGAGTCTTGTTCACAGAGTGAATAAACTTCAAGCCAGTTTAAGATTCATCTAAGTGTTGGGGTAAAAGAAGACTATTCACCTCCTGTACTCTGTCTCCTCCAGCCAATCAGAATACCTCTCTGGTGCAGTCAACATCTTGCCTGTAATGTTAAACTGTGTTGAGAAAACCTGCCTTAATGAAACCTGTCTCCAGCTATGTTTTGAAATAACCTTGTGTGCTGACAGCCTCTGATCTTTTAACAATGTTGGTTTTAAATTAATATTAATCTATGATTAGTTTTCACTCTAAAATATTTATATGTAATGTATATACATCTTTCTTTAAATACAACATTAACTTTATTTTGTATAAAATTTAACTGTTTTAATCTTACTGGAACTCCATATTATTTTGATATGGCAATTTATTTATTTTAATGTTGACTTAGCCTAAGCTGCCAAGTTAAGTATAAAATTCAAAGAGCATATTACAACCCTAATTTATTATTTTCTCTGGTCAAAATTATTGCAGGAGATGTAAATTTTACCACTAAATAATTAATAGATAAGCTCATTTAGTTTTGTACCTTTGTTATTTTGTAAATCATTTAAATGATAGGAATAGTCTTTAAATTTAAGTTTCCTCTTATTCATCAATCAATCTTTACCTGTAATCATTTCTCAAAAGAAAATGTAATGAAGCGATGGATCTGTAGGCTAGATCCATGTTTTATGTCTTTCTAGATTAGGAGCAAACCAGATCCGTGCATGTTACGATGTTTATAAAACTTTCCGTCTGCCATTTTATATACATTTAATTTTTAGACCAGCAAATAAGTGATTAAAATATCAATTTTCTATTTAAAATGTTTTTATTATAAATATTGGAGGGGCCCAGATATATATATATATGCATGCACAAATACACACACACATATATATATATATAATTACTGATGGAAACTTTTATAAAAACAAATAAATAAATTTTAATATGCTACTTTTTTTAAGTATTTTATTCTGGAGATTTACTTTCATGATAAACCATGCTAACATTCTGTAACATCAAACAAAAGAAAATCCATTAACAAAATGGTAAGGAAATTTTCTAATTAAAATAAAATTAAAATGGAAAAGATATTTGAATCATGAATTCTTCAAATCTACATTAAATTAAAAAAATAGATTTGAAACAATAAAATCATTGGGTTTATCGGGAGAGTGGATCTCAAGAGTACAATGCAAAATATTTTAGGTCGATAATTGCAGTCACTGGAATTTCAACATGTCCAATTAGCCTTGGGCAAATGAAAAAAGGAATTTTCCAAAAAGTAGTCAGAAAAGGGTATAAATAGCCCACGAGAACAATAGAGGTCAGCCAGTCATAGTTTTCATTCAGTGTGCCTGGTGAATCCACGCTGGTTAAATTTTCAATAAATATAAAATGTTTAGAAGCATGGTAGTGGAGTAGATGGCTTGTAACCTGCCTGTCTCCCGCTGTCCCAAAGATAATAACCAAATACCATAAGCTGGAGAAACTTTGTCAAAATGTGTAATTGTTGGACTGCTGAACTCTCAAATTAAAATTCATAGCTAGCTATGCCTGTGTGGAAATTCGCATTTCATTGTGGAATCCAAATTTCCACAAGGACTCAGAATAAGTTAGGCAATATGTTCCCAATTTGTTTATTTCTAACTGCCTTATTTATTCTTAAAAACTCCATTTGACCTGATAATGTAATTTTGTTACCTTTAATGTCTTCTTAAAGGAAATCCCCTTTAATTTAATGTAATTGCTTAATTAAAATTCTGTAATTTTTACTTGCTATCACTTTAAATCTAATGTCTCTGCTCTCATTCTGTCTGTCTTAAAATTATACCTCTTAATGCTAAATTTCTCTTAAAGTGGTTCAGAAAATTTATTATTATTATTTACCTAAGAATGTATTTGTTTAAGACTGATTAATGTCTTATTTAAAATGAAATCACTATATGCCAATTTGTTCCATCTTGACAAAAGTTTTGTATAATTAAATATTTTGCTTTCTATTTTCTGACCAATGTTTGTTGGTAAATAAATGAATAACTCTCTAGCTCTGAATGATTAATCCTTGGAGCAACCCTTTTTGTCAAGATGAAATAATTTTATATTATTATGTGTTTTGAAATATTTATGCATCTACAGTTTATTTTGGGGGTGGACACTAGGTCAAGTATGAGATTTTATTTAATTACATTATTTCATGTTATAAGAATGAAAGGGAGGGTTTTTTAGAAAGTTTTCTTCTTGCAAAAACTGTGAGAGAGTATAAATGTTTTAATTTAAAATGTTGGTGGGGTTTTGTTTTGAAGGGACAGACGTGTCACCCAGAAAAAAATGATATTCATAATAATCTCAATGCTTATTTTATTCTTGTTGCAGTCTGATATTGGTCAATCCATATAATATTTATATAATTTTTCTTAGCTCAGTACAATTTTATATTTAAATTCTAAAAATGTATCCTTCCAGTACTTGTATTTTGCCTTGCCAGTATTTTGCTTGATCACTTGTTTTTTTTTTTTTTGTTCTTTGTGACTATTAAATCAGAATTAGACCACATGATGGTTTCACTGGCTATGAATTTTCTTATCAGGATCTGAAAAACAAAAATAAGAAGAACTGCGGCAAGCTGAGCTTAGCTAGCCTTGGCAATTTCCATCCTTTCACCTGAAATGTTTTTGAGGTTTGCCAGTGGTGCAGACCATTCTTTCTTTATTTTTTGGCATCACTGAAACAGGGCAGGTGAATAGAGTCTATGCTGGTAATGTAATATCAAATGCTGGGTCTGTCCAATTTCTTTTGTTCTGAGCACATCATGGCAGATTGACTATGGTCTGAGTAATTTATTTGTTTTACATCTTAAAATATTTAGTTGCGAATATTGTGATCCGTTTATATTTTTAACATGTCACTCTCTTCGAAACCAATTCCTAAAATATGATTCAATTATTTCTCTCTTAAAATAATTTCACTTATAATAAAGTTATATTTAAAATAGGGCTATTTAAAATATTTGTCTCGTACATCTCAGACTTGAGTGGGCATCTACCATAAAACTCTAATCATTTCAGTTGTTAAATTGGCATATGAACTATACCGCTCTCTTACTCAAGGCATAATTAATGATAGGATCAAAATTTATGTTAACAAATTAATGAAATAAAACAGAGAGACATTAGAAGAGTTATATAAATGGTTCGTCTCCATTCATTTCATTCTAAAATTAGCATTTCTAATTAATTATTGTGCTGCTATCTGATGACTCAAGGTCACATACATACCATTCCTATTTTAAGTTAATGAATAGGTATAATTAAAATCAAGATTAGAGTTAGATGTTAGAATTAGTTGAGGCTCATGCTCCACTGTTGATGCTAGTGAGCCGAAGTGTAGAAAAGATTAATTGCTTGCCTCGAAAATGTTGTTAATTAGTTGGCAGATTTAGAGAGTGGGTGAACAGGGCAGAATCCATAAGTATTCTTTATCTTTGATCTCGCATATGGTTGGATTTGAGGTACTTTTACCCAGGCTGTGAATCGTGTTGAGTTAACATACAATTTTGATCGGTACAGTAATTTATTAAATTATTTAAGCAAAATCCATCATTTTTTCCTAAACCAACTTAGATCTTTAGGTAAAATATATTATAGAGATTTTAAAATTAAATTTTATCAGTATGTACACTGTATATCTCATTTGTGTTTATAATCAGCATCTACACATTAATTGTCAGTCAGAATTTTGTAAAAACTCACCAGAAGTGAAATTTCTTTTTTATATAGGGATTATTTTAATGTTTTGTTATATAAACATCATTTGTTTATAAAGTCTAAGCCATAAGAGATTTTAAAGTTTGGAAATGTGGGAAAACAATCCACTCCTTTAAATTTGGTTTTAATTCTCACTGTTTCATTTTATATTATACTTTCTTAAGATTCATTAAATGCCCTGGGCTTTGTGGACATTTCATTATGCTAGAGAGCTAACTATTTAAATCAGGATTGAATTTAACTTTGTTTGCACAATATGCGTGTGTGTGTGTACAGTATTATGCACTTTATGGTTACAATTATTCATTTATCATTATTGTTCTTGCTTTGCTACTTTTAGAATGGGCATAATTTCAAATATGACTAATCCAATAATATTAGTCGTCCATAAAAGTAGGTGTATTTCCTACTAGGGATTTCCCATGTCCAAATACTGCCATTAAAATGTGCACGGGCACACATGAATAAGCCATCCTATCACATCAATTTTTTTGTTACGCAGAGATATGTTTTGGTCGGTGGGCCAGTATATCATCTCATTCATTGACTTCTCCTAGCAAAGCCTCTTTGAGGATCATAAATGACCTCATGTGTTCTTTTATTGTGCCATAATGTCTTACTATCTTTATCATTCTTTATTTAGTCTCTATTTATAAACCTGAAATGCTTTCTCTACTGTAATGGCACGTCTTTCCTTAGCCAATCCAGTTAATTAATTAATCACATATAATATAGAATTATATTTATGTAGCATAAACGTTTCTGTTTTCCCACATTCATAACTTACAACCTATTTAAATGTAATAATGGTCTAATGCAACTCATTCATATTCAGTTGTCTATATATGTATGGAAGAAGAAAATAGATTTTTTTCAATTTATAAGTTTATTGGGGGCTAAAATGATGGATTATTGCTGATTTATACTTGGCAGACTGCTGAACCAAATGTATTATATTTTGGCTGTATTAAAATCTAATTTGTGTTTTAAATGGATCACAGTTACTTGCTAAACTGAAACACGATAACATCTATTAATTACCATATCTGATTTACTTAATGAATTTTAAATTAGTAATTGCGAGTCCAATGTGTATAATCAAGTTGTATAGACAAACATTGACGTATATTGTATGATGACACTTATATGTATAATAAATATATATTATATTAGTACTTTGAAATCTTGGTTTGTTTTTATTCCGAATCTCTAACGTAAATCCCTTTTATTAATTATAAGATTTTATGGGTTTGAATTAACTACTTTTGTTATGTTGCCATGAAGTTATTATTGTTGCAGTTCAAATCAATCAAATCTTCAACTTATTTAAATTATCAATCAATGTCAGGTATACTCCACACCGTTCTATAATTGTAATAAATTTAGATAGATATTAATTAATGAAATGTAAATCTGTTGTATTAAGTTGCATGTGAACCCTGAACTCTAGCTGGGATGGAGTAAGAATGAATCTCCCTAGTATCATCAAAATCGTTTTCATGTAGTCATAGACCCTGGAGCACTAGTAAATAGGTTGATATTTGGTATTGTTCCTGACGTATGTATCTTGCACATACTAGATGAATATACATTTGCTTGGATTCTAGGTCTTGTTGAATGAACACATGATTTTGACCGGTACAGTAGGTATAATAGATTTATCAAATAATATGCCTCTAATACTCAATGGATTGACTTGGAAATAAATAGATGCGAATTACTTCTAAAAGCATATTACAAAATAAAAATTATATTTAAAGTAAAAGATGTGTACTTTTTTCATACTACTAATACTGATTGCAAAAGTCAAGAACTATCAGTCACATACAATATAGATATATACATGGATGTATTTAAACTGTTTGGGCAATTTAAAATAATTTATTCATGTTTACTTGAATGCATACCACAACATTTATTCTTGTTTGTGTGAATGCATATCATAGCATTATAGATATTTAGTTGATAGAAAGAGGGAAGTATGTAAAGTAATATTTTTAATGTTTGTGTGAAAATGTTTTCATATTTACAAATTTAAAATTAAATAACCACTCACTTGATGCAATTTGAGAATTTGAAAAAGTAGAATTGCAGTCAAAAGATGATGTATTAATTGGCTGTGTACTCGTGCTAATAAAATAATAATAATACAACTGTAATAATTAATTTAAAAAAAATTGTTGGTAAGAAAAATAAATTATCTATTGAATACTTACATCAGTGACTTATTTAAAGGCATGTTTCCTCCAGAGGAAGTTCTATGGGGAAATAAATTATAATCATGTAAAAATAAAGTATATTTTTTAAATATAGAGCAAATATCATTTTAAATTAATTTTTGAAAATAAAGTTGCATCAGAAGATTTTGAAAATAAATAATATTTATTATAACTACATCTCTATATAATATTAATCTTATTTTTTCAACTAATGCAAACATTTATTAAGTATAAATAAAAATGCAATAATTTTTTAAAAAATTCACCATAAAATAATTATATCAAAAACTTTCAACATGCTAATAAATTTAATAAGTCGAGAGGATATCTAATGCATTTTCAGAATTTAATAATTTAAAAGTTTATCAACATATTAAAATATTAACATTTCAGCATACATAGAATTAAAACCATATAATTTTAAGATATTAATTAATTCGGATATTTTATTGAAAGCAATATTTAAAAATGTCACATTGCTTATAAATAATAAATATAAATAACAAATTAAAAAAAGAGAGATAATATTTAACTTATTCATGAATTTTAGTTGAATAGTCTTAAGTTTGTAGAAATAATTCAGAAACGTTATAACTTTTAATATCATTTTGGGTAAAATTAATGCAATTGGATTACTTGTATTTTTAAAAAATCCATCCATAAATTATTTATTTCCATGCATTTAATAATTTCAAAAGAAAGTAATCACTATTGAACTATTAAACACAAAATATTGGATTTTACTTTCAATAGATGACAAATGACATTAGAAATAGTTACTCCTACAAATGCATCTTTTAAAAATGAAATATTAATTCTTATCATATATTGTATGCTCTTTAAATACAATATTCTGATTATTAAAAAAAGTCTCAGCTAAAATCGCCAGATAGACAAAGTTTGAATACAATTGATTTAAAACTGCAGAAGCAGAGAACTATTTCTATTAAGTAATTATTATGATTAGATTTTTTTTATTAAAATAATATTTTGCTTTAATGTAAGGTCTGTTTTGGCCCTCATACAAAGTGTCCTTGAAGAATTAGAATGACACTAAAGATTTCTATATATAAATGAAGGAAGCTAAACATCAGCTGATAATTTTTACGATTTCTAATAATAAGTATAGACAATATTTTTGTAAAAATTTATAGGATCGAATGCATTTAATGATAAGTACTTAATAGTATATTTATCAATTAACTTTATTTAAAAGATACAATGTTTTGAACAGATACTATTAAGTTTTCCACATTATCAGATAAACATCTAATTATGATATATATATTTGTAGTAATAGTTTACTAATTAGGTAATAAATAAAACAAAAAAGGATATATATATATTGAAATAGTCATTTCATAATCATAGCATGTATGTGTGTGATTAGATTAAAAATAACAATCACAGAAAAAGGTAATAAGATAAATGAAATAAAAAGTATAAACAATTTTATTTCTATAATTTAATATTAGCATGTACTATTAAAATTGTAGATATTTAGATAACAGTAAATATAGTCAGTGACATTTTATGATTATATAGATTAAATAGTAAAATAAATTGAATGTATTAGGAAGTTAATATTAAATCATACTTTGTACATATGTATAAATGAATTTCATGTGAAAATACAAATATGTTATATTTATAAAAATAATAGAGAAAGTTTTTTTAAATATGATTTAAACAAGCAGATATTACTTTAGTTAATTAAATAAAAATGCTTTAAAGTGAAAGAAAAATATATATGCATATTTAGAAAATTAGAAGTTATTTTTACTTATGTTTTTCAATCTATTTTAGAAAAAAATCCCAAATAATAAATATTTTATTTCAAAATGCACTAATTTGTAAAATGGATTTTTTTTCTTTTATACTGGATTGTTGAAATGATTAAAATTATCGTTTAATTACTTGAATAAATTTCCAGTAACATGACTAATAGTATTTTTCTCATGTAATTTTAATTAAAATTTTGTAGTTATGTTTATCATTTAGCTAAAGTTTTACTTAAATATCTATAGAAAAATAGTTTTAGTTTCTAATTGTATGATATAGATAAGAAATTTATATTTATGGTAGTATAAGATGATTAATATGTATGAAAAAAAAATTCTCTGAACTGCAGTAAACCACATTGAAAGGCACCATTTTAAAGTCATGGACCTCTGTCTGAAATAAAAAAAAAAGTTTGGTGATTCTAAGTGATAATTTGCAGTGATTAAAGTTAGTCATTGACTTATTAATCATATTAATCACTCAAATCACATCAAAATGTTATACATATAGTTTGTTTCTAATTGTCTACTTAAAATTATTAGTGATCATCTAAAAAAAAAAAAACTATATTTGATAAAGTAAATAAAATCAATGTTCTGGATTTACTATTGAGACTATGTCAAACTAGAAAATTGAAATCAATTGTGTACACTTTCAATAAATTTTCCGTCATTGTTGCAAACAAAAAAAAAGGGAGAGAAGGAGAGAAAAATAAACTTTTTCGAATATTTTATAAATCATTCTTTTCTAGTTGTCAATATTTTTACATTCTCTTGCACATATTTAATGCATTTAATATTTTATTGGACTATTAATATAATTAATTGAGCATATTTTGAAAAGAAACAAGTACATTTAACATATGATAGAGATATATTAAAGTAATTTAATAGGAAATTAAATTTATTTATTAAAATATTTTAAATTAAAACAATATTTCAATATGCTAAAATCTGCTTGGTCACTGTTATTTAATATTTGAGTAGTTTATCAAGATCACTGGACTTTTTTTATAATGTATTTTGAACTTAGAAATGCAAATACATGTATGTATATTCTATGTATGAATTACAGTGAGTTATAAGTCATATTTCATGACAAAAAAATAAACATGCTAAAATGTTTTAAAATTCAAGATATAAATAATTAAATAGAAATATTGTGGTGCAAATTGTAGTACTAAAACAAATGTAGTTAAAATAAAAACTGATATTAGGTCACATGTGTATGTGTTTAACTGTAAATAATGAATAATTAGCCACGTTTTTGATTAAGTCAATGAGTTATTTTGTAATTAGGATAAATTGTTATGCCTTTATGTATTTAGCATACTAGTTTGGATATTACCATATAGGAATATTACTCATTTGTATGGTTTATCAAAAATGGCAAAAATGATTATATAAAAAAATGATTTTGTATTTTAAAAAATAATACTTTCCAAAAAGCAGCCTTATCAGTTATTTTATATAAAAAGCAAATTTATAACTTAAGAAGCCAATTGGAGGATATAGAAGTTAATAAGATCTGCCACTCCATAACCTTTACTCCTTTTGCCTAAAATATCAATTCATATTTTATGATTTTTAAATTAATAGTTACTATATCTTGATAATAAATTTATATAAAAAGGAAAAAGGCAAATATTTTGTTGAAAAAAAGCAATCATGGAATGTTCTTCAAAGCAAGACAAATATACTATGATTTGAATGATATCAAAACATATTGAATTCAAGATTCTTTTAATCATTATTTCAATGAGGCATATAATTTATTAGTATAGGGAAAAACTTCATATTATGTATAACTTTTTTTTTCTGTCATGTCTCTTCTGCACTGGACAGAAATAAATCTCAAATATTATATAAGTGTGACTGACAATATTACTTGCAGAATGGTCAAACAATAAGTTATTTAACAATCTATTAGATAAAAAAACAACTTGACTTGATTTTCTTGATATTACTTGGATCATGATATTTATTAACACACAACATATATCCAAGAATATGTACAAGCTTTTAAGTTTAAGTAGAAATATAAGACTACAAATAATTATACATAATTTGCATGTACATATGGGAGTCTTATCAAATGAATATGATTATGCCACAAAACTATTAACAAATTAACTAGCAGACATTTAAAATATCTAAATTGGAGAAAGATGATTACATTTATTATAATGTATATCTATTTATTATTACTGAAGATGAACTCATAAACTCAAACAAATATCTAACCCTTGGTTATGCCTGAAGGTTTTCCAAATAATAATTTAGACTGGGATGGCCTTTATAGAAGTCCATTTTGACACATTAGAAAGTGAACTCCTCCCCAAAGACATTCTTGATGCTAATTCATGATTATCTTATGCTATAGTGATGAATGAAAGAAACAAATTTAATTAATTAACTTCTCAATTTATACTAACATGGAGTAATTAAAATGTTTATATAATGTTTATCCAGTGTGATCAATGTGAATTATAATATATACTTTAAGAGTAACCATTGGTTCAGATAAAATATCTAGACAGTAATTAATTATTTGTCTGGAATTTTAATTAAAATCTACAACTGCAAATTTATAATTCTATTAGGTATCATATACATTGCATATACATATATATGACAATAATAATATTTTGCACACAAATAATAGTTTAAATACACATACATATACAGTTAGCTATAATACAAATAATATTTTAATATACATGTACATATATATTCAGCAAAATACAAATATGTAAATATATTTTCTGCTTGTAACCATACATAGTAATTCCTGATAACATATATTGGATATGATCATAAATTAATTTATAATATTGTTACTAAGTTTAATAATAATAGTAATATTTTAAGTGCTATAGATATTGATAAAATAAAATATACTTGGATATCAATACCATTTATTTGTAATGAACAAGTAAAATTTATAAAACAGATATAAAAAAATATATGTCGAGTCGCATTTTATACTACTACTAATTTAAATAGATTAATAAATAAATCAAAAAATAGATATAGTATTTTAAATCAAAGTTGTGCAATATATAAATGGCTGTGTTTTTTTGGAAAGGCATAAATAGGTGAATCTCGATGTACATTGGAGAAAAGATCAAAGGAGCATTTGTTGTTATATAAACGAGTACAAAAATCAAGACAAGAAATTATGATATTACCGTCAATATTTTTTGATCATAATGTAACATGTAATTATGGTTTTGATTTTGATAAAGTTAAGATTTTGTGTACTGAAAGAAATAATAATAAACGCAAAATTAAAGAAGCTATGTTAATAAAAAGTGAAAAGCATCATTTGATAAATAGACAGGTTGCCAATATAAAAATTAATGAATTGTGGGAAAATTGATGTATGACGTATTACTTTTTGTTTACATTTGTAACGGTTTTTTATAATACAATTTGAATCTAGTTGATAACGACTACATAGATAGTTGAAAGTACTTCTATTAAATTGTGGCACATATTTGTTTTTTAAAATATTTTTTATTGTATTAATTATTGTATTGTTTTGATTAATTATATATATTTTATTATAATTGGAATACAGACATTGATTAATAATTTATATATATATTATAACAATCGGGGAGAATATGAGTCTTAATGTTGAAACAGTAAGATTCGTATTCGAATCTTAAGTTTCACCTTTTTCTGTCGTCTCTCATTGACCGGTCTATCCCGCCCAAATTTAAACTTTTTGATATCGAATTGTGTGTGTGTAGCAATATTAAAATGTATAAATATATGTAGAATTCAGCATAAACACGCACACATTTCGATCTCAAATTAAACGCAATAAATAGGGATAAAATAATATAATTTAGATTTCTTTTAGTTATATAATTTTGTATAATTTTAATCATTTATTTTGCATTATAAAGTTCATATTTATTGCTTTGTTTAAATTTCTTTTAATAATAATTCTAAAAAAATCTGATGTAATATTTAATTAAAAGTTAAAATAATCTTATGTTCCCTTTTTGTCTTTGAAATTTAAAAGCATCGGTCAGTGATAGATAATAGATTAATTAAAGAAAAATTCCCCAAAATATAATTAGTAAATGTAAAATGTAAACAATAGAACGGCAGCTTTCTTTAATTAAAAACCAACAAAATGCATTGATTATCCTCAGGGCAGATTAAGTAGAACCTAAAATACCTTAACAAAAATGTGAGAGATCAAGATAAAAAAAGGGAGGCCATCTTAGACTTGCTGGAGACATTCACTTAAACTTTAGCTTTGCTCTCGATCACTGAGAGTCTCCAAAAATAATAAAATAATTTGTTCCTGCCAAGGTATGACCGAGTAAAGCACCTAGATTATTCTCCATCGGGAGATAGCCTATCAGATGCCGAACTGTCCATTGCCTGTCATAAATTCACCATGAAGATCTGCTGCCTGAAATGAATGAGAAAGCTGCTGCTGCCATGAAATTAAATAAATATCTACATACAAGAAAGAATTGCCACTCGTGAACTTTTTGCTGCTAAACTAATGGAATCAGAAAACTTCTTATAAAACAGGTACCTGTCTGCGTTCAAACTCTAGAGTACTCTAATAATATGCTATAGCTCTTCTTCATAATACTTATCTAAATTGTAAAATGTAAAAACTATCATTTGTATAACTAAAATTGAATAATTAATTTAATGTGTAAATTTCTCTACTAATCTAGCTTACCTCATTCTATCTTGGATGCGTATTTTTAAAATCTACATTTTATCTATATTTATTATCTAATTATTGCATGCTCATAATTGTCTCTATTTTCAAAGTTTAAATCTATGATCGTTTGAAACAGTGAATGCGTGTCACATTTTCATTAATATGTACTTCGTCAGGCCGAGGCAGAGACCAGCCCGCCATTCTTATAAACCACAACTAACATAACTTTCATATTCAGTGCACCACTTATTGTAATGCAGGGTCTACTACTTCACAAATGGCTGATGTATTAGTTATAATAATTCCCAATTTAGATATGTTTTGTATATATTAAATCTTAATGAATCATTCCATCAAATTACATTTCTTCGAGAGTTGCCAACATTCTTTAGTAAATGTTGATAATGTAGGGCCGAGTTAGAAATCTATTTAAATCTTATCATAATCATTTATACTTATACATGTGTTACGTTTTAAAGACGCGATGATCTATTCCGCCGTAAATATTCCGGATTCTTCAGGGTTGAAATTAACCCCAGTCATCCTACACAAGCGGGCATAATGGGTGCTCCCGTAGGATTTGACAATGTCATGCAGCCAGCCGGCAAACTGCAACACGGACCGCTTGTCCCTGGTTATGCTTATGTGACACCTTACTTCGTCGGGTCGATGGCAGAGACCAGCCCGACATTCTTATAAACTCATTCACGGCATTGCAGTTTCGATATACTGCCATTCCATATCGCCTTTCTAAAGCGTACCACGTGTTCCTTTACTTAGTTTTATTATTCTAAACATATCACTCCACCTCTGCATTATCTGCATAATTCACTCTCAAATAAATGTTTGCCCTTAGTTATAAATAAATATTTTAATTACATAAATATATGTCTGCCATTACTCTTATAACCCATACTTTAGACTCTTGCATTGTAAAGGTATAAATCCCTCCAGGCATGCATTAGAAATACTCACTCGAGAATTTTAGGTAGCTAGATTACGCCTTCAAGTAAATGTATTCCTTTTGTAAACATTACAGTATCGGAAATACCGCTACTGAAATCCTCAATATAAAGTAATGTCTAAATAAATAAATGTATTCTTTAAAATATAATCATGTCGCAAATCCCGCTACTGAAGCTGTTAGTCCATAAAATATTATTAGATTGTTTTATTAAAATGTATTAATAAATAATTTTAAACTATACGTCTGCAGTTACGTTTCATTTATTCGATACCCAGTCTATATAATATTTCCTCGATTATGTAAATATGAATGTTTAATTAATATTAGTTTGGTTATTGGCTAACTCGAGAATAAAATCATGAGTCTCTTGCATATCCCTGACCACCGTGCCTAAGGAAATATTTACTAATGTCGCATCAGATGCGTTGTTTCGTGGATTGTATTGTGGAACCGATAAGCTATGTTCGAACTCAGTAACATGGGTGGCTTCGCTACTCGATGGTGCTGCTGTTCTGTGTGGTGGTTGAATTCTGCACTATGTTTACGAATCACAAGTTTTCTGACTGTTACATAGTTAAATTTTTTTTTTAGCGTTTGGTGCTTTCCAACGTGGAGCTTTTGATACAAAAAACCCATATATACCCTGAGCAAAATATAATGCATATAAATTTCTTTTAGCGTTCGTTACTCGAGTTGGCTAATTATTCTATATATATACGATTTTGTTTTGATAAAAATAATGAAAAAAAGTAAATCGAGTGAAATAATGTGGGTCGAGTGAATGAAAGGACAGCAGGTGTAATAAGAAATTTAAGGAAAGCAGGGATGTGTGTGTAATTTAAGAAGGAACGAAAATACTCGGATCTAATGAAATATTTTATATATATATGTAAAAAAAAGTAATCAGTCGCTAAATAAGAAAGCAGGTAGCATTGAATAATTTATTAAAGCACCGTTATATATATAGCATAGACAGCAGAAGCTTGTTATATATGTTAACAGTAAATATTTTGTTAAAGTACAAATATATATATCATAGACAGCAGTAGCTTATTATACGCGTTACCAGTAGTTCGCTATAATATATATGTTAAATATGTTAAATGCAGCAATATAGAGATAGGGCAATGTAGAGTAGATGAGGGCAGCGAAAGAGTGTTATAGGGCCAATATACCGGTGGGGAGTAGTCAAATGCTAGTAGTATAAAATAAATAATATTAAGAAAAATGGAAGCAGAAAATGACAGAATAGCATCAATGAACTTCAGTCTAAGGTTACTTGAAATATTTAGACAGAGTAAAGAAGAATGGAGGAAAATACGTGAGGAAGCGAGAAGAAGATATGAAGAACCAAAAATGAGTCAGGAAGAGGAGGAGATACGAGTTAGGGAGCATCAGAAAATTGATAGAGATATGTTGATATATTTTGAAATGATCAAAGAACATTATGGAATATCCCCAGTTAGTAAAAAGGAAGAAGAAATTAAAGATATGGAAAAGGAAAGGGAATTAGAAATACTTGACAAACCGATGATAGTAGATGAGCAAATAGACCTTATTCCAAGAGATGAAGGCCCACAAGAACTGTTGAGTGAAAGCAGTAAAAAGGAGACAAGCATGGATGGGGACAAAATAATAGGACCAAAAGTCATGGAAGAAAACATGAAAACGGACAGTGGATACCAAAGCCACTTAACAAAGATGGTCCACGTTAAGATATTTAGAGTGGAAATAAGGGAAAAACCTCAAACCTACCTAGAGAGCTCACAGAAGTTCTTAAAATTTCATAAGAAAGGGCCAGATGTGCAGATAGCTATAGCTAGTTACCATCTGCAGGGATCTGCCAAAAACTGGTGGAATATGGGGAAGTGGAAATTTAGAACGATCCAGCGTAGCGTGCCGCTAACCATCCAACTATTAATGACAGGCATTCAAGTAACAGATATAGGAGAAGTGGTTGAATTTCTTACTACCGTGGATTTGAACCATTGGGCCAAAGAACCACCCGATAAAAGGCAACGATTAGAAAACCCAAAGCCGCAGTCATCCATGACAAGAGATCGGTATTATCCACCTGACCCGGGGTTGTAAAAATATTAGACTATTAGGACGGTTATTAAACATATATGAAAATATTAAAATGAACTTGATAATGAACTTGGTTGAATGGATTGTAGTTTAGACAAATAGGGTTTTAGATAGAAATTTTATTATATATATATATATATTATTGTTTTAATTACTATTACTCTTAAAATTTTTTTTTATATTATACTAACTAATCCTATTTTAAGAATTTTTTTATATATATATTCAGTTTAACTAATTATTTCTATGATTGGCCATTTTAATTCGACTATAAATTCTAGATCCGGGTATATAAATTGTTCGGTGCTTCATGTAATCTCTGCTTTCTATATTTCAATATATCTGTACAAACAATAATAATGTTTTCGTATTTAAATTATGTAATGTAAAATTTTTTTTCTCTTTCTTGCCTCCTTTGTTCTTCCTTAATTGTTCATGGGAAGTACGGGGAAATGAAACAGTAAGATTCGTATTCGAATCTTAAGTTTCACCTTTTTCTGTCGTCTCTCACTGGCCGGTCTATCCCGCCCAAATTTAAACTTTTTGATATTGAATTGTGTGTGTAGCAATATTAAAATGTATAAATATATGTAGAATTCAGCATAAACACGCACACATTTCGATCTCAAATTAAACGCAATAAATAGGGATAAAATAATATAATTTAGATTTCTTTTAGTTATATAATTTTGTATAATTTTAATCATTTATTTTGCATTATAAAGTTCATATTTATTGCTTTGTTTAAATTTCTTTTAATAATAATTCTAAAAAAATCTGATGTAATATTTAATTAAAAGTTAAAATAATCTTATGTTCCCTTTTTGTCTTTGAAATTTAAAAGCATCGGTCAGTGATAGATAATAGATTAATTAAAGAAAAATTCCCCAAAATATAATTAGTAAATGTAAAATGTAAACAATAGAACGGCAGCTTTCTTTAATTAAAAACCAACAAAATGCATTGATTATCCTCAGGGCAGATTAAGTAGAACCTAAAATACCTTAACAAAAATGTGAGAGATCAAGATAAAAAAAGGGAGGCCATCTTAGACTTGCTGGAGACATTCACTTAAACTTTAGCTTTGCTCTCGATCACTGAGAGTCTCCAAAAATAATAAAATAATTTGTTCCTGCCAAGGTATGACCGAGTAAAGCACCTAGATTATTCTCCATCGGGAGATAGCCTATCAGATGCCGAACTGTCCATTGCCTGTCATAAATTCACCATGAAGATCTGCTGCCTGAAATGAATGAGAAAGCTGCTGCTGCCATGAAATTAAATAAATATCTACATACAAGAAAGAATTGCCACTCGCGAACTTTTTGCTGCTAAACTAATGGAATCAGAAAACTTCTTATAAAACAGGTACCTGTCTGCGTTCAAACTCTAGAGTACTCTAATAATATGCTATAGCTCTTCTTCATATTACTTATCTAAATTGTAAAATGTAAAAACTATCATTTGTATAACTAAAATTGAATAATTAATTTAATGTGTAAATTTCTCTACTAATCTAGCTTACCTCATTCTATCTTGGATGCGTATTTTTAAAATCTACATTTTATCTATATTTATTATCTAATTATTGCATGCTCATAATTGTCTCTATTTTCAAAGTTTAAATCTATGATCGTTTGAAACAGTGAATGCGTGTCACATTTTCATTAATATGTACTTCGTCAGGCCGAGGCAGAGACCAGCCCGCCATTCTTATAAACCATAACTAACTTAACTTTCATATTCAGTGCACCACTTATTGTAATGCAGGGTCTACTTCACAAATGGCTGACGTATTAGTTATAATAATTCCCAATTTAGATATGTTTTGTATATATTAAATCTTAATGAATCATTCCATCAAATTATATTTCTTCGAGAGTTGCCAACATTCTTTAGTAAATGTTGATAATATAGGGCCGAGTTAGAAATCTATTTAAATCTTATCATAATCGTTTATACTTATACATGTGTTACGTTTTAAAGACGCGATGATCTATTCTGCCATAAATATTCCGGATTCTTCAGGGTTGAAATTAACCCCAGTTGTCCTACACAAGCGGGCATAATGGGTGCTCCCGTAGGATTTGACAATGTCATGCAGCCAGACGGCAAACTGTGACATGGACCGCTTGTCCCTGGTTATGCTTATGTGACACCTTACTTCGTCGGGCCGATGGCAGAGACCAGCCCGACATTCTTATAAACTCATTCACGGCATTGCAGTTTCGATATACTGCCATTCCATATCGCCTTTCTAAAGCGTACCACGTGTTCCTTTACTTAGTTTTATTATTCTAAACATATCACTCCGCCTCTGCATTATCTGCATAATTCACTCTCAAATAAATGTTTGCCCTTAGTTATAAATAAATATTTTAATTAAATTAATATATGTCTGCCATTACTCTTATAACCCATACTTTAGACTCTTGCATTGCAAAGGTATAAATCCCTCCAGGCATGCATTAGAAATACTCACTCGAGAATTTTAGGTAGCTAGATTACGCCTTCAAGTAAATGTATTCCTTTTGTAAACATTACAGTATCGGAAATACCACTACTGAAATCCTCAATATAAAATAATATCTAAATAAATAAATGTATTCTTTAAAATCATGTCGCAAATCCCGCTACTGAAGCTGTTAGTCCATAAAATATTATTGATTGTTTTATTAAAATGTATTAATAAATAATTTTAAACTATATGTCTGCAGTTACGTTTCATTTATTCGATACCCATTCTATATAATATTTCCTCGATTATGTAAATATGAATGTTTAATTAATATTAGTTTGGTTATTGGCTAACTCGAGAATAAAATCATGAGTCTCTTGCATATCCCTGACCACCGTGCCTAAGGAAATATTTACTAATGTCGCATCAGATGCGTTGTTTCGTGGATTGTATTGTGGAACCGATAAGCTATGTTCGAACTCAGTAACACGGGTGGCTTCGCTACTCGATGGTGCTGCTGTTCTGTGTGGTGGGAATTCTGCACTATGTTTACGAATCACACGTTTTCTGACTGTTACAACATATCTACACTATAGGGCGCCACTAGGCATTTGAACCTAGAAAATTTATAAAGTAGACAGATACTAAGTTTAAAAAAATTTTTTTATTTTATTTTATATATTTTGATTCTGACCATTAGCCCATTGTCACTAGCTCAGCAGAGTAGTAGAGATTAAATAATAATGATATATATTATCAAAATATCTTAATATTTTAAAAAAAAAGAAATAAATAAGCCACTGCCAGTAAATAACACACAAACATTTATTTACATATATATATATAAGATTTAAAATTACTTTGGATTTTAACTTGATTTTAGAATTTGATTTTACATTTTAAAATTTAACTTACATTTTTAACTTTGATTTTAGATTTTAATTTACATTTTAATTTTTATAAGTTCGCACAGATGGATTTATAAAAGTTTGTTTTATAATGTTGAGTATGGATTAGTTATATAAATTACACGGTTAAAAACATTTCAAAATAAACATAAATGATCAAATATAAAGTCATTGATGGAATTGCAGAGAGAAATTTATAAGAAACCCAATGGCATTCATCATAAGATGCCGCATTGACACCAATAACTTAAAAGACATCCGAATAAATACATTTTAGATACTCACCATAAGGTATCATTATTTACCGAATGTCTATGTATTTTGATCAAATATGAAAACCAAAAACATAATTAACCGATAATGAATCCATGCAAGCGTCTATACCCAACTTAAATTTAATGCATTTAGAGTGTCGAGTATGAATCAACTACATAGACTGCATTTGAAAAGAAAATATTTTATCCCTTATTTAACCTTAGGCCAAAAGTTCGCAGTTAAACCAATGTCAATCCATCTGATATATCGGTGTATTCAATGTAATACGAATACGACAGCACAAATATAGGTTAAGGGAAGAAATTGACTCTCGTCCAGATAGGAATACTACATCTATCTGACAATAGCAATAAAAAAAACTCCATAGGAAAGGGACTGCAGTCCTTTTTGCCACCTTATGATCCCATTCCATAGGCAAAAGGGGGTGTGCAGCATATACAAGCGATTCTGCCTGTAGTGAACCTCGTACTACATCTACTAATTACACCAATATATCCAATCCATTGATCTAATTCAACTACAAAACGAATAACCTAAGATTACCCTCCCCTAATAAAACTTCACAAATCTATATAGCCATTCATGCCCGACTTAAATTTAACATTTATATAATTTAGTTTAACGAAAAACAAAAATCATAAATAAAACTTAAAAGAACAAAAAAAAATGGAAATGATTTTAAAAAAGAAATACATCAAATAAAAAGAATTAATAAATAATTTAGTTTGGTTGGATAGGAAATACTATTGCGATAATTTCTGAAAGGTTTAGAATTTAGAGTTTGTTTTGAAAATGTTCATAAAGTTCTTACAATTTTTAAAATGTTCATCTTTATCCGTTGCTTGCAATTTTGAACACAAATTACCCATGCCGTCCTGAAGAGATTTCTATCCAGTTAGCCATTTTATTTATTCATCTGGAGGTCTTACTTTAGCTGGTCCTCAATGTAGAAAACGATGTCATTTCTCTTTCTTATTAGCAGAACTGAAGGGATTGAAGAGTGCATCTTTTCAATCCCTTCTCCTTCAACTCCGCACTAACACATATCACCACCACTATTACACATCTCCCCAGCTCTTTCTTCCTCACTTTTTATAGTAGACTTTCAGATCCAGTGGACATTGTCACAATGATGGTGATGGTCTTTTCACTGAGGTCCGATTCCATGAGTGATTTCTTTTATTGGCCATTCTGATCCCATTGTTTTTCTCTCCTATCTGACCTTTGCTTATACATTTTAAATGCCCAAGGGCTAGTTTACTTTTACCTAATTAAAACAATCATTTCCATTTTATGATTAATTAATTTGTTTCCCAAACTTAAAAGATATATTTTTATTTCTAAATCTTTTTAAGTTTTTGTTGAAGATTTAGTTTTTCTATTTTTAATAAAGTTTTATTTTAATAATTTTTTTCATCTGTGCGATATTATATATATATGAGTTTAAGACTTTCAATTTTTATGTCTTAAAAAAAAAAGAAGTTTCTAAATGCGAACTTTTTATTTTAATTTCATGTTTAATAAAAAAAATAATGTAATGGCGTATGTGCCTGTTACAATATATATATATACTCTTGAATTAGATATGAAGCATAATCAATTTAATAGACAACTATATATTTAAATCATAAATTTATTTTCATCTAATCGACTTCCAGGAGACTATAAAAAACTTAAAAAAAGACTACAGGTGAGATGGATGGATGAAATAGGTAAGTGTGTGGGGGAATGATGTGAAGAGAGGCTAAAGATTGGAAAAAATGGATTGAACTTGAAGAGATCTTCGTCCTGTAGTGGATCGATAAGTTGAAAATGATGAATATCAAGACCAATAATAAATGTACATAAAACTTCTTATATAACAGTAAAACTTCAGGATCAACATATTTATATTGAGTAAAAGTAAATTTTTTATTAGTTTTTCATATCATTATATTTATTTAGTAGTTTTAAGATTTTTATTATTGCTGTTAATTGTAAATACTGAATTGTTAAAACAGGCAAAACTCACTATATATATTGCCACACACAGCAAGCTAGAGTAATCAATGGATGCCAGAAGGCTTGGGCATAAAATCCCCATCTAATGCCTACTCATCCATTATCCCCAGACTGGTTTCTGGCTTGTGGCCTTCGTCAGTGAGTAGCCTTGGATCTGAGGGCACTCTTCGGATCTAATGCAACCCTCCAGCAAAAACCTTTTATCTCCATTTAACTACAAAACTATGAGTCTTAAACTGAAAACCCCTTAATGTTTTCAGTCCAAGCCCATTAGCCTATATGTCATATGGCTCCTCACTGATAAAGGCCATAAGCCAGAAACTAGTCTGGGGATATTGGATGAGTAGGCATTAGATGGGGATTTTACGAACAAGCCTTTTGGCATTCATTGATTACTCTAGTTTGCTGTGTGTGGCAATATATATAATGAGTTTTGCCTGTTTTAGCAATAGTTATACACAAGCATAAGAGATGGTGGTCATGTGATGTTTATTGGCTTTAAAAGCAATCCTGCCTAATAGGATAGTAGTGGCTTTGGTTATTAAAGAACCAAAGACACCAAAATGTATGGGTACTGAACTGGGTTCAGACCCATATGACTATATAAGCTAATGGGCTTGGATTGAAAACATTAAGGTGTTTTCAGTTTAAGACTCATAGTTTTGTAATTAAATGCAGATAAAAGTGATTGCTGGAGGGTTGCATTAGATCCCAAGATCTAGGTGCAGGGCTCTCAGATCCAAGGCTCCTCACTGACGAAGGCCATAAGCCAGAAACTAGTCTGGGGATATTGGATAAGTAGGCATTAGATAAGGATTTTATGCACAAGTCTTCTGGCATCCATTGATTACTCTTGCTTGGTGTGTGGCAATATATATAGTGAGTTTTGTTTGTTTTAATAACAGTTATACACAAGCATAAGAGATGATGTTTATTGGCTTAAATACTGAATTGGGAAATAAAAGTGCATGTAAAAAAAAACTACTGATCAATTTTTCTATTAAATGTTTATGCTAATTTATTTTATGATAAAATGATTTATTTTCAAAATTTGACCAATAAGTAAATTTAAATAATAATTAACATATAATCACAATCACGATTTAGAAAATTGATAGAAGTGGATAATTATTTTTAAGCTTCTAAATTTAATAAAGTAAAGGTAAAAGAAGGATTTGGCAGTATCAGATTTGGCAGTATCATAAATACCGCTTTCAACATCAATGAATTCTGCACCACATTATAATCGTATTCTTGCTTTACAGTCAGTGCATTAATTAAAATAATAATAATAAAAGTGTGAAAATAGGCAAAGATATTAAAAGAAATGTTATCATTTTAATGGGCAGCATTTGCTTATGTATTCAAATAAGAAAACATTATTATAAAATAATCAATTTTTATATGCAAACATTTATTATAAATATATCATAATTAATTTTTATTTATAAAATGTTTGCAATACAATATATTTTATTAATATGTACTAACCTTAAATCAGCAAAACTTGTACAGAGAATTTGAGACGGTGACCCTGCAATACTTCCTACATATATATATAATTAAATTATATTTATATAAGTAGTTATTAAATATCTTGGTATTTTACTCAAAGCACTAATTTTAATATATGAATTTTTTTTCTTCAGTACAGGTTTTTTCATACTGCACTCCAATATGTAATATGTAGGGGGTTTGAACTCAGATTTTCACACGACCCTCAACTATTACGCTATCTCATACTGCTAACACACTTGATCACACACATGTCGAAAAATAATCACCAATGTACGTATTTCGTAATAAACCAGCACTTATCAGTTGGTCCAGATTATCATCTCCACATACATATATAATCAATGCTCAGCTTATATTAGAAGTCAATCTTCATACTTTAATGAACAGGCTTCAATCCACTTCATCCCCAACTCCTCAGCTATCCATTTCATTGAAAATCTAATGGTGAAACGCTCACGTATACATATATGTGTGTGTGTAAATACTGTTTTCTGGTTTATCAATAGCTGAGCTTATCTTTTATTAATCGTTCTTATTAATTGGACGGATGAGATTCAGCTGAATATCGGTGCAATAATACTAATAATGAGCAACCACATATACACACGAATAAATCTGAAAACAAGGTTTATATTTTTCTCTGCGAATTTTTTTTTAATATATATATAATTTTACTATATGGTGATTATTTATGTGTTCAAGTGTATCAGTGCTATGAGATAGAGTGGAGAGTAATGGGTCGTGTGAAAGTCTGTGCTTATATACCTTATATATTACATATATTGATACAGGTATATAATAATTCTGTATTTCAGTTATATAGATTAATATAATTTTATAATTAAACCATATTAACATATATAAATACTCTCTTGAAAAAAATAATTTTACTGTTAGAATTATAAGTAAATATATATGTTTGAAATAATAAAAATAAATCAAGTCTGCTGCATAAAATCATGATGTTAAATTATACATATAAATAGTCATAATTAAATCATTTAATAGTTAATAGTACGCATTGACATTTTATTGTATGAAATTAATGTAATCAATTTAAATATCCTTTTTTAATTATTCTGATTTAACCTTAAAGCAATAATGTTAACTAATTTATATTGCTTTTCACAACGCAATTATTTTCATGATTTCAATTTCTTGTTTATATATATAATTTGCATGAATATTTAAATTGAAAATCGTTTATCTTTTTAAAAATTTTTATTCAATATTCTAAAATGTTTTTCATAAAATTTTTATTTAAAGTCTAAAAATAAATTGTCTTTTTGAAAATTTATTTTAAATACAATTGTTTCTTCCGGCGGCAATTCATTAACAAAAAACAAAACAAAAATAGGTGTATATGTAAAATTGTATATATTCACCTTTAAAAAAGTTTTCTGGTGGATAGGACCAAAGCTGGCTGATTTTATAATTAAGTTTAACTTGTTCTTTGCCAACCACTCACTTTTTGGTGATGCAATGAGGATTTCGTCAAATAAGCACCATATGTAAACTTTGTAATACGCACAAAGAGACTCTGGACCACATTTTCTTTGATTGCTCATATTTGGGATACACTAGAAACAACATCATCACTAGTGTTTCCCCTGGTTGTGGGAATGTCCTGTCAATTGACAGAACAATGAAAGTATGCAACTATCAGACTAGTAGCATGCTTATTACATGCTTTATGGATAACCAGGTGCCAACATATATTCAATCAAAGACATAGTGATCCTTGGAACACCTATAAAAAATACTAATAAACATCAAGAACAGAGATCGCCTCCTTGTGCCAGAGCGTCTCTTTGTGGACAGGTGGACGCAGATTACCATATCTGATGATGAGACAACATCTCAGACTACTGCACTAAATAATATGATGACAACGCCACACAGATTGGTTGCAAAACTTTGAACTTCCACAAAAAACTATTGTAATCAGCAAAATGTAGGTACCTGACACTAAATATTTTTCTTAATAAAAAAAAAAGTTTTGATATAAAATATTTACTAAATTTTTTATGGACAATTTTTCAAAATAAAACATATCTATATATTATAGATGCAACAAGAATGAATATTATTTATATATGTTTAATTATACTGTACATTAAATTTGAAATAAATTTTATTTTAGATTTTCTCATTCCTGGTGTTCGCCGCGGAATGGCGTTGATGCTAATCAAAAACATATACATATAACGATTCCGGGGCGGACCTATGTGATTGATTTGATATAAAAAGATATGATTTATTAGATTTCTAATAAAATATTCCAGTAACTAATACTATTATATGATGTTAGTCTTTCATTTTTGTAAATGTTTATTAATATTATATTGTTTTTTAGTTTGTGTGTGTGTCTTTAAAGTTACGGTGTTTTGTTCTAATTTTTTTTTGACTTTATGTGTGTCTTTTTAAAGTTACGGTATTTTTTTCAAGAGTAAATCAATCATTTTATTAAAAAGCAATACGTAATAAGTAAATGTTGATTAATCTTATATTGTTTTTTGAGTTTGTGTGTGTGTCTTTAAAGTTATGGTGTTTTTCTAATTTTTTTCTAATTAACTTTTGTTTTTATTTGCTGAATTTATATGTTAAGGACCATGATTACTTTACTTTCTCTATTAATTATATTTTATATATACAATATAAACTTTTATACACCTTTAATACTTTATTATTTAAAGCTAAAATTTGGTTGTGATGGTAAGTCATTAAACTATTAACCGAGAAAGATAACATATCTTAAACTTAAAAGGAGTATATGGAATAAAGTTAATTAATGGTAAGATTTAGGTTAACTTTCATATGAAAACATTATATAAAAGCATTTGAAAATTGTAAAAAAAACCTACAGACTTTTTTTACAATAGATTTTAAATATACTTTATTTTAATAGACTTGATAAGTAAGAGATGTTGGAATGATACACTGGAACAGAGTAAGCCAGAGTGGATATTTGAGATCATTTTTAATAAGCATTGAAAACTAAATTATTGTGCATGTTTTGAGATGATGACTTGGAAAAATAATTTTGCATCTCATAAATATTTAGCGTTGTTAGTAAAAAAAAAAAAAAAAAAGGAAAACAAAAATATATTTTATTGGAATTATATCAAAATATATGCACTTTCTCACGATTTGAAAAAAACAATGTTGATTAAAAATATATTTGAAAGCTTCCATAATCATTGTAAAAAAATATATTTTCAAAGTTATTATCTCAGTGCATCTTTCACCTTAGCTCAATTATATCACAACTATTCATTAGCCCAAAAAATCAGACCACCTTTCTTTCATACACACTGGATGCATTTTTTGAAACATCTAGTTCACTTTTTCAAGTGAGTAAGATAGCTATAGCTAGTATTGGAATTTTAAATACAAATACACATTTTTTGATATAATTTAACTTCACACACACATTATACATTAAACCTCTATTTTATCACAATTTTTGGAAATATATGACCAAAATACATATGATAAAGATAAATGATCCCAAAATATGCACTTTCACAATCTTTTACATATATTTTCACCACCTGTTTAGGATTATCTAAATAACAACCACAACTTTGAGACAAAACACTTTACAGCATTATATTAATGATTATTACTGACCATTCATTAAAGTATAGATTATCTCTAGCCCAAATATACTCTTTAATTTTTCATTTAATTAATAATATATGCTAGAAACATTTAAGATTATTTCTAATAAGCATTGAAACTAAACATTGTGCATGTTTTGAGGTGATGACTTGGAAAAATAATTTTGCATCTCATAAGATGAACCTGATTAAAAACATTTTAGCACTGTTAGTAAAAAAAAAAAAAGATTAAAATAGCTATAATATATATTATTGAAATTACATCTTGAAGGCTGATAGAATATCTTATTCCTTAAAATTTACATATATGCATTTTCTCATGATTTGAAAAAAACAATGTTGATTAAAAATATATTTGAAAGTTTAGTTAATCTTGTAAATATATGTATATATTTTAAAAATTTTAAAATAAAATTTGTTATACAAAAAAAACTGAGATGTAGCAAAATACATTAAACATTATTAGCACTGAGTCATAAAATATTCATATATTGTATATCATAATCATCATTTTCAACCACTATCAATCCATTCTAAGATGAAGATCTCCTTAAGTTTAATTCAATTTCTCCCAAACCATAAACTTTCTTTGACATATCAGACCAATATATATCATTGTTTCATCCATCCATTTCACATGTGATTTCTTTCTAAATCTTTTATAATCTCTTGTGAACCACTTTAAAATTTCAACTTTCTGTCTATTACCATTTCTACTAAACAATATGTTCATTCTAATTTCATTTTGGTCTCTTAATTCTTTCAATGATATCATTGATTCTTGTTTGTTCTCTCATCAATGTATTTCATTTTCAATCTTTCTTTAGTCTTAACATCGATCTTTTAATACTTCATTAAGTAATCTTAAGTTTCTGTATTGCTCTTCTACTAAATATCCAAATCTCGGTTCTATAAATTTAAAAACTAAAATATCTCATTTATTAAAAATTTTTCCAATACGTCCATATTTTCTTTTAATAATGAAGTTATTTCTAATGTAAGTACTCTGTCACAAGTTTAATTCTGTGATTAATTCCATTCATTATGATTCTATTTATGCTAATAATGTAATCAAGGTTTTTGTAATTGTTTAATTTTTTCTAAATTGATGGCCACAAACCTTTATTTTCTTCTGAGAATATTTATTGAACATTACTGTAATATTTTTAGCATTTATCTCAATACATTATTAAAATACATAATACTGTATACATGTGAATAAATTAGTTAAAATAGGATCACTAATGCAATATTTATATTAGTGTACAAATAATGGTAAAACTATTTATAGTAGTGACATAAACTTTTAATGTAATTATTAAATGTAAATGTATATTTAAATATAAAGCAATACTATATTAAAATATTTAGGTAAAGTTATTTTTAATTTGAAATAAAATCTCAATTATTGTGAGAACAGTAAATAAAACAATCATTTATTTTAATATCTGTAAACAGAGCAAAACTCTCCATACAGTATTGCCACCTGTGCTAAACAGAGTAATCAATGGATGCCAGAAGGCTTGTGCATAAAATCCCTATCTAATGCCTACTCATCCAATATCCCCAGACTAGTTTCTGGCTTGTGGCCTTTGTCAGTGAGGAGCTTTGGATCTGAGAGCACTGCATCTAGATCTTAGGATCTAATGCAACCCTCTAGCAACCACCTTTTATCTCTCCTTAACTACAAAACTATGAGAATGAAATTGAAAACACAAAAAAATATTTTCAATCTAAGCTCAATAGCTTATATAGTCATATGGGTCTGAATACTGTATGGGTGGCAATACTGTATGGAGAGTTTTGCTCTGTTTATCAACAATTAATGTGCTAGTATAGGAAATGTGATCATGTGATCATTAATATCTGTAATATAAATATTTGTCATAACATTGTGATTTGTATATTTAATTTTATTAAAGTATAATATTTATTTAAATGTTTTAAAATTTTATGCGCATACCTCTCAACTGTCCTAATAAATAAAAAAAGCTTCTGAAAAATATTTACCAGATAAAATGCATTTAAAAAAATGAAATTTAAAGATGTTTTCCAAATGGAAAACACCTGCATTTTAAAAAATAATAGAATTATTCTTTGTAAACAATTTTCTTGGAAATGCCAATGAATTTTAATTCTAAGGCAATTACTAATTATGCACACTACACCTATACAAATGAAGAAAAACAATTTATTGTGATTTTCTTAAAGTTTAACACATAAATGAATTGATTCAAAAGATAAAATTTCATCATAAGACCTAATTTTTCTCCACCTTCTATGATTTTATAATTAAAGTGCTAAAGGTTTTCAATTTTTTTAAAAATAAAAACATCTTAAAAGATTTCACCAAAATAAAAATATTTGGAACTCTTAAAGACTTTAAGTGAAATTTAGGTTATAAAGGATATTTGTTTTTACTTATTATTACATATAGTTGCTCAAATAAAAGAGGTTTTATAGGTAATGTAATTTAAATGAGATATATTATTATAATTTCAGTATCATGACTTAGTATGTAATTTGTTTTGATGAGAGATTTTTAATTAATATTAATTATTATTTATCCATAATTTAAATATATTTTGTTTTATTGGTCTGCTGTTACTATTAAATGCCATAAGGTATCTAAAGAGTAAGTGTAAATGATTACATAGTTTGAAATATTCTATAAGAATTACTCCTTTTATTTATCAATATAGGTACATTAAAGACTGTATGAAGATTTATATAATTATTAATTTTGTGGCAATAAGACTATTGTATAAATAATATTGTTTATTAGAGGAAAGCTTCTAGAAACATGCACCAGTCTTTTATTGATAAATATTAGCTTAGATAAGCATCTTATGCAATAAAAAATTATTTTCAAATGAATTAATTACTTCAATTCAAAATTGCACTTGGTGTTCTAACTTATATTCACGAAAATGATTTGACAGTATCGTATCCAAATTTGAGCATATCATTAAGAATAATGTTACTAACTCTTTCTACAAGTGTAAGTGAAGAAAGATCATTTTCAAAATTAAAAATTATAAAAAGATTGGTGGGTAAATTCATCAGTGATAGCTATAGAGAATAACATATACAATACTCATAAGTGCTGATGATATTGTATCTAAATTTAGTTCTGTAAAAGCTCAGAGAGTAAATTTATAATTATATAATTTTTTTTTTCATTGTTATCTTTAATAAAACATTAAAATGTATATAAAATTATATAGAATTTGTTTTATTTTTTAAGGGGGGGGGCACCAATTATCATTTTGCATAAGGGTGCCGATGACCCTTCCTCTGGTCCTGATTACAATCATCATAGAAAAGATTTTGTATAAAACTGATAATTTCTAATATGTTTATCATCAAATTTCTTATCCACATTGTTACTCCATTTTTCCAGTCATCTGACACATCTTTATCATTTACCAACAATTTTGCTATCTTCTTCACCTATTTCTTTAAAATATCAATAATCTTTCATTTCCTAGAGCTTTTCCTTTCTTTATAGATTTAATCACATTTCATTCTTTATATAAAATATTTAGTAATTGTGAAAATGTAATAATTGTAGAGGATATTTTGTTTTATTCTTAATTACTATGTAAATTCTTTATAGAACTCTTTCATACATTTCATATCATTCTTTTTAGTAATAATTCCTTTTCTCCCCCTTATTACTATAATAACTTTCCTTCTACTATCAAAAAGTTTTACACTTTTAAAACCTTTATTACATTCAGCTTTCTTTTCCAATTCACAATTATAATTTTTGTATCATTCATTCTTTTTCATATCATTTTACAAAATTCTGGATATTCAATTCTTCTTAATAGATCTTTTTCTTTTATAAAAAACCTTTTTTTTTTGTACATTGTCTTGTCTCAATGAAAGATTCACAGATAAATAGTTGGTTTTGTTGTATGAGGTATTTTTGTTTTAGCTTTTGATAGAATTCCAGTTATCTTCTTATTGATTTCAGTCTAGTCTAGTATAAACAGATTAAAATTTTTTAATTTAAATTCCCTTGATGTGATTCTGGTTTTGCATCAACATGTATCTTATATTTCATTAATCAATTATTAATTTGTTTTGAACTTAATAAGAATAGTACAATCTTCATTTGGTTGTTTCCAAGCCCATTTCTATTTAGTATTTTTCTCAAAGAAAGAATTCATAATATACAATTGTTTTTTTTATTAATTCTTGAGTTTACATTTACTCTTATTTGTATCACCATAACTAAATTTACTCTCTGATCTTTCATCTTTCAACTCTTTTCCATTCCTATGATAACTTTAAAATGTTGTTTGATGTGCTAAAAAAAATTGTGCATCTATATAAAAGTCCTTTAAAATTCTTCATCACAATGGTAACTTGTTGGGATATAAATCTGAATTATTAGTATTTGGTATTTCTCATTAAGTTATTTGTTATACCATTAATCTCCACAATATTGTTCTTTCACTTTTTATTTATAATAAATTCCATTCCAATTATGCTTCTCAGTAAAATATATATTCACTTTTCAAACTAATTCTACCATTATCTTTTCTTGTAACATAACAAATTCCAATGATGTTCCATTTAATATTAAGATAATTCCAATTTTTATTTTAATTCATGCAATCTTCCTTCACATAAAAGTGATCTGCAGTTGTGGATATTTCAATAAAACATCAACATCAAGCAACAGTCTGAATCTACAATCTGCGAGTCTTAGTATTCTCTGCCTTCAGTTGTCAACCACTGCCTTGACTAATGATTTGAGAGATGTATTTTAGTTTTGTTTGCCATTAATTTAATTATCTAATAAACAACATTTATAGACTCATTCATTCTGGCTTTAAGAAAACTCACATCATGTTTCAATTAAAAATTATAAGGCAACTGAAATGAGAACTAAAGATATTTCTTGATCTTAAACTCATAGATAAAAATACCAATTAATTCACTAAGCTTAGTGATGATTTTTGTGAGCTGTCTATCCAAGTCCTTTTGTCATATAACAACTGCAATGGTAAAACATATGGAATAAACATTTAAAATTTGCTTTGCTCAGTTATTTTAAGGTGTCAAAAATAGATCAAATGGCTTATTTTCAATTAACATGACTACTCCTTTATGTGCCATATTGTATACATGCATTGCCATTGTTAGTTAGAAATATAAATATATGACACCAAATGTACTCATATATATATATATACACACACACAAAAAAAAATTAAAATAGATTTTTGAAGATTTTATAGATATAAATATTGAAATCATAATGGCAATTAATCTACATATATTTCAATTATTATGTAACTATGCAACCAATCAATCAAAATCTGATATTGTAAAGTGAAATCATATCATCTAGGAATAATACAAATTGGTCCCTCACCTAGTTATATCAAAGCTAAAATATATCTAGATGATTGTACAGCAAAGGCAACATAGAAATACTAAAAACATTACATTACATTACTCAACAGGCTAGCAATAGCTCAGTAATAAACTAATGATGTTTTTTATGACTAGCTAGAATAGCTAGAAGATTAAGCTTGAGTAAAGCCTGGAACAAAATTCCAGTTTCATCAGATCTGTACTGCACTGGACACTCCATTTTTTAACACTGAGATGGTCACTAGGCCACTATCAACCTAGAAACTTTGATTTATGATGATCAAAAAGTTAATGAAGATGAATATAAATGCTGACAACTAGACCCAGGGAAAGAAAGAGATCTTAAACATTGTTCAGACAATTGAGGGTCAGGACACAGAAACAAATGTTTAGCCAAACAAATATGATTAATAATTTTTGTTTATTAAATTCAAAAAATATTAATCAAACAAAATAATAAAGTTTGACATAAATTCCCCAACTTTCTTTATCTGAGAGTGCATGTGAGTATTGTCTTTAAATACTTTGGCAGATAATTTTGCTTTCTCACTTAACTTATAGGGCTTTATAACAATATTTCTGCTATGAATTTATCTACACTTCAATTTCTATTTTCCCTTATTTAGAGATTTAGTGAAGATGATCTTGTACAGAAATCAATAAACAGTGTGAAGCAAGCTTTCTTTAACTCTTTAAAACAATGGTACAAACAAGGATGTCATACGCTCTGTAAATGCTCATAAGAGATCGTACAAGCAAAGAGAAAAGATTACAATTTTATGTAATCTGAAATATAGGAAAACAAAATCTCTACAGCTTAAGAAAAACAGAACTATATAAATGCTAAATCACTAGCCAAAAGATTTCCAGTCTACAAGAAATGCAAATACACATTAATACATTAATTTCAAATAGGAAACAGTTGAAATAAAAAGAAAACTACTATTATCTGCCAAAGCTTTTAACAACAAATAATCATAATAAAAATTGATCATAAAATATTAACTTACAATATACTCTCCGACAAGTGACAAAATAAAATATTAATTTAATTATCTACAATTTATAGGTTTTAAACAAATACTTTGAATAAAAGAAATATTAATAATATCAAATATCTTACTCTAGGCCTATCATATTTTCATAGTCTTTCTTTAAATGTAAAGTTTAGAGATTTAAGCCCTGATTAAAATAGCAAAACTTTCAGTTACTTTCAAAGCTTCAGTTTTACCATCTGATTGTTTTGGTTCTCTTGAGAATATATTACAAGGGTTTTGGATCTCCATTTATCTGGTCAGGAAGCATAAAGGCAATCTTCAGAATCCCTTCTGGACTAGGTGTTTAGGAAATGTTCATGAAGGCACAATTTTGAGCTGCAGGGTACATCTTGGAATTGGTTTAGCATGGCATACTTTTAATAGGATTCATTAGGGTGAATAGCTTCTGCATTTTTGAATGAAGAGTTGCTAATTGCAGTATTAAGTGTATTCATTTTTCTTCTTTTGAATGGTTTCCTTTAGCAGTTGAAAAACCACAATCTTACTTTGCAATTAACCCAAGAAAACAGCAATCTGTAATCAGTGAATGTAAAATTATATATCTGCTGTCAAAAATTAGCAAATAATAAAATATAAAAATCAGCAGTCTGCAATTAGTAAAAATATAATTTCTATTTGACATCAGCAGTCTGTAATTAGCAAATCTAAAAGTAATATAGCAATCCACCACTAGTGAATATAAAGTTATATATTTCCTTCAAAAACACAGAGCTTTTATATGCAATTGTTATATCCCACCAGATCTTAAAATCTAACCAGACCTAGTCTTTATCTCCCACCAGATCTTAATTAAAAGTTTTAACCAGGGTTCTTTTTTCTTTATCAAATTTTAATAAATTAGAAAATAAACTTCTGCTTTTAAAATAAAAACAAACAAAACAAAAAAAACAACTTATGTCAATCAATTTTTTTTTAAAATTAAAATATTTTTACAATTTCCATTTATAATCAAGTATGTATGTTGTGGCATATGCTCTTAATAAAAAAATAACAAAATACAAAATTTTTAAATACAATTTTCTCTTTTCTTTTAAAATCTCTATTAATATGTTTTAGATTTGATTTCATGATAGTTGTTTTTGAAATGGATAAAGTATTTGGTTGAACTGCCCCAAACACATTTAAAAAAATTATATATATATTTTAAATTTTTTTATATTGAAACTCCCCACACAGAAATCCAACTGAATGTTTGCTCTATCCTCTATCTAATGAGATCAATACTATTTTTGATTTCTCCCCTTACAACTACCACATTCTCCTTTAACCCTTTCTTGAGAATCTGTCCTATTTGTGGCTGAATATCATCTAACTTTAATCTTACTGCTATCTTCTGCAGAATCTTCCATTTCCAAGGACTTAATAGTTTTAGATATTTCATTCATTAAAACAATTATGAATATTTCTTATAGAATAAGATGCAGCATCTCCCTTCATTCCTACCACATATACATAAAGACCCTTTTGTTTAGCAAAACTCCATATTTCTTTAAAGTGTCTTATTTTATTATTGATCACATTGACAATAGTAAAAGGAAATAATCTATCTTCTTGAATGCTTTGAATAAGCTTGCTTTGTAAGTAGCTTCCACTTCTACTTCAAACTCATATTCCATAATCTTTTTCTTGGCCCTTTTCTTTATTTCAAATTCATGTTCCAAAGGAACAATTACTTTAATCAACTTATCTTTTGTTTCTTATGGAGACCCCTTTACATTATTTTATGTCTTTAACTTATCCCTACTTTCTTCTATCACTTGATCTTCATGCTTTAACTTCCCCACCACCCTATCTATCTGTATCCAATCTATGAATATTTATATCTTTATTTCCATGTTATCACACCATCTTGTTTTAACTCATTTCTAACTTCTCTCACATCTTTTACCATCTTAACTTCTTTCTCTACTTCCTAAATTTCTTTGGTCAAATCTTTCTCTATGGCCTCCTGACTTTTTTCCACTCTTCCCACATTGCCTGCTGACTTAGTTTCATTTATGGTTGGTTTTGTTCCACTTTCCGTAACTCTTGTTGCAATTCTTTCATCATATCCTTTGTTTTATTTCTCTATTTTCTTTCATTATCTCCATCATCATCTTCATCATCACCTGTATCTCTGTCATCTCTTTTGCCCTTTCAACTACTTGGAAATTTTTGAAAGAAATAGGGCTTTCTTCCTCAAGGACTCCACTATCATTTTCTTCACTAAATTTCATCTTCAAAAATGAGATCAAACCCAATATTTCTATATTTCTCACCTTTTATTTTCAGTGTTACAATTTTTTTACTTTTAAAAAAATATAACCACTTAAAATTTATTTATCACTTCTTATGTTCCAAAAAAAATTTTTTAGAAATAAAAAAAAAGCTATTTAATTAATTTTTTATTATTTTCATATTAAAAGATAAACCCCTACTCCAAATCATTCCTTCAGTATGCACCCCTACTAGCATCAACTGATCCTAAAACTAAATTTTGGCTCCCTACCCCAAAATATTTCTTAACTGTCTGAACAAAATCTCTCATGAGTTTTCCAACTTGACGTCCCATGTTGGCAGTGCTAAAACTTTCTATCCACTGTACCAAACACTCCACTTCTTTTTATCACTAAGAGTGCCACTAGACCACTGTTGACCTAGAAAATTTGATTTACAGTAATAAAAAAGTTCATGATGATGAATATAAATGTTGCCAGCTAAACCAAGGGAAACAGATCTCAAACATTATTGAGACAATTGAGGGACAGAATACAGAAACAAACACCAGCCAAACAAATATAATTATTAATAATTTTTAATTCAACAAATATTAGTCAAACAAAATATAAAACTTTGACCTAAGTTGGCAAATTTTCTTTGTCTGAGAGTGAACAAGAATATTGGCATTAAAATTTCAGCAGATAATTTTATTTCTCACCTAACTTATAGGGCTTTATAATGATCTTTTTGCTATTGATTTATCTACACTTCAATTTCTATTTTCCTTTATTTAGAGATTTAATAAAGACAATCTTGTACAGAAGTCAATGAATAGCACAAAGCAAGCTTTCCATAACCCCATAAAATAATAGTACAAATAAGGATGCCATATACTCTGTAAATGCACATAAGAGATCATGTTATAATACGTCAACGAGGTTGCTACTGTACAAGCAAAGAGAAAAGTTACAATTTTAAGTAATCTGAAATATAAGAAAACAAAATCTCAATGGCTTAAAAAAAACAGAACTATATATTCACTAAATCACTAGCCAAAAGATTTGCAGTCTGCAGGAAATGCAAACACACATTAACTACATTAATTTCAAATAGGAAACAGGTGAGAATAAAAAACCACTATTATCTGCCAAAGGTTTTAACAGCAAATAATAATAATAATAACAACAACAGCATCAGCAACAGCAACAACAACAACAATAATAACAACAACAACAACAACAACAACAACAATAATAATAATAATAATAATAATAATAATAATAATAATAATAATAATAATAATAATAATAATAATAATAATAATAATAATAATAATAATAATAATAATAATAATAATAATAATAATAATAATAATAATAATAATAATAATAATAATAATAATAATAATAATAATAATAATAATAATAATAATAATAATTCAATTCATTTATTTAAGTGCTAAACAATAGCATAAAGCCAATTACAATTTGCACATTACAATAAAAGGAAAGATAATACATATAACATAAAATGAAAATATAAATGTTTACATAATAAAACAATATTTAAAATGTCACAGAGATTAATGTTACTCCCAATCTGATTATAGAAAGAAAGTAACTTTAAATATTTGACAAAGTTATTGTTGTTTCCTTAATAAATGTCTTTAGATCTACTAAAAATATGTCAATATCATTAAAATAGATATAAAAATTTGGTAATCTATATAATGCTGCCAAATATAAAGTTTCACATTTATATTTATTGATACTAAATAAATCCTTATTCCTTGTATAAGGAACTCTTATTAAAACCTTTGAAATACAATTATGTAAGTAAATTTTTCCATGAATGATTAAATAAAAAAATTTCATATCACGGATCACTCTTCTATGAAACAAATTTATACAAACATCTTCCACATTAATTATATTACTGAATTTATTGTATATTGATTGCAATTTATCTATATGAGATAATTTATTCGAGTTCCATATTATTGAGCCATATTCCATTATAGGAAGTACAAGTGTTTTAAACAAATGTATTTTAATAAAAATATTAAAATAACGTCCATTACGAAGAATAAGCTCCATTATTTTATTGGCATTACATAAAATATTATCTACATGAGTTGTAAAAGATCCATTCTGATTAAACCATATTCCAAGATCTTTATAATACTTTTCATATTCAATAGTTTTATTATTTATATAATATGAGTCCATATAGTATTGAACTTTCCTTGTATATGTAACAGCACAACATTTTTCTATATTTATATGCATGTTATTCGTCAAACAACATTCAGAAAAGCTATCTATATAAGACTGAAGCTGTAAATGATCCTTATAACAAGTAATTAATTTAAATATTTTACAATCATCAGCATATGATAATAGACTATCCTTCACTATATATCTATCCAAATCATTTATATATATTGCAAACAATAATGGTGCCAATACACTACCTTGTGGAACACCTAATTCATTAACATAAGAATGTGAAACATTATTATTACATTTAATAAAAGAAGGTCTATTTTGAAAAAATGATATAAACAAATTTAACAAATTCAGTGAGAAACCCATATCAGATATTTTTCTTAAAAGTTTAGAATGAATAAATCTATCAAAAGCTCTACTTAAATCAAAATAAATTACATCAAGTTGTGCTTGATTATTTAAAGAATGGGCAATATGATCTGTATAGTTAATAAATTTGTTTCAACAGATCTACATGGTAAAAATCTATGTTGAAAACTTGAAACCAATGAATTAACTTGACCAATAATAACATTATATATACATTTCTCAAATATTTTTGAAAAAATAAATAAAACTGAGATTAGCCTATAATTAGAAACTTCTGAATGAGATCCTTTTTTATGTATTGGTATAACCTTAGTAATTTTCAAGTAAGAAGGAAAATACCTGTTTCAATTGAAAGATTAAAGATATATTCCAGAGGACATGACAGAATCTCCACACACCCTTTCATTAAGAATGCAGGAATATTATCAAAACCAGGACTAGAATTTACATTTATTTGATTAACAGCTTTTTAAATATCTTCTTTAGTTATAAATCCTATTCTAATGTCATATCCTAAAATGTCCCTGTCTCTGTTATCATCCACATCATTTACCTCATTAAAAATATATTTACCCAGCACTGAAAAATAATCGTAAAATTTATTAATATCAGGCATTAAAGATGAACCTATTGGCCTATTACTTTATTAATATCAAAATCCTTCCTAATTTTCCAAAACTCTTTAGGCCGAGCTAAAAGTGATGCTTCCATACTAATCAAATAAGTATTGAAATCTTTTCTCTCAATTTTTTTAGATAAATATCTAAAGTTAACAAAATTATTATAACAAATATAACAAACAGTTTTTTTAAATAATTTCTGAAATCTATATTTCCTTTTTAAAATTAGTTTCAATTTATTTGAACACCAAATAGGATATTTAAGCTTTTTCCCTATACGAATTGGCACATATTTAGATATATAAAACTGCAATATATCCACAAATACATCCATGGCATCATTAGCAGACTTTGAACTGTAGACAAATAACCAGTTACAACCCTGAAGTGCTATGTACATACCCAAAAAATTCACCTTACGATAATCTCTAATTAATGAAGAATATATACACTCTCTTTTCCATGAATAGGTATTAATATTTCAATTGGAGGATGATGAACATCAAACTTTAACAAGAGGAAACTTAGATGTATAACAACCAACATCACTAAAGTTAGTGAAAATAAAATCCAATGTTCTATTATTATAATTTAAAGAAGTATTATTTTGTATAAGATTTAAAAGAGTAACAAAATTCTTTAATCTCATTGCTTTAGATGCAAGTGTTTGATTATTCAAAAATTCTGGAGTATTAAAATCACCTGCAATCATTATATAATGTGGATAATTTATAAGATATAATTCTATATTAGTTAAAATTAAATCAAAATCTTTATTAGATATACCAGAATGTATATATATATTCCCCATAAATATTTTAGCATATCTAAAATTAACCTCTACCCAAATTGATTCATTAGAACACAATATAACTTTATGCAACTTAAATTCCAATTGAGATCTAAGAGCAATCAATGTGCCTCCTCCCCTGTCAGCACTATTAGAATCTCTGTCCTGTCTCAAAACAGTATATCTATCATCAAAGAACATATTATTTTTAAATTCCGCAGTAAGCCAAGTTTCAGTAAGCATTATAATATCATAATTTTCAATAATAGATGAAGTTTTTAAATTAAATGTCTTAGTACGTATGTATATTTTGATAAAAGCAATGTAAAATATTAGAACTACTCATAATTAAATACCAAAGATGTATGTATATTTTTATCAATAAAATTATCAACAGATTTAGTTATATCAATTGTAGAAATATTATCAATATCCTTATTAATTGAAATTTTCATATTAAGGTCTTCTAAAATTAAATTTCTATTTAAACAACCTCCAAAAGTTGAAATATTACAACCATTTGGCCAAATCTCTGGTAAAAGTGCATCTTTCATCACTGACACAGGCAAAGATATATAATAATAATAATAATAATAATAATAATAATAATAATAAATTGATCATAAAATATTAACTTACAATACACTCTCTGACAAAGTGACAAAATAAAGTATTAATTTAATTATCTACAATTTATAGGGTTTAAACAAATACATCAAATAAAAGAAATATTAATAATATCAAATTTCTTATTCATAGGTCTATCATATTTTCATATTCTTTCTTTGAATCTAAAGTTTAAAGATTTAAGCCCTGGTTAAAATAGAAAAATGTGCAGTTACCTTCGGAGCTTCAGTTTTACCATCCGATAGATTCCAGCAAAGTGTGCAAGGTTTTAGTTCTCTCGAGAGTATATTACGATGATTTTGGTTCTCCATTTATCTGGGTGGGAAGCACAAAGACAATCTTCAGGATCAGTTCTGAACTAGGTGTTTAGAACATGTTCATGATGGTACAGTTTCGAGCTCTGCACTTCATCTTGCAATTGATTTAGCATGGCATACTTTTAATATGGTTCTTTAGGGTGAGTACTTTCTGCATTTTGAACAAAGGGTCACTAATTCCAGTATTAAGCATATTTCACTTTTTTTCTTTCGAATGGTTTCCTTTGCAATTAAACCAAGAAAACAGCAATCCATAATCAGCAAATATAAAATTATATATCTGCTGTCAAAAAATTCACAAATAGTAAAATAAAAAAATCAGCAGTCCACAACTAGCAAAAATATAATTTCTATTTCACATCAGCAGTCCACCATTAGTGAATATAAAAGTTATATATCTCCTTCAAAAACACAGAGCTTAAATATGCCATTGTTATCTCCTGTCAGATATTAAAATCTAACCAGGTCTAGTCTTTATCTCCTGCCAGATTTTAATTAAAAGTTTTAATCAGGATTATTTTTTCTTTATCCAATTTTAATAAATTAAAAAATGAGTTTCTGCTTTTAAAATAAGAACAAACAAAACAAAAAAAACTTATCTCAATCAAAACTTTTAAAAATTAAAATATTTTTACAATTTCCATTTATAATCGAGTACATGTGTTATGGCATATACTCTTAATAATAAAAATACAAAATTTTTAAATACAATTTTCTCTTTTTTATTAAAATCTCTATAAATATACATTTTACTTTTGATTTCATGATGGTTGCTTTTCAAGCAGATAAGTATCCGGTTTAGTACGTAACTTCAGACTGTGAGCATGAGTACACTAACTAGTATATCATGAGGTCCTTCATATATATATAAGGTTATATATATATTGTAGTGATGAGCTACAATTAGCCACACCATCCAATTATTTAAGACACTCTACCAATTGGAGTCACATAACATATTTGCTTAACTAATAAATTGCCAAGCAAATTGTAATATTAACATTTTTTTTCCTTTCCAACATATACATGTGTATAAACATTTTTTTTTATTTCTAGAGAAGTAATAAAAGCCAATAAATTAATAGAGAAACAGATAGGTATATTAACACTAGAATACAATGTATTATATGTTAATAATTGGGGATAACTACATAAAAAACTTACACATAAACTTAAGAGAGATAAAAACAATGACTGGATTAAAATGTAAACATAAGGCAACCATTTGTGGAGATGAAATTTGGGGAAATGAAATTTAAAATATTTATAAATTATTATTTTTTTATTTATAATCCCATTTATTTTTATTACGTCATTTAAACAATAGGAAATGTCAAGGTTAAAATGCTTAAAATAACTTCACGCGTCAGAACGCCGTATTAAAGGTTATAATTTTCTTCTGCATTTGAAGATGGAACATTATTATTATTTTTCTACTTAAAAATAAATTCAAATACAAAACAGATATGAGTGTTTGAATTTAAATGTATAAATATTTATATATTTAAATATTTATCAAAATGATCAAAACCTGAAATTTTAAAGCAATCGTTTTGAAAAGTAAGAAGTTTGAAATTATTTGCTAATTAGACAAATAAGAGAAACTTAAGCGTTGTAGAAATATTCAATAATTATTTGTTTTGATATATAGTAATATTGTCGTTGAAATTTTGAAAAGCAAATGAATTAATAAATATATATTAATTTTATATCATGATGGCTTGCTAAAAAAGTTTATACCATGGGGTAATAATATGCCCATCAATAAAGCCATAAAAGTTTAAGAATTTTACCTGCCCATTTAGGAGAAACTTAAAAACCATCTTTGTTTTAAATAAAATGTCTAACAAAATTCAGGACAGGATAAATGGAGGACACTATTATTTCTTGACTCAGACAAGAAATTGCAAATTCGTCGTGGGAATAAAACTTCATCTCCATTCCTAGGAATTTATTTAACAAATGAACAGTTTCCAGGACTCATCGAACTTTATTTAACATAATGGGATATAAATTGTGATTTTTTTTGTTTTATTATTTTGTATATATGTAAGTTTTATGTATTATTTTCGTTTCTACAAATGGAAGCTAATGTGAATAATTTTTGGAGTACTCTGTATGAGAGTAATAAGGGGGGAAAAACTTAGATATATATTTTTATCATTTATAATTGTAATAAGAATAATAAAAAAATTAATAGTTTTGACCGCCCAGCTGACTGACTTTTGACAACTATAGAAAATTAGGAGGTAAGAAATTTTAATATCATCTTATATTAAGTAAAACACACTGATAGATTTTTCTATCATTAATTAAACTTACCTTAGTATTGCTTTTATAAATCAATGATTTATAATCATTGATTTATCTAGACAACAAATATTTTTTTTGTTGTTGTTGTTATGCTTATATATATTAAATTAGCCAGTTAGAAATCGAAATCACATGTACATATTATGATTTTATATATTCGTGGTTGTAAATAATTAGACAAGTAAATGAACTTCTACCATTGGGTTTAGGGCAAGGGTTTTATTTTATTAATATCATTATAGATATCGATGTGGTAGAGATTCATTCTTGACAAAATGAATTACATATATCAGACTTAATTGTTATTAATACTTAATATTTTTTTTGTTAGTCAATAAATGTTTATATAATTCATTATTTTGGTTTGGTCTCTAACTCATCATTATTTCAATATCCACCATCAGCTTTATAGTTCTTTATTATTCACACATCCATTATAAACATTATTATCTTATTTAGTTTTACACTTATTAATATTATTAATATAATGGAGAAAATACATATACATATTTAAGCCATTTATTATAACTTTTAATACATATATACTTATACTGCACATACATATTTTTTTATATATATCCTATGCTTAATTGATTTTTGATAGTTAATTATCACCTATATAGAGATGCAATAACTACTATTAGTGTGATCTCCTTCCCTGATAAGAGAGCTCAGGCAATTACTCCCTGAGTTTGAATACTGTGGTATAACGTGGCTATATAAGGGTGAGAATTGGATGAACTGACCCAAATTGTATCTAAGTTAATAAAAATAGGTAGAGCTAGTCTATTGGAAGTAGGTACAATCATAGGTTATGTATTTCATCGTGTAATCACTTGCATCCTACCCGAAGACCCAAAGTCCGACCATAGTAAGATGCGAAACCCCTATCTCTCCAGGAATCCGACCAGCCCGTTACATCTGGCGCCCAAAGTTTCGGTATGAATATCAAGTCTCCAAGGAGATCTAGCTATTGAACTCATAAAAAAATAATAGTAACAATTTTTTTGTTTGAAATTTTTTTTATTTTAAGTCGTTTTTGCACATATATATATAACCTCTATAAACTTACACATGTAACCCATAAATGATTCATATAATTACAGTTTTAAAAAGTGTATTCAATATTTCTTTTTGTTATAATTCGTTTTATCAAATAAAAACTATTATCTAGAATGGTAAGTGAAATTTGAGGGATATAGATAATGAAATGAGCCGAGACCAATCATTAAATAAATAGTTATTGATTAAACCATAGTTAAAATAGATGAGTCTGGAAAAATAAAAGATCAGGTTTTTAAAATGGGAAATAAAAGTTACAGACATAAGGGAAATCTAAACTAAATGCAAATGGCAAAAAGATGGCATGTAGAACCCTATGGTATATATATATTCACTTGTATTAATAAAACCAAATAATATATTTTAAAGTTATAAATAAAATTTTTAATGTTAACCAGAAGTAAAAAATATTTATTAAATATGGATCTTAAGCATTTACCAAAATCAGAGAGTAGTAGTGATAGTGAAATAGAAATGACTACCACTGTTGTTGAGAAAGAAGCTAAGTATAGCCAAGCATCTGGGGAGTCTATAACCAAAACTAAACATTTCCAACAGATGCAAGAAGAAAGCCAGATAGTTTTTCAAACTCAAAAAACCCATACTAATGAAGTTACTCATATACCCAGAGTTGAAATAACACAAACTACTGAGAATATGATGGCCATGCAACTAATGATACAGACTATGATGGAAAAGTTAGAAGCAAGTTTAAAGAAAGAAATGGCAGCCAATAACAGTAGTTTAAAAGAAATGACAGCAAATAACATTACTTTAAGAGAAAAATGGCAGCAAATAACATTATTTTAAGAGAAGAAATGGCAGCCAATAACAGTAGTTTAAAAGAAGAAATGGCAGCCAATAACAGTAGTTTAAAAGAAGAAATGGCAGCAAATAACAGTATTTTAAGAGAAAAAATGGCAGCCAATTTCAATAATTTAAACATTAATATGGATATAAAAATGAAGGAATTTGAAAGTAAACTATCTGCAGATATGGAACGATTATCTTTAGGTTTAAATAGTGTCCAAGAAGATAATAAAGAATTGAGACTGGCTATGTTTGAAATGAGGAAAGAGATAGATGAGAAGGACATAAAGTGTCAACAGAGATTGGAAAAATTCAAGCACACTATCACCAGCCAACTGGATACTAAATATGAAGAAGTACAACAAAATCATGTACATTTTAAGGAAGAAGTATTTGCTGAACAGGATAGACACCAAATCAAAATTCAGGAAGAAGTTAGTATCATTAACACCAAAATTGAGCAACTTCACTCCCGATTAAATAATAAAGTGGAATTGAATAACAAATCTTTTGAAGAGATGAGTCAAAATGTAAAGCATTTGGAGGAAAAGATAGCTTCTAGTGAATTGGAGACTCTTCCGAATGATGTAAAATTAGGAACAGTAATTGAAGGCATAAAAGGAATTCAGGACCAAATGGAACATATGGATAAAGCCACTAATCAAAGATTTGAAGCAATTGAAACTCATTTACACCAAAAGGCATATAGAATGGAAAATGAATTAGGTATATATTTAAAAACATTCCATCGTACTCATATTCTCCATCAAAATAAAATTAAAATATTCTCCAGACAAGATACAGATGAACTAGATAGTAGCTATCAGGATATAGTGATAAGTCACCACAATTACCACACTAGTTCAGGAAATTTTGATAATGACAAAGTATATGATCATTTTAGATGTTTGCTGTGGCATTTAAATGCACTCTACTATCAACATGATGGCCCAGATAGGCGAGACATGTGGAACATGGTAGAGAATGCCACATTAGAAATTACTAAACAAAGAGATTGCCAGTTTCATAAACTATGCAATACATATGAAGGTCCTTTTACATTCATTAGGCATAGAAATACTAGTGTTTTAAAAAAATCTAGTAAAGGGATGGACCTCAAAGATTGCAACTTGGAACTTGTACACTGGACAACTCAAAAGTTTATGAATAGAAATTTTTATTGTGAGATAATATACTGTTTTAAAAAAACAACAACTTAATACTAGAAAGCTAATGCTAATCTAGATATTTTTTTTATATAAACATTGTTTTAAGAATATATAAAATTGTGTTTATGAATGTTTCAAAAACAGTTAGAGCATAAATAGATGCAACTACAATTTTTTAAACACTAAACCATTATTTATGGTTATTAAAAACAAATGTATGGTATAAGTTAACGTAGCAACATTAGAATGCAAAGAACCCCAATATAATTTTTTTTTCTTTAAATAAAAGTATACCTATGTAAAACAATCAATGATTGTACCAACTCATATCTATATCAGTATATCCCACAGAAATAAATGTGGAAGAGGAAAGATTACAAGCATATGAAAGGCTCAAGAAAATGGCTAACTTAAGAAATAAAAATGGAAAGGTTTATCATAATTTTAAAATAGGGGACAAAGACTTGATAAAAACCCCACATGTAAGTAAACCACAAGATAATATGTACCATAAGTTTTTTAATCAATATGAAGGACCATTTACAATAGTAAAACAATCTGGTCATAATGCATATTGGATTGATATTGGAGGAGAGGTATGTGGAACATATAATGCCCGTATCTTAAATCCATATCTTGGAACCTCCATATGAACATACAGTTGCTTTATAGAATGCGAACCCAGCTGGAATAATAACTAGGAGTGATAGTTAAAACATAGTAAGAGAAAATCAATATCGGAGAAAATATTTATATTTATATCTAGGAGATTAAAAAAAAGTATAACTAGGGATATTATATTTATATTTTTTTTTTGTTGATGAGGATATACCCAGGTTAATGTTTTAAAAGCATTGGGTTATCTTGACAATAACCGAGATAGAAGAGTCAATCCATACAGTGTAATGGATGCTCTAATATTTAGTTAGACCTTCAAAAAAATCCAGTAAGACTCAAAAAAGGAGCAGGATAAAGGCTAACAAATAAATTTATATGCCGTCTAAATAGAGACACATTACTGGTTTATTGTTTGGTCCACATAGCCATCAATAGAGAAAAAAAATCCTTAAGTTCAAATCACACTTTAAATGATATATGATTTAACCATAAAAAGAAAGTGTAATTTTGAAAGACTAGCTGATAAAATTCTAGCAACATTGGAGTAATTTTTTTTTTTTTTGTAAAACCCTTCATTGAAACCTAACTCAATCCAGCATTAAACAAATGCGTACTTATATGTTAGTGATAAAATTCTATCCATAAGTTAGAATTTTAACCCTGTAAGGGAAGGGGTTTGTAGTGATGAGCTACAATTAGCCACACTATCCAATTATTTAAGACACTCTACCAATTGGAGTCACATAACATATTTGCTTAACTAATAAATTGCCAAGCAAATTGTAATATTAACATTTTTTTCCCTTTCCAACATATACATGTGTATAAACAATTTTTTTTATTTCTAGAGAAGTAATAAAAGCCAATAAATTAATAGAGAAACAGATAGGTATATTAACACTAGAATACAATGTATTATATGTTAATAATTGGGGATAATTACATAAAAAACTTACACATAAACTTAAGAGAGATAAATAAATAAAAACAATGACTGGATTAAAATGTAAACATAAGGCAACCATTTGTGGAGATGAAATTTGGGGAAATGAAATTTAAAATATTTATAAATTATTATTTTTTTATTTATAATCCCGTTTATTTTTATTACGTCATTTAAACAATAGGAAATGTCAAGGTTAAAATGCTTAAAATAACTTCACGCGACAGAACGCCGTATTAAAGGTTATAATTTTCTTCTGCATTTGAAGATGGAACATTATTATTATTTTTCTACTTAAAAATAAATTCAAATACAAAACAGATATGAGTGTTTGAATTTAAATGTATAAATATTTATATATTTAAATATTTATCAAAATGATCAAAACCTGAAATTTTAAAGCAATCGTTTTGAAAAGTAAGAAGTTTGAAATTATTTGCTAATTAGACAAATAAGAGAAACTTAAGCGTTGCAGAAATATTCAATAATTATTTGTTTTGATATATAGTAATATTGTCGTTGAAATTTTGAAAAGCAAATGAATTAATAAATATATATTAATTTTATATCATGATGGCTTGCTAAAAAAGTTTATACCATGGGGTAATAATATGCCCATCAATAAAGCCATAAAAGTTTAAGAATTTTACCTGCCCATTTAGGAGAAACTTAAAAACCATCTTTGTTTTAAATAAAATGTCTAACAAAATTCAGGACAGGATAAATGGAGGACACTATTATTTCTTGACTCAGACAAGAAATTGCAAATTCGTCGTGGGAATAAAACTTCATCTCCATTCCTAGGAATTTATTTAACAAATGAACAGTTTCCAGGACTCATCGAATTTTATTTAACATAATGGGATATAAATTGTGATTTTTTTTGTTTTATTATTTTGTATATATGTAAGTTTTATGTATTATTTTCGTTTCTACAAATGGAAGCTAATGTGAATAATTTTTGGAGTACTCTGTATGAGAGTAATAAGGGGGGAAAAACTTAGATATATATTTTTATCATTTATAATTGTAATAAGAATAATAAAAAAATTAATAGTTTTGACCGCCCAGCTGACTGACTTTTGACAACTATAGAAAATTAGGAGGTAAGAAATTTTAATATCATCTTATATTAAGTAAAACACACTGATAGATTTTTCTATTATTAATTAAACTTACCTTAGTATTGCTTTTATAAATCAATGATTTATAATCATTGATTTATCTAGACAACAAATATTTTTTTTTGTTGTTGTTGTTATGCTTATATATATATTAAATTAGCCAGTTAGAAATCGAAATCACATGTACATATTATGATTTTATATATTCGTGGTTGTAAATAATTAGACAAGTAAATGAACTTCTACCATTGGGTTTAGGGCAAGGGTTTTATTTTATTAATATCATTATAGATATCGATGTGGTAGAGATTCATTCTTGACAAAATGAATTACATATATCAGACTTAATTGTTATTAATACTTAATATTTTTTTTGTTAGTCAATAAATGTTTATATAATTCATTATTTTGGTTTGGTCTCTAACTCATCATTATTTCAATATCCACCATCAGCTTTATAGTTCTTTATTATTCACACATCCATTATAAACATTATTATCTTATTTAGTTTTACACTTATTAATATTATTAATATAATGGAGAAAATACATATACATATTTAAGCCATTTATTATAACTTTTAATACATATATACTTATACTGCACATACATATTTTTTTATATATATCCTATGCTTAATTGATTTTTGATAGTTAATTATCACCTATATAGAGATGCAATAACTACTATTAGTGTGATCTCCTTCCCTGATAAGAGAGCTCAGGCAATTACTCCCTGAGTTTGAATACTGTGGTATAACGCGGCTATATAGGGGTGAGAATTGGATGAACTGACCCAAATTGTATCTAAGTTAATAAAAATAGGTAGAGCTAGTCTATTGGAAGTAGGTACAATCATAGGTTATGTATTTCATCGTGTAATCACTTGCATCCTACTCGAAGACCCAAAGTCCGACCATAGTAAGATGCGAAACCCCTATCTCTCCAGGAATCTGACCAGCCCATTACAATATATATATATATGAGGTCCTTTATATTGTAATGCTCACAACATATATGTTAAAACACACATATATATCAGCATTACATATGTTTAAATAATTAAAAAATAAATTATGAAGAAAAAGAGAAAACAAAAAATGGCTTAAAAATAGATTTTAAGAATGAAATTAATAAAAAGGAAATGTTGCATCTTTTTGAGAATAGATTGTTTTTTTTTATTAATAATAAGGGTGGGAAAAGAGAATCCTGTTAGATAAAGATTTAAAATCCATCTTCTTTTTATAATTGAAAAAAAAAAAGATAAATGTTATAATGAGAAAAATAAATAAATGTAAAAGATTTTAAAATAAAATTTTCAATAAAATTAATTAGCACTAATGAAAAAAATCTTGTAAACTATCTCATTGGCAGGAATGCACTTAAATTTTGGAAAGATTCCTGGCTGATAAGATAATAGATAAATCTACAAAAGATTAGATAAATAAATGTAAATTTAATTAAAAGCCAAATTAAAAATATGATAAAAATAGACAATGGCAGAGCTAAGTATAAAAGTGGCAGCTTGTTTATTGTTAAGATTATTATTATTTTTATTATTACTCCAATTTGATCATCAGAAAGTCAGTTATTACTTGCTGTGGAAAATATAAGCATAAAGACCATAAAAGTAGCAACATGCATTGCTAAAGAACTTTAGAAGTGTTCATCTGGGTTTCATGTCCCAGGTCCTTGGCTAATATCAACTTCTCTTGCTTATGATCAAAGCTACAACTATAGTATAGATTCTACTGCATACTCTCATATTGTCTGTTAGAAGTATGCAAAGAAACCAAGGAAGTCATCACTGGAGACCAAATGGCCAGCTATGTGGAGAATCAGAACCAAAGGAAATGTGGCAACTGCCAAAAGATGATGTCATCTCACCATAAATATAACATTCTCAGTTATAAATTAAGTGCTTAGACATTCTTAAAGAAATAAACTATAAAATGAAGGACAATTAATGATATTTAATTACTAATAATTTTTTTTGTTTGATTGTACTAAATTTTTATTTGACTATATGTGAGTATGAATAGAAAGTGTTTATTTAAATGTTGCTTGGTCTATCCTCTCTTTTAACTGTGTCACTAGGAGTGTAAGATTATAAATATTTCAATATATCAGTTAGTATTATGCTGGGTCTCCTATTGAAGATGTTTGAGTTAACCTGGGTAAATTTCAAGTGCTGGGTTCATTTGCCTGTCATCTGGGCATTCCCACTATATACAATTTAAATGGCCAAATGACACCTGAGACTCATTTCCCAAAACAAATAAAATTCCATGGATGATTGGTGTTTGTCAGGTCTGTGCATTTGTGTAACCTCAAATTGGCCATAGGCATCGTTGATGGTTAATCTATCAATGATATTCAATCCCTCTGCTTGACTGTGCCAGTACTGGTGCAAGGAGGCATTAAATACATATGAAAAGAAATAATGGTGATAATTTCCATAGTGATTAAATAATATATAATGTAAGATGTCAAAATGTTAACAGTACAATACAATTGTAAAAATATATAGTCAGTTAGCAAATATAGACAGTTAATTTAATAAACCACTCACAGTAATCTATGGTTAAAATAATAAATGTAATAAATAATCATCTTTAATCAAAATACTTTCTGCCTCATTTTTTTCCATAAGTGGAAAAATAAATGAAAATGTGCATGATCATTAAAAAATATTGTAATGGAATCGGAGATGCGCTGAGAAAGAGGAAGCACATTTTACTACCATCATACACATGGTCTTCAGGTAGGATGCTGGTGATAACACAATGGAATTCTTAGTCCAAGATCACATCCACCTTCAGTCTGCTGGCTCAATATTCACTGAAAAAATTTAGATGCAATTTGGACTAATCCATCTACATCACATTCCCCTTTCAGACTCCATTAGATTCCAGTATTCAAACACAGGGAGAATTTGCAGTTAGCTCTCTTCAGGGATGAACTTGCTTAATTTTCAAACTAATGTGCCTATATATAAGCAAAGACCAGTATATTTTTACTACTAAAATGTTATAAACATCTTTTTATATATGAAAAATGGTCTGTGGGTATGAATAATTAATATATGTGTATTTAATATAATTATTTAGTGATATGTGAAGATTATAGATTAAACTATTTATTTAGTAGTGTAAATGCATAGTATTGATGATCAATTTGCTTATTGGTATAAATACATGATTAATAATGATGATGACCAAGCAGATTATTAGGGTAAATGCATAATGCTGATGATGATCAGGTAGAGATCAGATTTATTTCAACAATTATTTGACATTTATTAAACAAGAAATAATGCAATAGAATAATATTTACATTTATAACATTGAGATAGCAAGGATGGCTTCCTATCATTTTAAGAATACAATAAATTTCCCTTTCCAAATCCCATGATAGGAATCCATAACTAAGCAGTCTTCAGTTACAAATTAATAAACAAAAAAGCAAAAAACGAATTCAAACTAATATATACAGTAAATTGAAATTAAAGATTTCAAATAATAAAAATATAGCAGTAGAAAAGAAAATTAATATATGAATTCTGAATCTATCTTGCTAATGGTATTGACTATAATCATATTTTAGTTATTGGATTTTGCTATCTTTAGCTGATTACTGAATGAATGACCTTTCATATATGTAAGTTAAATTGACATTAGTGAAAAAGAATAAACCATTCATTCACTGTGATTAATCATACATCCAAAAGAAACAAACAAAAAAAAATATTACTAGGTTTTAGTAATACTATTAATAAAAAATACAACTATGTTTGTTCTAAAGTTTGTAGTTAATGTAGAATAAGTCAAGATCTTCCTTGAGGTCACTTTGGTAGAGCAATATCGAATTTCAGGAAGGATCTGTGAATTTTCAACTTTATTAACAATTATAATTATTTTGCTTATTTTGATTCCTTCCCTTCCCCCTTTCATACAGCTATATATTTTAGACAGATTCTTCCATTTCTGAAGTGCTCGTGATCAAATTTGAAAAACGAATTTCAATACAAAAAAAAATCACAAGCCATAAAATTACAAATAGTATAATAAATATAAAAAAAATTCTATGAATCAATAAAAAAAATCTTGAGGAAAACTGGCATTGTCTATATTTAATAGACTATACATGTGTATATCAATCTCCAGATGCAACGTAATTGTCCATTGGCTTTTGTGGATCCACACTAATTGGTCCTGAATTCAGTCCAGTTGTTTCTTTCAAACACACAACAACAAATCCACTGCAGATCGATATCCATCAATACTTAAAAAGATAATTTGCACAGACATATTTATAATCGCATAGAAGTCGGCACCGGTCACCTACAGTATATTCTTTTACTCAGTACACATTGCAGAATTCTCTTTTATAATTGTAGTAGTTATTCAATGGAATTTAAGTATTGAAAAAAATGATGTGAGAACTTGATCGAACTCCAAGTTTTAAATTTCTTTTTCTTCAATTTCTTAAAAATCTATTCTAGCTCTCTAGTATATGTTTAAATTGAAGCAAACAGCTGAAACTATTTTCTTTTTTTATTCTGATAATGAAGGTTTCCTTTTTTTATTATTAGCATTGAATATCAGAATCCATTTTAATATATTTTCTTTTCTTTTTTTTTAAAAAAAAAAGACTTTTTTTCATGTGTAGATTATCCAATTGTTTTTTAAACCAAAAACCTCATGCCAATTTTTAATAACTCATTGTTACAAATCTATCTTTTTATTAAAATATTTTTCACTTCTTGCATTGTTTTCTGTCTCTCAAATTCAATCACCTAGCAACTATTTTGACCTCCGGTCATTATTCTTTTATTTTAATCTTCTGTTTTATGTCAGTCTCACTAGTCATCTATTTATTAATTTAATTATTAGTGAGATTAGGTTGTGTAAATATGTATAAATTTTACTGCTTTAGAGATGCAGAAATTAAAAATACATGCTCATAAAATAAAAATAGCAGTTTATTTAAGAGACATTTGTGTTTGTTTAGCATATATATATGTAAGCTCAATTATTTGACTATCAATTGACCAGATTAAAAATGTTGAAAAAATTACAACAGGTGTGTTGGGTGGTTGTAAGTCAATATGTAATATTCAAATATAAGTATATTGCCTATACTAAACATTATGTAATTAGAAGAAACTTGAACTCAGACTTTCAATGCACTCCATCTTATACTACTGATACCCATGACCACATACATATGAAAAATATAAATTATCTCCAATATATGTATTTTGTGCTGAACCAGCAATTAACAGATGATACAGATCACCATCTACCCTACATATACACAATCAGTCATTGGAAGATGGTGATATGGACCAACTAATGAGTGCTGATTCAACATGAAATATGCATATTGGAGATCATTATCTTTTTCACATGTATGTGATCAAGAGTATCAGTGGTATAAGATGGAGTGCATAGCTGTAGGAAGCATGAAAGACTGAGTTCACATTAAGTTTAATATAGACAATATATTTGTATTTGAAAATTACATATACCACCTGTATTCTGCCCACCTTTCTTCTGAATATTTAAATGGGCATGTTAAGGTTATATATGTGAGGAATCAGAGTGACTTAAAGTCAATATGGGTATGACAATATATTGGCATCAATAAGAGACCTGAGTGTTCCATTATTGGATTTTCAATGATATGGATAACTGAAGGGTTGGAGGGTGGAGACAATTGAAGCTTGTCCATTAAAGTTTGAAGATTTGTTAACATAATATAAATTGATTACTTATTGTATGTATGGGTGGGAGATGGTAATCTGGAGAAACTGATGAGTGCTGGTTCAGCATGAAATACATATATTGGAGATCATTTATCTTTTTCACATGTATGTGATAATGTGTATCAGTTGTATAAGACAAAGTGCATCGCTTCAGGAAGCTTGAAAGGGTATACATGTTTATATATGTATGTGTGTATATTAATGCATAATTTTGGATAAACTAATACCATTTATGATTTCTTTTTTTTAATATAGTATAAGGCTGTCATATGCACCAACAACTATTTATTTCTTATATGGCAGATAATTATGTGATATTAATACAATGTCTAGAAAAATAATAAGCTATTCATTGTGAATAAAGTTCTTGAAAAATGACAATAAAAATATGAAACCTCTTACTCATTGTTTAAACATAATCTATAGAGATTTCAATAGTATTTTAAATCCTATCATTCAGGATATCATGGAATATGTGTAATATCATTCTCTTACTTTTATTTGTTCCTATAAACTGTAAAGGATGGAGCATTATTATTTTAAAAAATAACAGTGTAATTTGAAAAAAATATTTGCAGCATGAGATTTAACTATTCTTCATCATACTAATCATTAGACCAAGAAAATAGTTGCCCAAATTATATCAATTCCACTATTTTAATAATGAGGAGAAAGTAGCCTGAGTGATAGATATTTTTTATTGATTTTTAAAATGAAGTTTTTGGAAAAAAATAAATGCTAATTCAAACTCCCATAAAACATGTTTCCAATAATACAATGTCTACTGTTATGCATAAAAAGTCACACTTATGGCAATAAAATTGAAACTTTGATATGAATTTTTTACTTATACAAAACTCATGAGATAGTATTATAATGAGTGCTGAATTATTCAGACGTGTTGATTTTTGCACTGATTTGTTCTGGAGCATATTTGGACTATAATCATTTATAATGTTTATTGATCTATTTAAAGTGAATAATAATTTCCATTCACAGTTAGATTTATCAGGTTTTATTCCTCTAATTTCAGTGCTTGATGTTACCGTCCTTAGTAATGGAAAACCCACTAAACATTTTACTATTTTAAACAAAGAGGTTCCAGATAATCAGGCACCAACAATTTGATTCCTTTTAATACACCAGATTAATAAAACTGATGTTAGAATCCTCAAATATCTTTGTTACCTGCTTAAGTTATAATTGTAAAAGATATAAAATATGTTGTTTTATTTTATCTATTTCTGGTTACACTGTATCAAAAACACAATACCAGTATGGCAAGTGATCCTATTATTTTTCCCAATTTAAGACCCTGTAACATTATGAAATCCCATGTGGAATTTGTGAGCCTCTTATATAGCTATGATTAATTGCTATATCAGTGCTAGACAATAAGAACATGTTATCACAGTAAAGCAACATTCATCATCATTAATATTCTCTCTACATTGCAGAAACTAGACTGAATCAACAAATTTAAAGACACATCTAATATGTCACCAATTAGAAATTTTTTTAAAGCTTATTAATCAAAACAAATAATTTTATAACAATTTATTCATCTATTATCACCCTTCTATTTTTCATATTTAAAATTTTTAAATTTTATTAAATGGACTTTAAATCTTATAAAAAGTGTTGCTTGCTGTGCCTTTGCAATATCTTTTAAAGTAATATTCCTTATCCTGATGATGCTAATTGCAATCCAGCACAAATCTCAGTACAATAATACTGTTAATTGCATATAGATGAACATGGATGGTATTTATATATATACAGTAAAAACGATAATCCTCTGCAAGGTAAAGGGCTTTTCAAATTTCTTCATAAAGGAATAGACCATCAGATGGTGAAAATTTTTGATTCCCATTCTTTGTTTTATCTTCTAACTAATAATAGCTAGATATCTACTTAGTGAATAATATCAGTGTCTTATTGTCTATCTACATACAAAGAAATCTATGTTTACTTGAAAAATCCTCACCTACCTGAAAACATATATCATGTATAAGTATAAATTATGTAAAAAAGCATGCATATACATTCTATAATACCATTAAAAGCCAGTTTATATTTAGACAATCCAAATATCAATAACAATCAACAATTTCAAACTGTTGCCAAGCCAACCCTCCTTTTAACAATTCCACCTTTATTGTTAAAAGGAGGTTGCCTTGATAACAGTTTGAAATTGTTGATTGTTATTAATATTGGGATTGTCTAAGTATTGACTGGCTTTTAATGATTACTTACAAACCCATTTAGCCTTGAGCATTATTATACTTATTATTCTATAATATATATATATAAATAACCCATTCTTCCGTTAACAGGAGGTGTTCTCATGGTAATACGAGTTGATTTAAATGGAATCTAAAATAATAGAAAAATTTACTTAAAATATTAAATAACATTTTTAAAAAAATGAAAAAAGAAAGTCAAAAATACCTTTTCATTTGCTATTTGCTGATGAAATTCTAATTTACTTGATCTAAAATTAAAAATAATCTTACTTTCCATATATGTATTTGAAAATCTGTATTAAAAAAAAAACATGCACACTTACATGCCATTTGGAGGCATATTCTGAAAGGCTGTAGAATATGGAGAACCAGTTAAAGATGATGGAGTACCAGCTATAGCAATGAAAACAAAATATAACAATAAAATTTAAGAATTTATAATTAATTGTTAATATTAAAATATATTTTGAAATGTTAATACAACAAGAATAGTTTCACTTTTGGTTCATTAAAATACCAGTGAAGATAAATTGAGTTAATGCATATTACATTTTAGTTTATCTTCACCAAAACCACTCTTTTTCTTTTCCTCCTTTGTGTTGCAAATTCTTATACATGATTCATTTAAATGATAAAAATTCAATGTTCTTTTCATTTATTCGTTTTACTTTAACTCCTTTAATTTCTTTTAAATATATATATATTTAAAAATGACTTCTCCCCATTAATTTTAGTTACCATAGTATATACAGATATTTGTAATCTATTCATTTTATTTATCTTTTTAAATATATTTTATAACTAATTATTTAAAATTCCCTTAGCTGTTATTTTTAAAATCTTTTTTGCAATATTGAAGATTGCTATGATTTTAACATTCCAAATGGATTACTAGTATATTATTAGTTTGACTATTTTTATGTTTTTAGAAAAAAATCACACTTTATTTATACATTTCCAAATACATTTAACTGTTAACAATAACAATTAAATTATTATATAATACACTGTTTCAAATGATTTTATTGTCCGGTCTTCTTCAGATATTTCCAATCCGATAGTGGCAGTACTAGTATAAAAATCAAGCTAGTGATTTTTAGATTCATAAACACTACATTTAAAGTGATACTGTAATCAGTTAGGTTATTCTGTCAAAGACAACTATAAGTAGAAATTTTTATATATTAATATAAGAGGATTCTGCTGGTTTGTCTACTTTTTCTTAAAGGCAAGATTAATGAGAGGTCTCCAAACACTGTATTTTATGACACCATATTAACTTATGGGATTTCTTGCCTTGCAACTTCTTTAAATTTTATTCTTTTTAGTTTTTTCTTTCTGACCCAAATTTATCTTTTCCCATTTTATTGTAAGTTTATTGGTCCCTTCTAGGTCTGTTGACTTTTAATACATATGCTTTTCTTCTCTGTTTTTTAATGGAAAATCTGGTTTCTTTTTGTATTTATATGTTATTTTACCAATGCAGTTTTTGTTTTTCAATGTTTCAATATTTTCTTTAGTTTGTTCTTTTGGTGCTTTTTTGTTATCCATTTAAGGTTTTTTAATGATAGCTAATGCATAACTATTCCTCATGAGAATTTATTCTATATTGGGACTTTTCTAAGTCATTAGCTTCTGGGAAAATTGTTTCTCTCTCTTATACAGTGATAGTATAGTTTCATTTATTGTGTTTCTGTCATGGCTGGATGTAATATATTTCTGTGTAAGTTATCTATAAATAATAGCTCTGATTTTATTGTGAGGGAATCTTGTCACAAGAACATCTAAGAATTCCAATTTTTCTTCTTGTTTTAATTATATTTTAAATTTAACTAAAGGAAATATTCACTTAAGGTGTGCCTAGAATGAAAGTAATAGTGTTCAATCATATATCCATACTATAAAGATATCACTGACACATCAAAATTAGACTTTTTATGAAATTAGAGTAGTACTTATAACTGCAGTTTCATATCTTTTCTTATAATTATGTTGCTAATCATGGGTGACAGTGGTGAACCTTTAACCATTCCTTGATTTTGTTGGAAGAATAATGTGGTGTATTAAAAGCATGTTGTTACAATACAAAATGTTAAGAGTTCTAACTAGAACATTTTTTTCTATATAGTATAATGGAATTCTTGACATTTTGCATACTGCTAACATAATTTCAATATTGTGACAGTCAGATGATGTATGTTGGTTTAACCCAGTTCGAATACTAGGTGAAAGTACCTCGAGGCCACCCATATGCGAGATATTAAATCAAGAATACTATGACCTCTGCCCTGTTCACCTATTCTCGAGGCTAATTACGAACCAACAACATTTTCTGTGCCATACACAAATTAATTTTCATCTGGCCACAAAGCTTAGCAACAGAGTTAGAGACATGGATGGGAACACCTATGGAGGTAAATAGTTAAAAGTGCAAAAGTACTAAGAAATATGTGTTTTGCGTGCCTGGATCATTGAAAAGTAAAAATAAAACATTAAAATAAAATTAGAAAAACTCAAGCGCTTTAGTTAAATAAGGTATTTAATTAATGGCTTTAAAATATTAATAATGACTTAATGGCCTTCGCTATTCCTCTAAATTAATGAAAAACTAATTAGATAATAAAAACAGATTAATATGTTTGCGGTCTAAATCTTTTCTTCCCAATTTTATTAAAATTGTCAACTCGAATCTCCTCGATAAAGTACTAAAAACAGACAATCTTTTGCAAAGCATTTTCTAATTGCTTTGCACTAAAAACAGACAGTTTAAAATTATTTAAGATGTATATAGCTAAATCAGATATATGTAATAAGTTAATGGCGGACAAAGGAAGCATTATCGAGGAGATCAAGTTGGCAAACAAAAGGAAACTTACTCATATTGAATTTTACAAATATAAATGAAAATTGGAAAGAAATTTAAATGAAAACTTAACCTTTGACTTACACCGCAATGGAATACGAAATATTTATACATGTTAGTAATGAAGAAAGGGTTAAATATATAGATAGATGATCACACATATATATATTTAAGATTAGTCTAATAAAAATGGTTACATTACAAATATCATTAAATAAAACAATTCAAAATATAATTCAATTAAGAAAGGTATGAACAAAAGGGTAGAAAGTAAATAGTTCAATGGAGGAGAGATATGATTACCATTCTGGTTCCTTGGTCATGTTTCCTACGGCGTTCGTGGCTTGATCCGACCGTCAATAGGTATTTGTCCGGACAAGAAAAATGGAAATAAGTAGCATGCTTTTACGAAAAGTCCTACAGACAGGGCACAGAGTTCAGATCACTATTAGGTGAATACTACGGCATTTTGGAAGGTATTTAGGAACCTTGGCAATAGGCAAAGCTATTTATTTGCCTAGACAAGCATAGTAGAATCCATCAAATTCATATGACTTTTAGCTTGAGCATGTTCAAACTTCTCCATGATTTTGAAGATGACAGTTGTATAACTTTTTGGAATAAAATCTTAACAAGCAAAAGCAAAATCTGCAAGAGTTCTCCCAAGAGAAATCTGAATGAAATCTCAAAAGGGAAATCTGAAAAAAATGCCATTTCCAAAAGAAAAATCTGAATGCCTAGTCTTTTCTTCACTCTCCTATTTATAACTTTTTTGTAAGGTACCTTCTATTGTTTGTATGATCTTAGATCTTGATAAGCCCCCATGCTCCTTTGTTTCAAGGTAACATTTTCTAAAAATAACTTTTACTTTTTTACTCTAAATTTCTTTCTTTTAACTTTGAATTTTATTAATTAAAAAAGAAAGAGAAGGCCATCTTTAATTTGCCTTGAATGGGCTAATTAATTAAAAATATACATTCTTTTAGAAAATGTTGGCGGGCTTATTTCAAAATCAAATCATACTAAATATTTTAACAAGATTTAAAAAGAAAAATACATTCTTATTTCTTTTAATAAAATAAGCATTTTATTTCAGCAGAATTTTGCATTAATTCATATACATACGCTTAATGTATATATATGTTTGACTAATAGGTTTTACAAGCAATTTTTATTAACAGAAATCTAATCTTAGAATGGAATTTATTTAAAACAAAATATTTAAATGCAAAACCCTGTTGATATTGGACTATAAACTTAATTCAGGTCTATAATACTAACTAAGTTTATAGAAGGCTGTGAAGCATGGATTGGACTTCAGATCCATTGCTTCATTTCCCAATAGTTAGTGAGCAAAAAAATGTTAAAAAAATGCTGTTGCTTCAGGTCAGAGGTAAAAATTTTGTGCCATGTGAGTTCAAGCCTACTCTTTATTTGCTGTAATATTTAATTTGTTACTGACTAAGTCTTTCTTTCTTTTACTATATAAATAACAGTTTATCCATAATTCAATCTCCTGTATCTTAAATCGAGTCCGTGTTGTTTTTAGTCTAACAAGTTATATTTATCTTTTTACTTTCTAAATTTTCCGGGGTCTGGTGGTACATAAGGTTTTAAGTTTCTGTTTCTAATATTATACTCTTTTTTTAGGCCATGATTATTTTTCCAAAACAAAACACTTATTCCACACTTCTTTTTTAATGTGTGCAAGCCTTTATATATCGGAAAAAACTTTTTTACTTTCCTCCACAATTTACTACTTGGCCTAAGGTCTCTTAGCCAGTTTCGATTCTTGCGATGCCGAGCTGTATGTCTTAATTTTTCCCTTGCCTTCTTTTTTTTGCTCAGTCATGTTCTGGACTTGGAGACAGATTTTCAAGCTATCAAGATGGTGTCTAGGGTTCCCACCCAGTTCTTCTCTAAAACATTTTATGTTGCTAATCTTTGCCACAGGAGTTATAGTATTGATTACTGTCGCAGTAAAGATTTCACTGCCTTGTTGCACCTGGATTTGGTTCAACAGCTGTTGATCCTCTGTTTTTTTACTATCCTCATTCATTTGTCCAGAGAAGTCCAACTGGTGAGTGGCTTTGCCTGTTTCATAATCACTCGAGGATTTCATATCAGTGTAGGATTTCATATCAGTGTCGTCTTGTTTTTGAGTATCATCTTCTGGTGATGCTTCTGTTACAATACTCTGTTCTTGATGGAGTTCCATATGTGCCTCCAAATGGTTCAATCTTTGCAATGTAATATTCATGAATTCTTGGAACATGTTCATCATCATTTTGTCTTTGTCTCTCATTTCTTTGATGAGATCTTCCAAATTGTATTTTTGGTCACTATGACTACATATTGACCTATAAACTTCACCTCTCTTCTGTTCCTCCATTTCCCCCTAATATTGGCTATTTTGTTATATAACAAGCCCACCTTATTTGTAAAATGTATTTTAGTCTTTTTATAAACAATCTAGATATACATCGCATGTATCTAGGAGCTATATCCTTCTGTATATAAAAAAAATTTAGTTCTTTCTAAATTAAGTCAGTATTCTAAGTTCCAACTATCTGTTTTATTTATATGTTTTCAGAAATTAACTTTGCCTACTTCACGAGGTCCTATCTTCAACCTATGCCTATATGTATCTGTTTGTACATGAAAAAAAATATAAAATCCTGCCATGTCTGTTTTTAATATTTATACTACATATTATTCTCCTCACTTTATTTATTTTTATATTTCATTAAAATGTTATTGCTATTTTGTCACAATATCATTAAAATAATACACTTACAGCTTGACCTGACTTTCTCTGACACCTGAAACAACTAAAAAATGCAGTTACATTAATATACAAGTATATATAAAAAGGAATATGTGAGCAAAATATACATAAGTCTTGTTTAAAATCATTTTGGCTCACTAAGCATACTTTTTTGTTTTGATCATCTACCGGGTATGGTTTGTTTATTTGTAATCCGATATGAGAGATTGCACTTGCCGACAAATTTATTTGATAAGGGCGCCAGTCGACAAGACAATGGCCATATCAAATATACACATTAATGGATAATGATCCAAGCACACATTGATAAGGATTATAAAGTTTAAATGCGATTAAAATTTATTTTGAGTTTCACTTTTGAAAAAAATCTCTGCATGAATAAATAAATGTTATTTTAAATGACAATATTAATTAAGTCTAAGACATATCACAACTAAGTAAGGTAATATGTCTGACCTGGGTTCGAAACCACACTACCGTTTTGGTCAAGACACAAAAAAAATCAATTTAAACAGCCTAAAGTACGATTAACAAAACAAAATATACACACAAAAAAAATTAAAAATAAAAGTAAAATCCCATGATAACCACCACTCCAAATTATGAACCTGGGATCGAAACCAACTACCATTTTGGTCACAATCCGAAATAGATTAACAATTATCAAGCAATTTTACAGAATCACGCATTGAGATCAAAAACTATTTAAAAAACACTTATATAAAAACAGGTTTTACTGAACTATAACGAAGTGTACATCATATACACCCATATATATGAATATGTACATATTAAATAAGCATATATATGACTACATATAAATATACAAACAGACATACCTATACAAATATTTCTTTTATTATCATGTACATGATTTTATTAGAAAGATTTGTCATATTGCAGACCGCATTTTCCTATTATTTCAGGCTAGTAAACGTTGGTCGCAAATATAACAAGGAAGCAATAATTGCAGACATAGACCTATTAATTTCAGGCTACTTGGCAATTCTAAACTCTAAAACTGTAAGGGGTCTGCATCTAAACGGTTACTAAAAGGGTCTTCACCATAAAAAAAGGGGCTTCACCTAATGGTTAGTTCAAAGGGTCTTCACCTAACGGTTACTCAATAAATGATTCAATAGCATAATCCGAATTGAGAAAAAAAATCTTAACTACAGATGGCTGACATATATGTTATACAAAAATATATCTTATATATATTCTAACCTAGTATGAATAATGACCTCTGTTTATTCTGTAATTATCTATTAGTTTAGTTTGCACTAATTTTTCAGGTTGGAAATTAAGGCAACCAAAATAAAGCAACATATCCATTAATTTGCCAATATGATCTAAAATACTTTTCATATAATACAATTGTACACTCAATTCTCTTAAGCCATGCCATGATTGTAATAACAACAATAATTGATCACTTATTAATTTAAAGAATAATTATAATAGTATTAATCTCAGGGTTCTTTGTTTCATGTAAGGAAATGCTCGGCGGTATTGTGTTGTCGCATATGACTGGCATTCTGGTCGGCTATAGGAAACATTTATTTTACTTAAATTCAATGTGTCTTCATCTCTCATATCAACTGCTATATTATTTAAAGAGATGATAATTCTATTCAATAATGACGTATAATTTTGAATAACACAGCCCTTTTTTCCAGAATCTCAGAATAATAAAAAGACAAGGGTGCTTTTTGTGTCCTTCCATCATCCATGACAACACAATCATATAACTAAGATTTATTGCTTAGACAATTTAACTAAATGGGAATGGAATAATGTGCAACCAAAGTTAATGGTTTGGGAAAAAATTCATTTTTTTTTCTTTACACAAAGGTGAATGTTTAGTCTTAAGTTTTCAACTCCATAAATAATTATCATTAAACTAAAATATAATGACATATTCCGATCTGCTTAACTTTATTTATCTGGTATATTAAGTTTTTAAGAATTTGGAATGATTTCGGACTCAAGAAAAGGTTTTGCAAATATTGTGCAAACACTTATATTTAGCATATAAAAACAAAAAAATGAATCTACAACAAATTTTAACAAGACTATAATTTATTATTATCATAAAAAAAATATATGAACATTTATTCAATAATCCCATAGTAATACAAAAATATAAAATATAACTGACATTAATCTGTATACTCTTTTGGTTATGGACTAGAGGTTACTACTTCTCCTGTATGCAATCATATGGATTGATTAACTAAAGGTACATTTCATTACCAATACATTGTTTATTACATTTTGGTAACCTTGTAGAAGCTTTTATTCAAAATTATTGACTAACTATTTTTTTTTTTTTTTAAATGATTAATCCAATCATATGCAATACGCAAAATATTAAATTTATTTCTAATACATTTACTTTATTTATGGTCTAATGGGATAACCTATTCTAATTATAGGCCAGTTATCAGAAGTTACACTTACCATCTTACATTTAACTTAATGCTAACTTAAGTTATGATACAAATTTTATTCATACGTATAATTTTAAATATGAGTATTATTTAATTACTAACCAGAATTAAATATTGCATTTGAATATTCCTTCAGTAAATAAGCGTTTTAAATTACGCAATTTTAATTACTTTCTCCATTGATTTACTTGTCAAATACTAGCAATATTTAGCAGCACAATACAGATATTGATCTTAGTTACTAACGCACTATTTATACTAAATTGGATCTTGAGGAACTAACACCTCCAATATAACCTTTATCTTGCCCGAACTTTCAAAATTAAGCACAATAATCAACACCTTCCATGGTGGAGCTACCTTTATTTTCACATGAGGAATATGGAATAACCACGAAGGTCTGTAGAGTAATCTACTACATTAAAATATTTTGGTGGTTTCTTGCCTCTTACTTGGGCATACAACGAACACACACCAAATACAATCCTCTCCTGGGATTTAAACGAATGAACATACTAAATGCTAGATAAATTCTTGATCATCCTATCTATGAGAATCGATCACTTGGGCTATAAACATACCCGAACATTATATTTAAAATCTTCCTCTCATGGAAAACAAAGCTTTTGGGGAGATCATTTTTCATCCCACAAAATAAATACATTATAATTATTACCTATGCGAATATTAAGCATATACCAATGCTATATCTGGGCAGGATAAGTAAATACACTGATTATAATAAACTTATGTTACCGTGTATACTTTGATCAACATCTGAAATCAATGGACATCATAGAATAAAAGTATAATAATTTTAATTTTAATAAAGGAACATTCAAAAATAGTTGGTAGCATACTATCTTAAACTAAATAAAGTGGATGTGTTATTTAAGAATAATTAGGAATAAATTCCTTAATTAATACAGTATAAATTCGTTTCAAAACTTTAACAAGAAATATTTTGTTATAGCATTTTTTTCTTTTTTTTTTAGTTACTTCTGATAATTTTCAATATTTATTTTACCCCTTAAATATCTAAATATTTTTTTTTTTTTTTTTTACGTATCTAACATACAAAATTTCTACCTATAATTGCATGTAATAATTAAAACATATTTTATAGATTTTTTTCTTTCTTGTTAAATATCAACTTAACCATAATAATTATATTAAAACATACCTTTGTCATTACAAGGCTATTAAATATCACTTGACCATACAGACTTTAACCTATGTGATATAACAAAAAAAAAATACATATCATTTTATAACTTAGTTTTAAACAATCATTAATTAACAAGTGCATACTCTCTCATTAGAAAATGTTTTTCTGTTGAACAATTGGTCCAGGTGAAGAGCTTTATCCAGTCGTATTTCACGAAGCAAGTTTAAAAACAATAAACGCATGGTATTATTTCCTTTAAATAAAAGTTTTCTCTTATTTTGTGCGTTTAATAAATTAGGTAAAGAAAAATATAGCAGAATTGAAGATTAATTCTTACTTGAATTAAACTACTACAATTTTGGGATCCAAGAAAAAAAATAGACTTCTAACATAGACGAATATTTGACTATAGACGATAAACATACACAATATTTTTATTTTTTATTGACGATACGTACCATTCATATTAGCTAGCTTACTTATGGACGGAAATGCGCATTTTTTCCGAGAGATTATTCTGATAATAACTGCAGCTGATTTACATGTATAGGAAGTTTTACTAATTCCAACTGATGTTTAATATAATATATCATTTATTTTTATCATTAAGTCACTAAGATATTTGGTTTTGTTCATACTTTAGGAATTATAAATTTTTTTAACGGGTATATAATTTTTTTCTTACATTTACTTCAAGAAAGTCTTTCATTTTTTTCTTTTTTTTTTTTTAAAAATATACAAATGTATAGTTTAATATTATGAAGATTATTATTATTTTTAGACAATTCTTGATGAATAAAAACATTTTTAACATATGTAATTGCATTATTTGTAAAGGCAGACGAGATATTCAGAAAGAGCGCCAAAAAAAATGTATCTAGTTAATCTTCCTTTGCTTCTCAACATTTTTTTTTTCAATTATTATTTTTTTTTTTCTATACCAAGAAAATATTAACAAGTGATACAAAGTTACTAAATAATTATTTCTCATTTGGAAATCATTTATCTTCCTTAATTTAGACATAATAACACTTTTCGTGATTCCCTTAGTTAATTCTGTCATTTTTGAACTTTAGCATGAGACAATAAATTTTTAAGTATAAAAGGTCTTTGAATAGGTAGATAGCACAGGAAATCAGGACGTCTTATCAAAAAATTTTAGCCACACATTATATTATTAAAATTTTACTTTGATTACATTTATTTCTGCAAAATAAAATGAAAAAAATTGAGTTACCAAATTTCAGCACTGTTCCTTCCTTGAAAACTAAAAGCAGACTATATTTTTTTTTTTTAAAAAAAAATGATCTTGACTTTAGCGACCTCTTCCAGAAAAATAATCATTTGATTATAACATAAACAAAAGAAAGGAAAAACCTATTACAATCATATAGTTTTAGTATTATTTAAATAGATTACAAAGTGATTTGACAATAAAAAAAAAAATAAATACATTTAATTAATGATAATTATCAGTAATTTATAACTCATTTTCTACAAATGGAATTACCAGAAGTTATTGTTCTCTATGATAAGACATTCATCTCTTCTTCCCCTCTACCCATCCAAAATCAATTACTGTTTATGATATTTGTTTTTATACTATATTAATTTGCTTTAATTATTAATATCTTAATTAAATTATTCATGTTCTTTTTAAAAATGATATTGCATTACTAAATCTATTAGTTATTCACCCAAAACATGCCAAAGTGAGTGAATAGCATACTTTATTAATCAATTATTACTATTGTTATTTTATCTTTTTATTTCTTTAAAGAATAGCATTGTTTTCCTGCAGAAATAATGCCAAGTAAACCAAGTTTACAATATATATCTTTATTAAAATGAACATATGCATTTACTTTTTATAAAGTTGAAAATTAAGTTTGCTATTATTGAAACAAAACTTATTTTATATATATTGTTTGCACGGAAACGTAATTTCAAAATATTTAAAAGTGAAAAAAAAAATTTTGCATGATTAAAATTATTCATATAAAGAAATGAACCGCAGAGAAAGTGAAAAAAAAAATTTGCTAACACCGTACGTTGACACGTGTTAAATCGAACTTATCAAACTTTAGATCTCAGAAAAACTTTCTATTAACGGAAAAATGTTATCTCTTAGATCTTTACAAAAATTTATACAAACGGAAAAAAAAATTCTATTATCTATTTGTAATTTTTACTAAAATATTAACACTACCGTAAATATGTTATATTTCGAAAAACATTATTACATCAAAACTTCTCATGTTTAAGCAATACTAAAATAACATAAAGTACAAATGCTATTTTAAGGGTGGGTAGGTGGGTATATTTTTGACACTTCCACCTCATCGAAGCTATATACTTTATACGAAAAAAATATGGCACCTGGCCATGACAAAACTATTCATTAGGGAAAATTTTTTTTGCTATAACTCTATTATTTTATTCTCATTATATATATATAAAAACAACTAACGGAGTGTTAACTTTTCTAAATGTAAAACATTCATTTTAGCAATTTAAAACTCGGGAAATTTTTTTTACCTTATACACATTTAACTTTTTTAATTAATCCAACAAAAATGACATTTGGCTCACATTAGGAAACAAAACTCGGAAAAATTATACATATATTTTTATATAAATATATTAGACTAAAACAAACTTCTCAGGGTACTACTTTTTAGTTTAAAAAATGACATTTGTCCCGTGGCAACAAACTCGAAGCCAAAAATTTTACGTATAACTAACTATTATTTCATGTTATTTAAAAGAACATTATATATATATGCGTACAAATCCGAGGGAAAAAAAAATTCTACATATATATTATTAATTAATTTAAAACAGTAGAAAGAAAAAACATTATACACACATACAAATGTTATACAGGGCATTGCAGGGTATGGAAAATTTCGAATAACCACACGATGGTCACCAGAATGTGGAAAAAAAAATCTTACACGTCTACCTATATTTTCAAATACCCTATTCCTATTCTTTAAAAAAAAAAAAAAATTTGGCCCACGTTGGTCTGGTCGACAGAATGCGGAAAAAAAAAATTTAACTGTGACAGTCAGATGATGTATGTTGGTTTAACCCAGTTCGAATACTAGGCGAAAGTACCTCAAGGCCACCCATACGCGAGATATTAAATCAAGAATACTATGACTTCTGCCCTGTTCGCCTATTCTCGAAGCTAATTACGAACCAACAACATTTTCTGTGCTATACACAAATTAATTTTCATCCAGCCACAAAGCTTAGCAACAGAGGTAGAGACATGGACGGAACACCTATGGAGCTAAATAGTTAAAAGTGCAAAAGTACTAAGAAATATGTGTTTGGCGTGCCTGGATCATTGAAAAGTAAAAATAAAGCTTTAAAATAAAATTAGAAAAACTCAAGCTTTTTAGTTAAATAAGGTATTTAATTAATGGCTTTAAAATATTAATAATGACTTAATGGCCTCCGCTATTCCTCTAAATTAATGAAAAACTAATTAGATAATAAAAACAGATTAATATGTTTCCGGTCTAAATCTTTTCTTCCCAATTTTATTAAAATTGTCAACTCGAATCTCCTCGATAAAGTACAATAATAAAAATCTTTCGCAAAGCATTTTCTAATTGCTTTGCACTAAAAACAGACAGTTTAAAAATTATCTAAGACATATATAGCTAAATCACATATACGTAATAAGCTAATGGTGGACAAAGGAAGCGTTATCAAGAAGATCAAGTTGGCAAACAAAAGAAAACTTATTCGTATTGAATTTTACAAACATAAATGAAAATTGGAAAGATATTTAAATGAAAACTTAATCTTTGACTTACATCGCAATGGAATATGAAATATTTATACATGTTAGTAATGAAGAATAGTGAAGAAAAAAGGGTTAAAAATATAGATAGATGATCACACATATATATATTTAAGGCTAGTCTAATAAAAATGGTTACATTACAAATATCATTAAATAAAACAATTCAAAATATAATTCAATTAAGAAAGGTATAAACAAAAGAGTAGAAAGTAAATAGTTCAATGGAGGAGAGATATGTTTACCATCCTGGTTCCTTGGTCATGTTTCCTACGGCAATCGTGGCTTGATCCGAATGTCAATAGGTATTTGTCCGGACAAGAAAAATGTAAATAAGTAGCATGCTTTCACAAAAAGTCCTACAGACATGACACAGAGTTCAGATCATTTTGGATGGTATTTAGGAACCTCGGCGATAAGCAAAGCTATTTATTTGCCTAACCAAGCATAGTAGAATCCATCAAATTCATATGACTTTTTGCTTGAGCATGTTCAAACTTCTCCATGATTTTGAAGATGAGAGTTGTATAACTTTTTGGAATAAAATCTTAACAAGCAAAAGCAAAATCTGCAAGAGTTCTCCCAAGAGAAATCTGAATGAAATCTCAAAAGGGAAATCTAAAAAAAATGCCATTTCCAAAAGGAAAATCTGAATGCCTAGTCTTTTCTTCACTCTCCTATTTATAACTTTTTTGTAAGCTACCTTCTATTGTTTGTATGATCTTAGATCTTGATAAGCCCCCACGCTCCTTTGTTTCAAGGTAACATTTTCTAAAAATAACTTTTACTTTTTTACTCTAAATTTCTTTCTTTAAACTTTGAATTTTATTAATTAAAAAAGAAAGAGAAGGCCATCTTTAATTTGCCTTGAATGGGCTAATTAATTAAAAATATACATTCTTTTAGAAAATGTTGGCGGGCTTATCTCAAAATCAAGTCATACTAAATATTTTAACAAGATTTAAAAAGAAAAATACATTCTTATTTCTTTTAATAAAACAAGCATTTTATTTCAGCAGAATTTTGCATTAACTCATATATATATACACTTAATGTTGTAATGGGCACATACATACATTACATTATTTTTTATTAGTAAACATAAAAAAAAAAAGTTCGCCAATAAAAATTTCTTTTTAAGAATTAAAAACTGAAAATTAAAAAATCATTTTAAACTCGCATATATATAAAACCGCACAGATAAATATTTATTAAAATAAAACTTTATTAAAAAAAGAGTAGTTTAAAACTAAATTTTCAGAAAAGATTTAGAGATAAAAATAAATGTTTAAGTTTGAAAACAAATTAATTAATCTTTTGTAAAATGGAAATGATTATTTTAATTAGTAAACTAGCCTTTGGGCATTTAAATGTATAAGCATCGGTCAGATAGGAAAACAATAGAAAATTTTAGCAAATGAAAGAAATCCATCAGGAAATCGGACCTCAACAAAAAGGTTTTCACCATCATGACATAATGTTGAGTTAATCCACAAAATTATTATAAAAGGAAAGGTTTGAAAATAAAAGAGTTAATTAGTTATTACGAGAGGACAGATATGTGTTAGTGCGGAGTCGAAGGAGAAGGGATTGAAAAGATGCACTCTTCAATCCCTTCAGTTCTGCTAAGAAAGAAAAAGAAATGAACTATCATTTTCTACATTGAGGACCAGTTCAAGCAAAAACCTCCGGATGGATAAATAAATCGGTCTACAGAATAGTTATAATGATGCGGAGAATAACACTTAACATAATCTGCACTACAGGGCGCCATCTAGGCATTTGAACCTAGAAAAATTTATAAAATAGGCAGATACGTAAGTCAAAAAAAAAATTTTTTTTTTTTTAAATTTTGATTCCGGTCGTTAGCCCAAGTCACTAGCTCAGGGAGTAGCAGAGATTTAGTAATATAATATCTTATCTAATTATATTTCAATATTAAAAAATAAATAAAATAAGCCACTTCCAGTAATTAACATACAAAAATTTATTTGCGGACATATATATATAAAATTTAACATTATTATTTTAGTATGTTTATTTTAGATTTTAATTTGATTTTATAATTAAAATTTACATTTTAATTTTTATATTGATAAAAAAATCAAGTCAGATGACCTAATTTTAATAAAGCTCCTATTTACAAATGTTATATATAGAGTAAGTTAAAAACAAACTCTTATGAAACTTCAAAATACCCTCAACCTCAGACCGCAGTTTCTGCCTCTAGCGTCATCAGTGAGGTGCTAGGGAATAAAAATACTAGAACTAGTCCAGCATTTTATCAATGCCTAACTATTGAGTTAGATAGCTGGATTTTTGGACATTTAAATGTCTGAAAGTTTCAGATTTTCTTCTCAATAGTTAGGCATTGATAAAATGCTGGACTAGTTCTAGTATTTTTATTCCCTAGCACCTCACTGATGACGCTAGAGGCAGAAACCGCGGTCTGAGGTTGAGGGTATTTTGAAGCTTCATAAGAGTTTGTTTTTAACTTACTCTATATATAACATTTGTAAATAGGAGCTTTATTAAAATTAGGTCATCTGACTTGATTTTTTTATCAATTTAATTTTAGTTTTTTACTATTAATGCTTTGGCGATTTTATATTGCTAGAGCTATTAATATATGGTGTATCTGAACTTAGTTCAGTCACATACTGCTATTTGAGTTAGATAGCTGGATTTTTGGACATTTAAATGTCTGAAAGTTTCAGATTTTCTTGTCAATAGTTAGGCATTGATAAAATGCTGGACTAGTTCTAGTATTTTTATTCCCTAGCACCTCACTGATGACGCTAGAGGCAGAAACCGTGGTCTGAGGTTGAGGGTATTTTGAAGCTTCATAAGAGTTTGTTTTTAACTTACTCTATATATAATAATTTTTATATTATAAGTTTACATTTTAATTAAGTTCGCACAGATGGATTTATGAAAGTTTGTTTTATAATGTTGAGTATAGATCGGTTACATAGATTACACGGTTAAAAACATTTCAAAGTAAACATAAACGATCAAAATACAAAATCATTGATATCGTCATTTGCTTAGGGAATATAAGAAACCCAATGGTGTTCATCATAAGACACCGCATTAACACCAATAACTTAAAAGATATCCGAATAAATACATCTTAGATACTCACCGTAAGGTATCAGTATTTACCGAATGTCTATATATTTTGATCACCTATGAAAACCAAAAACATAATTAACCAGTAACGAACCCATGCAAGCGTCTATACCCAACTTAAATTTAATGCAATTTTATTTATGGGTGTTGAGTATGAATGGACTACATAGATTTGCATTTGAAAAAAAAAATTCAATCCCTGTTTAACCTTAGGCCAAAGGTTCGCAGTCAAACCAAACTTCAATCCATCTGATATATCGATGTGTTCAATGTAATACGAATACGGCAGCACAACTAGATTAAGAGAAGAAACTGCTTCTCGTCAGATAGGAATATTACATCTATCAGACAAGAAGAGCAATAGGAAAAAAAACTCCATCGAAAGGAACAGCGTTCTACGTCTTATAATCCCTTCCATAGGCAAAATGGAAGTGTGCGGCGTATAATAGCGATTCTGCCCATAGCGAATCTCATACTACATCTACTAATTACACCAATATATCCAATCCATTGACCTAATTCAACTACAAAATGAATAACCTAAGATTACCCTCCCCTAATATAACTTTACAACTCTATATAGCCATTCATGCCCGACTTAAGTTTAATATTTATATAACTAGTTTAATGAAAAACAGAAATCATAATAAAACTTAAAGAACAAATAAATAAATAAATGGAAATGATTTTACAAAAGAAATACATTAAATAAAATTATAACTAATTAATAACTAACGTTGGTCAGATAGGATTCTATTTGTATTATTTAAATACGGAAAGTTTTTAATGTTCATTAATTATAAAGTTCTTACGGTTTTAAACAGTTCATCTTTATCTGTTGCTTGCCATTTGAATGTGAATTCCCATGCTGTCCAAAAAAGATTGGTATTCTGTTGGCCGTTTTATTCATTGGAGGTTTTTTACTCCAGCTGGTCCTCAATGTAGAAAAGCGATGTTTCATTTTTCCATTTTTATAACAACTGAAGGAATTGAAAGTGCGTTTTTCAATCCCTTCTCCAACTCTCCGACTTAACACATCTCAGTCCTCTCTTAATAATCTTTAATAATTTCCAACTTTTCCTTGTATATTAATCTTAAGATTGACTCAACATTACGTCATCGATGATGGTGGTCTTTTCGCTGAGGTCCGATTCCATAGGGATTTCTTTTTATTTGCTAAAAGTTTATATTGTTTTCCTATCTGACCATTGTTTATACATTTAAATGCCCAAGGGCTTATTCACTTAGACTAATTAAAATAATCATTTCCATAACATTAATTAACCTGTTTTCCAAATTCAAAGATATATTTAAAGATAAATTTAAAGATATAATTTTATCTCCAAATCTTTTTAAAATTTAGTTTTAAAATACTTTTTCTTTAATAAAGTTTTATTTTAATAATTTTTCTCCTCTGTGCGATTTATATATATACGAGTTTAAGGTAGAATTTATTTTCAATTTTTCTGTCTTAAAAAAAAAAATTTTAATGCGAACTTTTTATTTTAATGTTTAATAATAAAAAAAAATAATGTAATGTCGTCTGTGCTCGTTACAATGTATATATATGTTTGACTAATAGGTTTTACAAGCAATTTTTATTAACAAAAATCTAATCTTAGAATGGAATTGATTTAAAACAAAGTATTTAAATGCAAAACCCTGCTGATATTGGACTATACACTTAATTCAGGTCTATAATACTAACTAAGTTTATAGAAGGCTGTGAAGCATGGATCGGACTTCAGATCCATTGCTTTAATATAAAACAAAATTCTTTCAACAAAATCAAAAATAAATGTGTTAACCACTATCATTCCTAATCAACATCAATTTCATAAAAGGATTTGAAACAGCAGCCAAAAGTATTATTCCATCTTCACATAGTGATAAATTATGTTATAATAATACAATGGAATTTGAAACAACGGCCATTAGTATTATTTTCATTCATATAGTGATAAATAATGTTACAATAACATAGTAGAGTGTATTATGCAAATTGAGCCTATTAAAATAGAAATTATATCAACCCTGGACCACTTTATATCTAGGGTAGGGCATGACTTTTTGTGGAGATGGAGTAATATTTTTGTCCACATTTTAAAATTCTTTCATATAAATGTTGCTATCAGAGATGACTGTAATGAATATTTAGCCATTTTTAGATTTGGTCAAAATAAAGCTGACTTGTTTTAAAAACATGAACCATAACAATTCTCTTTATTGATAGTTTAATGAAATTCTTAATATTCTACATAACAACAACATACTTTAGATGCAACACAGAATTATTACAACAAAATCAAGAAATGGCTGTGTTATCCACTATCATTCCTGATTTACAGTATTTTCATAGAAGAACTTAAAACAATAACCATAAGTACTACTCCATATTCATGTCATGATAAAAAATATTACAATAACCAATTAAAGTATAATATACAAATTAAACCTATTAATATTTGAAATTATATATCTACCCTAGACTATTTATATATTTGGATATATATATATTGAAGTTGGAAATATTATAGCACATATTTCTGCTTCACCTAGTGCCAATGTCATCAACCCTAATATGGGTTTGAACCCAGTCTTATGTATTGATACCCGTCTTGCTTGAAGCAGTAGTATATGTATATTTTATCATCAATATTTATAATCATTACTTGTAAACTATAATATTTGACTATTTGTGTTATTACTAATTTTGTATAAAATAAATGGGCAATAAGTTTAAACATAATCTCAGATGGCTATAAAGTGTGACAAATGTTTTAAAATTTTTCATTGAAGTCTGTTTTCTAGTTAGGTTATAATATTTTATATTTTGTTTTAATAAATATACCCAAATAGAATGTATAAATAGTCAATTCAATATTTAATTTGTCATACTTTATAAAGTTATTAAAATCTTATTAAATGTAAGTGTTATGAGCCATAACAAATTCCTCAAATTTTGTGAGTAAAGTTCTTTTTTTTTTTAATTTAATTTTCATTACAAATCTCAAATTCAATAGGCTTTGTTTAATAGATAGCTTGTGACATTTAATTAAGAGGAAAATCAGATTTGTATTATTATTATTTTTAATTAGCAAATGAACCCTTGGGGCATGTTTTAATACAGGATTGTAGATTTCCCACCCAGACAGATGCTGACCACAGAGAAAGTCATCAGAAAACGTCATTCACATTGGATCCCGATAGATAAGGCTGAATTATATAAATAGCTCATTTTAGCTATCAGGATCAGTTAGAGTCTTGTTCACAGAGTGAATACACTTCAAGCCAGTTTAAGTTTCATCTGAATAATATCAGGGTAAAAGCAGACTATTCACCTCCTGTACTTTGTCTCCTCCAGCTTGCTCGATACCACTCCAGTACTGTCAACATCTAGCCCATGATGCTGAATAAATCAAGAAAGCCAGCTTTCATAAGCCTGTCTCCAGCTGTTTTGAGGCAACCCTATTTGCCACAAGCCCTTGATCTTTTAACAACATTGGTTTTAAATTAATATTAATCTATGATTAGTTTATATCCATTTATTCACTCTAAAATATTTCTATGTAATGTCTATACAACTTTCTTTAAATACATCATTAACTTTATTTTATAAAATCTAACCATTTTAATCTTAGTAAAACTCCATACTATTTTGATACAGCAATTTATTTATTTTAATGTTGATTTAAATTAAGCCGCCAAGTTAATAACAAAATTCAAGGAGCATATTACAACCCTAGTTTATTATTTTCTCCATCAAAATTATTGCAGAAGATGTAGATTTTCCATTAAGTACTTAATAGATGAAGCTCTTTAGTTTTGTACGTTGGTTATTTTGTAAATGATTTAAATGATAGGAATAGACTTAAAATTTTAATTTTCCTATTATTTATCAATTAATCTTTACTCATAATCATTTCTCAAAAGAAAATTATTTAAGCAAAATCCATCACATTTTCCTAAACCAAACTTAGCTCTTTAAGTAAAATCTATTATAGAGATTTTAAAATTAATTTTTATCAGTATTTATATTGTATATCTCATTTGCGTTTGATCTTTAGTGCCTATGTATTAATTATCATGCAGAATTTTGTAAAATCTCATGAGAAGTGAATTAAAATCTCATCAGAAGTGAATGTGATTCACTTCTGATGAGATTTTACAAAATTCTGCATGATAATTAATACATAGGCGCTAAAGATCAAACGCAAATGAGATATACAATATAAATACTGATAAAAATTAATTTTAAAATCTCTATAATAGATTTTACTTAAAGAGCTAAGTTTGGTTTAGGAAAATGTGATGGATTTTGTTTAAATAATTTTATTTTGAGAAATGATTATGAGTAAAGATTAATTGATAAATAATAGGAAAATTAAAATTTTAAGTCTATTCCTATCATTTAAATCATTTACAAAATAACCAACGTACAAAACTAAACGAGCTTCATCTATTAAGTACTTAATGGAAAATCTACATCTTCTGCAATAATTTTGATGGAGAAAATAATAAACTAGGGTTGTAATATGCTCCTTGAATTTTGTTATTAACTTGGCGGCTTAATTTAAATCAACATTAAAATAAATAAATTGCTGTATCAAAATAGTATGGAGTTTTACTAAGATTAAAATGGTTAGATTTTATAAAATAAAGTTAATGATGTATTTAAAGAAAGTTGTATAGACATTACATAGAAATATTTTAGAGTGAATAAATGGATATAAACTAATCATAGATTAATATTAATTTAAAACCAATGTTGTTAAAAGATCAAGGGCTTGTGGCAAATAGGGTTGCCTCAAAACATAGCTGGAGACAGGCTTATGAAAGCTGGCTTTCTTGATTTATTCAGCATCATGGGCTAGATGTTGACAGTACTGGAGTGGCATCGAGCAAGCTGGAGGAGACAAAGTACAGGAGGTGAATAGTCTGCTTTTACCCTGATATTATTCAGATGAAACTTAAACTGGCTTGAAGTGTATTCACTCTGTGAACAAGACTCTAACTGATCCTGATAGCTAAAATGAGCTATTTATATAATTCAGCCTTATCTATCAGGATCCAATGTGCATGACGTTTTCTGATGACTTTCTCTGTGGTCAGCATCTGCCTAGGTGGGAAATTTACAATCCTGTATTAAACCATGCCCCAAGGGTTCATTTGCTAATTAAAAAATAATAACACAAATCTGATTTTCATCTTAATTAAAGGTCACAAGCCATCATATTAAACAAAGCCTATTGAATTTGAGATTTGTAATGAAAATTAAATAATAAAAAAAAAACTCTACTCACAAAATTTGAGGAATTTGTTATGGCTCATAACACTTACATTTAATAAGATTTTAATAACTTTATAAAGTATGACAAATTAAATATTGAATTGACTAGTTATACATTCTATTAGGGTACATTTATTAAAACAAAATATAAAATATTATAACCTAACTAGAAAACAGACTTCAATGAAAAATTTTAAAACATTTGTCACACTTTATAGACATCTGAGATTATGTTTAAACTTATTGCCCATTTATTTTATACAGAATTAGTTATAACACAAATAGTGAAATATTATAGTTTACAAGTACTGATTATAAATACTGATGATAAATTATACATATACTACTACCTCAAGCAAGATGAGTGTCAATACATAAGACTGGGTTCAAACCCATACTTGTATTAATGACATTGGCACTAGGTGAAGCAGAAATATGTGCTATAATATTTCCAACTTCAATATATATATAGCCAAATATGTAAATAGTCTAGGGTAGATATAACTTCAAATATTAATAGATTTAATTTGCATATTATACTTTAATTGATTATTGTAATATTTTTTATCATGACATGAACATGGAGTAGTATTTATGGTTATTGTTTTAAGTTTTTCTATGAAATTACTGTAAATTGGGAATGATAGTGGATAACACAGCCATTTCTTGATTTTGTTGAAATAATTTTGTGTTGCATTTAAAGTATGTTGTTGTTATGCAGAATATTAAGAATTTCATTAAACTATCAATAGAGAGAATTGTTATGGTTTATGTTTTTAAAACAAGTCAGCTTTCTATTAACTGAATCAAGAAATGGCTATATATTCATTACAGTCATCCCTGATAGCATCATTTATATAAAAGAATTTTAAAATGTGAATAAAAATATTACTCCATCTCCACAGAAAGTCATGCCTTAGATATAAAATGGTCCCCGATTGATATAATTTCTATTTTAATAGGCTCAATTTGCATAATACACTCTACTGTGTTATTGTAACATTATTTATCACTATATAAATGAAAATAATACTAATGGCTGTTGTTTCAAATTCCACTGTATTATTGTAACATAATTTATCACTATGTGAAGATGGAATAATACTTTTGGCTGCTGTTTCAAATCCTTTTATGAAATTGATGTTGATTAGGAATGATAGTGGTTAACACAGTCATTTTTGATTTTGTTGAAAGAATTTTGTTTTATATTGAAATTATGTTAGCAGTATGCAAAATGTTAAGAATTCCATTATACTATATAGAAAAAAATGTTCTAGTTAAAACTCTTTAACATTTTGTATTGTAACAACATACTTTTAATACACTGCATCATTCTTCCAAAAAAATCAAGGAAAGGTTAAAAGTTCACCACTGTCACCTATAATTAGCAACATAATTATAAGAAAATATATGAAACTGCAGTTATAAGTACTACTCTAATTCCATAAAAAGTCTAGTTTTGATGTGTCAGTGATACCTTTATAGTAGGGATATATGATTGAACACTATTACTTTCATTCTAGGCACACCTTAAGTGAATATTTCCTTTAGTTAAATTTAAAATATAATTAAAACAAGAAGAAAAATTGGAATTCTTAGATGTTCTTGCGACTAGATTTCCTCACAATAAAATCAGAGCTATTATTTATAGATAACTTACACACACACAGAAATATATTACATCCAGCAATGACAGAAATACAATAAATGAAACTATACTATTACTGTATAACAGAGAGAAAAAATTTGCTCAGAAGCTAATGACTTAGAAAAGTCCCAATATAGAATAAACTCTCATGAGGAATAGTTATGCATTAGCTATCATTAAGAAAACCTTAAATGGATAACAAAAAAGCACCAAAAGAACAAACTAAAAAAAATATTGAAATGTTGAAAAACAAGAACTGCATTGGTAAAATAACATATAAATATGAAAAGAAACCAGATTTTTCATTAAAAAGCAGAGAAGAAAAGCATATGTATTAAAAGTCAACAGACCTAGAAGAGACCAATAAACTTACATTAAAATGGGAAAAGATAAATTTGGAGAAGAAAGAAAAGACTAAAAAGAAGAAAATGGAAGCGGTCAAAGAACGAAATCCAAGAGCTAAAGGCAGAATACATTTCAATAATGGAAGAAGTATGTGAGAGAAAAAATAGAGCCAATGAAAATATCAAAATTCTACATGTGGAAGATTTCATAGATCACTGTTTGTGTTATATATATATATATATGTGTTTGTGTTCCTGCCTTATATGCATGGCAATGATCACTTTATTAGCGAATTTCATATATTTTTATGGTTCATGCATCTCAATGGTCAAACTTATAAGGGCAGACCAGATGCCACATGCCCCGGTTCCTAATCTAAAAATTAGCACCGGTCCAGGTTATGCAAGAGCCAGAGATTTTTTGCACCCCGAAGTCCTGGATTTTACCACATCCACACTTTGTCCACTGGTATGTGCCCTTGGTTAGAAGCAAATATCTCTCTGCAGACAGGGACATTCAGACTTCAACAGTAAACCACACCATTAGATCACAAAGCTAATCCTCCTCAATACCATTGATCCAGTGTTCTCAGGTAGTACTGCAATTCCTAGTAAATATTTGCAGACCAGCCTCTGCCTACACTTGTTACCAGTTCCAGATGACCTTTAAAAGCAAACCCACCCACAAGTTCATCCTCAACAATAAATAGGAATGTAATTAATTGCAGATAAAACCTAGAATGGACTCATAAATATTCATAATTCCAATTTAGCCAAGTAGGGAGTACAACATTGTTGTAAGCTGCCATTACCTTTAACATCATCATGTAACAGCCAGTAGATCATTATTGTCCTTTGTGAGTAAGCTGCTCTTTTAATTATATTAATTTTATGTAAATAAATTTATAGTATTGCTACTTTAAACTTGTGAGATAAAAGAATTTATTGATTAACTATTATTGAAAATACATTCATTTGCTTAATTAAGACATCCATGGTTTTGTACTTCATTGATGTAATGTTAATTTGGGTGTCACAGAGAAATGATTAGACTCTAAAATCATGTAATAAACCCAAGATAAATAAATTGATGTAAGATGTAGGAGTACTTGACCTGGTCATGTTGGAAGTTGCAAAGTACCCTGAGAAAGAGAGTCCAAGTTTGAACTCTGAGTTATGTTGAGCTATATGAAGAAGGGAAGCTGTGTGACATCAAGGATGTTGATTAGATGATTGAGATTAGGATGCTAAGGTAGGGGTTTAAACTGAGAGCATGGGGTCACCCATATGTCTGGTGGTTATGAGTCTCTGCTTGGTCTTTCAGTCCTGTTGACTGATTATAAAAAAGTTGATCATTATAGGGTTGTTTTTTGTATAATCTGGTGCCACCAACATGAGGTTCTGAAATCTGTCTTCATGTGACTGTGGAGCACTTGAGTTTTTCCAAAGAGGGGTTTAAAAAAGGAAAAAAGAAGAGATTTTTTTCATGTATCAATGTATAAAGTTTTTTTTGATCATGTAATATAAATAAACAAAGCTATGGATGTGTGTGTTTGTTCCAACCCACAAATCAAGGAAATTTTGTTTTGAGATTAGCAGCTTGAGTCTGGTGTATAGGGAAATAGGGCACTTGTATAAAAAAAATATTAACACCATAAAATACATTTATCTACCAGCAACATATACAAGAATATATATATATATATATATATATATATATATAAAGGATGAGATTTATATCAGAGAAAATAGATAATGTAAGATTTTTATGAAACAAAGATGGATATCATAAGATTTTTTTTTGAATAATAAAAGAATAAAGATGGACAGGATAGGGGCTTTTTTTTTTCAGAATACTAAAAATAAGAATGGATATAATAAAAACACAGGAAATTTTTCTTTTGTTAGGTAAATAAACTTGACAAATGAACACAATGCTGAAGAATGATGACCAGGAGAGGCGGACCATTTCAAAAAAACAACTTTGTCAAAATGCCTATAATGGGATATGGCGAAAGATATGAAAACTGGATGATTAACCAACTGCCAAAAATAGTGAAGTTCAGAGGGGACAGAAAAAAACCCCAATGGTATATATTGGAGAGCTTAAAAGAAGCAATCACATGGCACAAGACATGGGAGAAATGGAAAATGGAAATCACCAAAGACTATTTGAGAAGCATGGCAAAAGATTGGTCGTGGGGAATATCACACCAGCCACAGACATTCAAACGGTGCCAAGAGCTATTGTTAAGAATAGTTTGAGCCCCTGGAATGTGAGGCCCACAGATATAACCTTTAGAAGGAACTCTGGGAAAAACTCTGAGAAATATTTAGAAAGTTTATGAGAAACATTTCATAAATATCAAATGAGTGATGGGCATCAAATAGCACTTGCTAATATCATTTAAGAGTGGCCAGGTATTAGTGGATATGTTCTTATCAGGCCCCACATAATTTCAGGATGTACAAGATGCTCTTATAATGGATGCACTGGATTGATGAGAGAAGGATACCTAAATGGGACTTGAGTGTAAATGGTGGAGCTTACCCAAAATGAATGATCAGTATATTTTGTATCCCAGGAACAATTGGCAAGGATTGTTAGGCTTCATGTATCTTCTGAGTATCTAGAGATCCTTACTGACAATGAGGACCAAACAGGAGCACAACAGGATGCTGGTAGTCAAGATCTGGATAAGTTCACAAGAGATACCAGCACCAGTGGGGAAAGTCGACCCTTGTAATAAAGAGAAGACAGTGGAAAATGAAGTTAGAGTAGAAAAATAGGTAGAGGAGAAGCCAGAGATGAGCGAATATGAAAACTGGAAGAGTGGGTGAAGTATATAGGTCAAATACTGTTGGACATTAAAAAGGACCAAGAAGAAGCATGACTGTACACTACATCAAGATTCAAACCCATTTATAACATATGTAACTATGAAAGAGCAAGCAAGTGTAAATGCCAGGTAGTAATCAAAATTCAAGCCCTCTAATGACAGATGGACTAATGCTCATGGAGGTTAATATTGATGATGAAGTCCAAGATGAGGCACCACCACCTATTGGTAATCCAGATTTAAACCTACTCACAACTGAGCAACTGGTGGTGATAAGGGGGATAATCAAGCACAATGAAGATCAAAAAGAAGTGCAATCACACATCAGTCATCAAGGTTCAAACCCTTTTAAAATAGTATTAATACCAAGAAAGCCAACTATAGACAAAAGAGGGCATAAGCAGAGCATAGCAAGGATGGAGTTACCAATATTCAAAGAGATAAACAAATTCAATAAAAAGTAAGACTTAATGAGAAAATGAGATGAGCATACCCAAGCAAAGAAAGGAAAGTAAACAGAGGAACCCACATCATTTTGAGATAGAAAATCCAATAGGAATCACAGCATAAGGAGGCCTTATACCAGGGAAAATAAGTGCTACCAAAGAACTCATGATCCTGGAAGGGGCCCTGATAAAAAAAATTAAAAATGATTATTTAGAAAATGACCCAAGAACCTCAATTAGAGTGAGAGACAGAGAGAAATCTTAGGCAGGTAGATAGAAATGTAAATGGAATTAATTAAACAAAAAAAGAGAGCAACAACTACTACTAACACTCAGTTAAAAACTAACATTCCGATCACTTATTCACTGCTGAGAGAGGAAGTAAATTTTATTATTATTATTTTTTTTATAATGTAACATGACGAATATGAAGGGGTGTATATCCATATGTATATATACTTGTTTCATGTTTTAGTTCAACCTACCTCCCATTATATATATAGTTTATTTAGAAATATATGCACACTTTTATAATATGCACATGTGTGTGTGTAAATTTTATTATTTAAAAGATTTAAAATGGATTCTGATTGCACCATATATTTACTCAAAAAATACTTTATTAAAAGTATTTGATAAAAAATAATTTTATTTAAAGAATTTTGGCAGAGTAAAACAAAATCAATTAAGGAAAAACGCTAGAATGAGTAAAACAATAGGAGAGAGATTGGAATCCATTAAAGAAGGAAAAGTAAGTGCTGTATTTCCTATCTGTACATACTCAACAGAAATAGTTATAGTTCATACCATGCATACATATAGCAAAGTATTGTGTAAAATAAAGTACAATGCAAAGTGATGGCAGAAAAATATGAGGAATGCTACTGAAACAGAAATTTAAAAAAATCAAAATTAAATCTAAAATCCATTAAGGCAGAAAGTAGGCCCCAGGCATAGAAAAAAATATATAAGCATGGACAGGGGCATTGTTTGGGGTTCAACTTAATATTTTTTGATCATAGGAAAAAACAGAACTCTAATGCAATTTATTTTAAGAAATTTTAATTGTTTTTATTAAAAGTTACCTTTCTATGAAGTTGTCCTAATCCTGCTTGTTGACAATGCCAGTAATAATTTATAATGACCATACCTGCCAGAATATATGAGTATTTGGGCATCAGCTTCGGTAGATCATCAGGAGTTGGCATCCAATAGTTTCAGTAAAATGTAGAAGCTTCATCCATATCCTACCATATTAGTGCCAATCTGAAGTTTATCAATCAACCTATCCATCTGTGTAAAGAAATCCTGAAGCCATCACTTAATTTTGCCGATAAAAATGTTATAGTCTATTTAAATATTCTAACAGAAACTAAACTTATATATTTCTTAACTAGTTTCAACCTTATATAACCTATATTTTAATTATTATAAATGTTAAATCTGCTGGCTTAATTATTGAACCAATTAAAAATTTAGTTTTATTTCATTTTACTTATATGTATTACCTTGAATGATGGAGGAAATTAAAAGTTAAATCATTAAAGTGTGTTTAAGCTTCTCTGCTCTCAAAATCCCATGGAATTGAGCAAGCAGATTAGACAAGTAAAGCAAGATTATTTGTTTAAATGAATTTAAAAATTATTAACAAAAAGTATATAAAAAATTAAAATGTCATTAATAACTTAAGAGGTAAATTCTCCTCCCTTTTCTTAATTGTAGTTCTCACAATTGCTTCCATTAATAGTAATTATATTTATATTATTCATTAATGTTAAAGAATTTATAATATTAGTTTGCTATTATAATAGTTAAGATTTTACTTCATTAACGCTTAAATAAATTAATATTTATATGTGCTCTGCGCACAGTTAATGAAGCTATTAATAAATTGTCAAAATTTTTACTGCCAAGCGCTTTCGGGACAGTCTACAGTCCCATATTCATGGCGAGTTATTCTGTTAATAACTGTAAAACTATGCAAATTTTATGCAAATTTATATGCAGATGTTACATGGACCATTTACGAGATAGGGAATAGCAGACCTCTCTTCTGTTGATTGCCGATGAGTCAGCCGCAATGAAGTAAGCTTCCCTAACTTTACGTTTGGTGTCGTTTGTTTCAGAGCAAACGACACTGGCTGTGGTAGGTAGAAAAGCATGTCCAGAGTTTCTTTCGTGTTCGACAAAAATCGAATTACCTTCATACTTTGTTTTGGTTTTATTGTAAAGGTATCGGTGTTGAGGTACTCTGGTGGCAATGTTAGTTTTGGTCTCTCCATAATATGTTGCCATGCAATTTCTTTGGGGGCAGGTAATTTTGTACACAACTTGAGGGGTGAGTTCAGGTTTGATCCTGTCTTTGGTATTATTTATCAGTCTATTGGTGTTGGGAGGTGAACAGAAAGCGACTTCAAAGTCACATGATAGTTGATTGATAAGGCTTTTAGCTGTAGAGTGAACGTATGGGATTAAGATTCTTGGTTTGTTTTCTTTCTTGTGGTTGTGGTTTATTTTATAGAAAAATTTGTTGACTTTTCTGTTGATGGATGAATAAGTGTGTCCAATTTTCCTTAAATCAGTTATATAATTGATGAGATTTTTTCTTTTATCTGCCTCATATTTGCACAAGTTATGGTTCCTAAACATGAATGAGGAGAGGGCTGCAAGTTTGTGTGAGTGAGGTGCTTAAGAATTGGGGTTTGTCAAGCCTCTTACTTCCAAAGGTTTGACTACCATTTGGTAGTCCAGCTTATCTATGTTTTTGCTAACACATATGTCAAGGTATTTGACGTGTTTGTCTTGGTTTTCCCAAGTAATAGTAAAAGTAAGTTTGGTATTATTATGGAGGCTATTGTGAAGGTTAGAGATGATGTTTTCTGGGGCAGCAATGAATATGTCATCAATGTAGTGCATATATATCATATGTGGGGTTGACATGAAGAGTGCAGGTAGTATTAGCTTCTCGTAATGGTCAAGTACAATGCTTGCCATTATACCACTAAGTGGGAGGCCCATCGGCCATCCATTGTTCATAGTAAACCACTTATCTCTGAAAACAGCAATTATATTTAAATCAAGCCACTTTAAAAAATCGATGATGACTTTGGCACGTGTAGGTGGGCAGTTTCTTGCAATTAATTTATCGTTGACTATTTCGATAGATTGTTTACGGTCAATGGAACCATATAGCTCTGCCACATCAAATGATGCGATTTTAAAATTAGCTGGTATAAACGCGTGTTTAATTTTTCCTACAAACATGAAAGATGATTTAATGGTGTAATCACCAAAGCCTAATATATCAATAAGCCAGCGATTGACCAAAACTGCTGTGTTGAAATAGTGTGCCTTGCCAAAATCAATCATAGGTCTTAAAGGTTTATCAGGCTTGTGCAGTTTAATGTTAGCGAAGATTCTAGGAGGAGAAGAGGTTGACGGGTATATACGATGGTATTCGGCTTTTGTAAAGACACTGTCACAATTTATTCGTAGTATATTGGATGTAAATCTGTCTCTGTTAAGCCTATTGTTAAAATTATTTAGATTTACAAATTTTAATTTTTCGATTTGTGTATTAATCTTAATATTATATTCATCGCATCTATCAAACATTCCACACACAATTAAGGAAGTTTTTTAATTAGATCCAAAATTCATAGGCGGACACTGGAAGAATCCCAAAATGGAAATCGTTGCTGATGTCGAAACTGCTTTAATGGACAACCCACTAAAGGAACCTATTATCACACGGATAGCAAAAACTATGAAGAATAAGCAGCTAAACAATTATCCTAATGATTGGAACAAGAAAATTAATAACACAAATCAATTTCTAGTGGATAATTCCATCATTTGCTTAAAAGAAGACAAGGGGAGCAGATTTGTATTGATAGATGACGATGAATATAATATTAAGATTAATACACAAATCAAAAAATTAAAATTTGTAAATCTAAATAATTTTAACAATAGGCTTAACAGAGACAGATTTATATCCAATATACTACGAATAAATCGTGACAGCGTCTTTACAAAAGCTGAATACCATCGTATATACCCGTCAACCTCTTCTCCTCCTAGAATCTTCACTAACATTAAGCTGCACAAGCCTGATAAACCTTTGAGACTTATGATTGATTTTGGCAAGGCACACTATTTTAACACAGCAGTTTGGGTCAATCGCTGGCTTATTGATATATTAGGCTTTGGCGATTACACCATTAAATCATCTTTCATGTTTGTAGGAAAAATTAAACACGCGTTTATACCAGCTAATTTTAAAATCGCATCATTTGATGTGGCAGAGCTATATGGCTCCATTGACCATAAACAATCTATCGAAATAGTCAATGATAAATTAATTGCAAGAAACTGCCCACCTACACGTGCCAAATTCATCATCGATTTTTTAAAATGGCTTGATTTAAATATAATTGCTGTTTTCAGAGATAAGTGGTTTAGTATGAACAATGGATGGCCGATGGGCCTGCCACTTAGTGGTATAATGGCAAGCATTGTACTTGACCATTATGAGAAGCTAATACTACCTGCACTCTTCATGTCAACCCCACATATGATATATACGTGCTACATTGATGACATATTCGTTGCTGCCCCAGAAGACATCATCTCTAACCTTCACAATAGCCTCCATAATATTACCAAACTTACTTTTACCACTACTTGGGAAAACCAAGACAAACAGGTCAAATACCTTGACATATGTGTTAGCAAAAACATAGATAAGCTGGACTACCAAATGGTAGTCAAACCTTTGGAAGTAAGAGGCTTGACAAACCCCAATTCTTACGCGCCTCACTCACACAAACTTGCAGCCCTCTCTTCATTCATGTTTAGGAACCATAACTTGTGCAAATATGAGGCAGATAAAAGAAAAAATCTCATCAATTATATAACTGATTTAAGGAAAATTGGACACACTTATTCATCCATCAACAGAAAAGTCAACAAATTTTTCTATAAAATAAACCACAACCACAAGAAAGAAAACAAACCAAGAATCTTAATCCCATACCTTCACTCTACAGCTAAAAGCCTTATCAATCAACTATCATGAGACTTTGAAGTCACTTTCCGTTCACCTCCCAACACCAATAGACTGATAAATAATACCAAAGACAGGATCAAACCTGAACTCACCCCTCAAGTTGTGTATAAAATTACCTGCCCCCAAAGAAATTGCATGGCAACATATTATGGAGAGACCAAAACTAACATTGCCACCAGAGTAGCTCAACACCGATACCTTTACAATAAAACCAAAACAAAGTATGAAGGTAATTCGATTTTTGTCGAACGCGAAAGAAACTCTGGACATGCTTTTCTACCTACCACAGCCAGTGTCGTTTGCTCTGAAACAAATGACACCAAACGTAAAGTTAGGGAAGCTTACTTCATTGCGGCTGACCCATCGGCAATCAACAGAAGAGAGGCCTGCTATTCCCTATCTTGTAAATGGTCCACGTAACATCTGCATATAAATTTGCATAAAATTTGCATAGTTTTACAGTTATTAACAGAATAACTCGCCATGAATATGGGACTGCAGACTGTCCTGAAAGCGCTTGGCAGTAAAAATTTTTGACAATTTATTAATAGCTTCATTAACTGTGCACAGAGCACACATATATATTAATTTGCTATTATAAATAACTTGATTATAAATTTAGACTTGTCTCAAATATAAGGTCGTCACCTTTATGCTTAGATCAAGGATGTCAAAAATGAGGGTGATTCATGACCTGGCATTGAAACTAGTAATGTGTTAGAGAATCTATAGCCTGTGGGCCTCAATGCAACTCTTTCAATGGTTAATATATATGATCCAAATGCATTTCATTATTATACACATATATATATATATACTATTTATAGAAGATATGTTTTACAAACTTCAAATTCAACAAAATTTCTTGATCATATATTTAGATATGCAATTTTTAGCTTAGTAGAATCATTTTTAAATAAAATGGCAACATGTTCCAAACTAATGACAATTACTGAAAGCACGACTAGGCATAAACAAATATAAGTCATAATAGACTAAAGTTATATAATAATGCCCTGCATGGTTTAATGCAGTGATATATGTGAGACTCTGGATAAATCTCAGTTCTTACACTTAAACTTCTTATGAATATGTGAGTAATAAAACTATTTGATAATTTATTTAATATAATAATAATATTCTATATCACTTTTTATATTATAAAATGAATCAAAATATGTATTTTATAACCCCTCCCTTCTCAAATAAATCATAAATGTAAAAGAGATCTTTGAAAGCTTTGAGAAATATTAGCAAAGGCCTTCTTCACTTATCACAGTTTTAAAACTGATATCTGTTCCTAAAAAAATAAACAAGATACAAACTTCATGAACGGTTATGTACAACATTGAATTAAATAAATTATTATATCTACATTTTTGTCTACTTATTGTAAATTTATACATTTTATTTCTTATGATATTGAATGCTATTAAATATTTATCCTATCAAACATCACATGATCACCATCTCTATACTAGAACATAATTTGTTGTAAACAAAGGCAAAACTCCCCATACAGTAGTGCCACCCTGTGCCAAACAGAGTAATCAATGGATGCCAGAAGGCTTGTGCATAAAATCCCTATCTAGTGCCTACTCATCCAATATCCCCAGACTAGTTTCTGGCTTGTGACCATCATCAGTGAGGAGCCTTGGATCTGAGAGCACTGCACCTAGATCTTAGGATCTAATGCAACTCTCCAGCAGCCACCTTTTAACTCTACTTTATTACAAAACTATGAGAATGAAATTGAAAACATTGTTAATATCTTCAATCTAAGCTCAATAGCTTATATAGTCATATGGGTCTGAACTCAATTCAGCACCCATACATTTTGGTGTCTTTGGCTCTTAAACAACCATAGCCACCACTATCCTATTAGATAGGGATTTTATGTACAAGCCTTCTGGCATCCATTGATTACTCTGTTTGGCACAGGGTGGCACTACTGTATGGGGAGTTTTGCCTTTGTTTACAACAAATTATGTGCTAGTATAGTTGATCATGTGATGTTTGATGGTTTAACACCAATCCTGCCTAATAGGATAGTGGTGGCTATGGTTGTTTAAGAGCCAAAGACAGCAAAATGTATGCGTGCTGAATTGAGTTCAGACCTAAACGACTATATAAGCTATTGATCTTAGATTGAAGATATTAACAATGTTTTCAATTTCATTCTCATAGTTTTGTAGTAAAGTAGAGTTAAAAGGTGGCTGCTGGAGGGTTGCATTAGATCCTAAGATCTAGGTGCAGTGCTCTCAGATCCAAGGCTCCTCACTGATGATCGGCACAAGCCAGAAACTAGTCTGGGGATATTGGATGAGTAAGGTACTAGATAGGGATTTTATGCACAAGCCTTCTGGCATCCATTGATTACTCTGTTTGGCACAGGGTGGCACTACTGTATGGGGAGTTTTGACTTTGTTTAAATATTTATCCTATTATAATAAAGAACCCATCATGGTTTAAAAAATTAGTAGAACATAATGTTCAGAAATTTTCTCTATCTTATGAAAAAGTTAAGAAATATAAAGTTAATTTGATTACTTAATTATAATAATAAAATCAATTGAGTATAATTGTTAGTAGAATAATTATAATTAATGTCATAAGATAATCCAATACATATATTTATCTTTAATTCAATTTTATTTCTTAGAATTTTTTTTTCTTTTTCTTATAGAAATATAATTCTTTACATTAACAAAAATTCAAATATCTTTTGAAGTAATAGAAAGTTCATAATGATTGTAATTGATATTTCTATTCTATCAATTCTTTATTTTAATCTCAAACATATGTTCATCTTAGAAAAAAGTTTTTAATCAATCAAACATTATTCACTCATGATAATAGGAAGAGAGTGAGCTTACCTCTTTTCAAAAATAAGAAGAAAACAGTGGAAACAGGAGGGCAGAATGAATAACCCTTTTTAGAAGTATTATCATTATTCTTTTTCAAATATTAAAATATTAAAAGTAATTATATAGGTGAAATAGAGAATTCAATTCAATTAAAACAATACAAATGGGATAATAGATCATCTATTTAAATACACTCTACAGAAATAGGACATAAATTTAAAAAAAGATTGTATAAAAATGATTTATTACACTAATAATAAAAAAGATAGAAAACTAAAAAAACTATATAAATTTTAAAAAATAACCCTTTTTAAATACAGATTTAGGTTTAAAATCTTTAATAATGTAATAAAAAATAATAAATATAAATTAAAAATTAAATGAATAAGAGAAAGTAATATATACAAACAATAAATATAGAGGGAGTTATTCTATAAAGATATTTAAATTTTAAAAATTTGTCAGTTTGTTAAAAATGCAAATAAGAAGATGATGATTTAAATCACAAAAATAAAAATAAAAATTAAGTAAAGCATAATTTAAGTGCATAAATTTAAATTTTAATGGATTTAATAAAAAAAAAAATATAAAGATTAAAATTAATATAAATGATATATAAAAATTAAAAAATATATTATAATTTTAAATAAAACAATAAAATATAATTTTAAGATAAATAAATTTTTTAAGGTGAATATTATAAAATATATGTATATTTGAATAAATATAATTAAAACATGAATCATGTACATTTATATATTGTAACATAAATAACGTATGATCAAAAGCTCCAAATATATTAAAGTATCAAAAATCCAAATATTATAACTTAATAAATGAAAAAAAATTGTAACTTAAACTTTAATGATAATACTCGAGTAGTGGCTATTAAACAAAAGATCAGATGATGAGTTATTAATCATATTAAGGGGCTCATAAGTTGTAAATAGTCATCAAAATTTATTAATGATCAAAATGTTAATTATCATTCAAAATATTGGTGGCTTAATACATCAATCTCTACTTAAGATTTTTAAAGATATAATATCAATAATTAGAAACAAGAATGCTTGGAGACTAGTCATTTCAGTTATCTGGTATCTGGCCTATTTTAAACCCTAGTTGGCAGCTATAGTAACATCAATAAAGAGGTAGAAACTATAAACAAATTATTAAGGACAAACTATTATAATTCAGAAAGATGGTGATCATATGATGTTTGATGGTTTAAAATAATATCAAGTGGGTGAGTACAAGGGTAACTCAATAAAATATCTGCTCAATAAATACAACAGTAGATTCTACCCATTTTCCTCTGGGTTTGATGTCCAGTGCATATTTAAATAAATAACCAGTGAATATGGTCTAGCAGGGCGCCACTAGATTATCTGAACCTAGACACAGTTGTATATTATAAACTTTTTACTTGTACAGGGTGTGAATCCCTTTTTGGTACTTTATTTCTAACAAAAATAGAGGATTTTGCTTTTAGACCATATCACTGTATGCATTAACATTTAGCTAAACATAAAACATCCTTAAACTAAAGTGGAGTATATAAAATTATCAGACAGTAATCTTCTCCTAGATCTTCACATAATAAATGTGTTTCAATATCTTTATAAGTTTTACTAGCTCAGATTATACTATTAATTTAGGATGGCAATTCACACACCCTTGCATGATGTAGATGATGGAATGGTGGTCATTACAATTATTCATGAATGTCAACTAAATACCATGAAATCACTTATTTATCTATGGCCTTTAAACATTTATCTAGCTCATTAATTCAAACATGATGATGATGATGATGGTAATGATAATAGTTCCATCCACAGCTTTAGGACTAAGCCTAATCATAAATCTTAATTTTTAAAGAAATTCATAACTATGGTTTAATCTTAGTATATCTAATTAGAACTTAAACAATTAATGCTCACCATTGATGATGAATGATCACAACTAATAAAGAATACCTTAATGAAAACATGTGCCTTGTTTAATAAAACGATTTAACATTTATTAATGTATTACTAACATATACAAACAATTTAAAGATAAAACGAAGAATTTATATGAATAATAATGATAATAACAATAATTGACTATTTTGAAATCATAATATTAATTTTAAGTTCTTCCCCCTTTCCTGTCAAATATATAATGTATATTAAATTGGCTACCAAATTTTCTAAAATTTTCAATTCACAAGAAAATATTTCATATAAAAAAAATAAACACTCTTTTGGCATACATACTTTGGATTTTTATACATCTAAACTTAACATATAAAGTAGAATGGTTAAAAAAAATGTTAGTAGAATTGGAAAAAGAAGATTTCAAGAAACAAGTTTTTAAATTACTTCTCCCCCTTCCTGCTAAGCTTGGAGATCACTATTCTTTAAATCAAAACAAAAATAATCTAATATTTTCAAATGCTATCTATTTTTCCACATTCATACATCATATACATGTGACAAGTATGGTTATATTACTGTATATGTGTGTGTGTTTATACCATTATAACTAAAACATTATTAAAAAAATAATAATACAAAAAAAAATCTTTTACATATTAACAAACATTTCATAATTTTAGATTGGTATACAATAATATCCTTTAGAAAATAAACTTCATTAATAAGCTGGGTATAATAGTTTTTAGCATACATAAAATTATTACTCAATGGTATAGCTATTATTATTGAAGAAATTTTTGGTTTCAATCGATTATGGTTGTTTTAAAGTTCTAAGAAAAAATATAAACTTCATTTCCACAATTTTACGAATAGTCTTTAAGATCATAAAAAGAAAATAGATAATGAAAATTCATATTACTAGTCCCAAGGGTTCAAACTTAGCTTGTTTAATGTTCATACTTTTGCAGCAATCAATTTCCACAGTTTGCTGGAATTGTTTCTTTTCCTTGAGGCTTGTAATTATTTAATGGTGGTGATGATGGTGATATTATTTGCTTCAGTGGGAATCATATGGCACTGGAAATTTTCTTCCCTTCCTTGTTCAGCATAATTCTTCCAATAGAGAATATTAGTTGTTCTCATATTTATAAATTTTCTTGGATTTAAATTCAGTCATTGGAATAATTGTACAAGATGATTTAATTTGTACTAGATGATTTAATACTTATCAGTCGATTAATCATCTTCCTTCAGCTTTCAAATGCAGGTGGATGTTTTCTTTTACTGAAAAGATCGCATTTCTTTCAATCAGTCATCAGATGTAGGATATTTAATTTCAGACAAGACATTTTTTTCTATATGATATGATGGCTCTGTGATGCATCTGGGATTTTCCAGACAAAGAATATATTTTTTCTAGCCTGACATCCTTATATTTTCAATCTTCAAAAAACTTTATATTAAAAAAATGATTTAAAAAGGATAACTCGCAGAATTAAAATGCTTGTCTTCCTTAGTTTCAATATTTTTAAAATCTCATTTTATTTTTTCCCCAGACTGGTTTTTATAGTTTATTTTTCAGATAACTCATTTAATTAGAGTGGTAGTGTGATTTTTTTTATCTTCTGGTTACAGAAACATATGAATCTTCACACCACCATCATAAATGTTACACCTCTGAAAATCTGAGCTTCTTTTTTTTTGATCTCAGATGTGACAATCCTAAAATTAGAGTTCTCACCAAGCTTAAGTAATCTTTCTCCCTTAACACAAAATTGTGAAGCAAATAATTTAACAGTTTTAACTCCTCTTTTTCAATATGTAAAAAAAAATGTAGATTTATGTATGCAATATATCCAAGCACACTGTTATTATTCAAATCATTTATAAAACTGGCTGATTAAAATAATCTGAATGATTTTTTAGAAATTTATAATTTTAATATCCAAATTTAAATCCTTAAACTTCAAACCCCAAACTACAACTTTTAAACCCCAAATTATAATCATAGAAAAACAAAAAATAGAAATAGAATAAAATATTAGAATTTAGCAAATGCAGGTTAGCTTAGAAGAGAGTTTAATATTTGAAATATACAATGATAATTAAACAGCATACACACACACTGCCTATTATACATGTGTTATAACTTTACTTTTTAACAAAAAAAATTAAATATTGAATAATTAAATGTGTGTACTATTCTTTTTGAGTTTTTTATCAACACACAAACAAATACAGAACATAACTGTTGCCCCACTCTCTTTCTGTCCTAGGCTTTGTAGTATTTAAACTTGGGTGCCCTACAGTTTCTTTACTATATAAAAATGTGATGATGATTTTTGTTCCACATTTTCTTTCATGCACATTACTACAAATTTAGCTACTGACTAAATTGTAATGGCACAATATATAGTAAAATATTTTGTTTCTATGTAGTCGTATATATTCAAATATTTTCTAGTTATAAAGAAGACTGCTGGACAATTGAAACTGTAAGAAAATAAAATTATTTGAAGAAAATACTATATTTGTATTGTATAAAGTGAAAAAAAAGTGTTATTAATTATAATTAAGGTGGAGGGAAGTAAATAAAAGGTGAAAAAATAGACATTTGTTATATCTTAAATCAAACTATTTTATCATAAGTGATAAGCAGAAATAAACAACAAGGATAAATGAATATTAATATTATAAAAAATGTAATTATGATGTTTTCTGTTTAAAAATCACAAATCAAAATAACTGTGTTCATAAATATATATGCTTGTTATGAATTATCTGTTACTTAGCTAATCAAAATATTGTTTATATATGCACACACATATACATAAGACAGATTAAAAAAGAAAAATTATAATAATTGGCTCAAAGTTATTATAATAAAAATTAATAAAGGAGCTATAATATAGCTAAAATAAAGAGATACTAAGCTTAACAATGAATGCAATACATTCATTATCTTACTGTGGTGGTATTTAGACATTTGCACACACATATGCATATATACACATTATTTTTTATTTCTTACACTGAGACCTTGCACTAGATTGAGAACATTGTGATAATGATGGAGATGAAGATCTAAAAGAAAAAGAAAAAAAACATTAGAAAAAAAATTACAAAGCAACTTATAATTTCATATCAATAACAATAAATTATATTTAATTTTTAAAATCGATCTGATTTTCAAAATAAATGATTGTATATTTCAATTGATTTTATGAATTAAGGTCAATTTTTCACATCAACAAGATTCATTTGGTTTTCTTAGGTAAAAAAAAGAATGTATCCCCAGAAAATTTGTATGTATCATATAATACTTTATTTAATAATTGCAAGCCATGGATCAATACTAATTTTTATTTTATTTTTGATTATCACATTCTTTGGAAGGGGGGGGGGAAGGTTATTAATTAAAAATGTGAATAATGAAACTTTCTCAATAGTTTGTATGAATTTATTATAAATTTGATTGTTTTTGTTAAGTTATGCACTTTCAATTTGCATTTTTGAGGTAAGAGTATATTTGGTCTACTAATTGAACAGCCCAAAAAACTTTCTGCATAGCACAAAATTTTCATTTTTTCAAATCAATTGCATGTACTGTAAACTGAAGCACTTAATAAAGTCATAAGAGAATCTAATTTCCTGTTGTAATATCCAAATAACTTTATATTTATAAAAACTTGGCTGTTTTTTTAAAAAAAACATAATTTTAAAAACAACTAGATGATAAATTTACATTTTACTCAAAGTTATTATGATCCCAATATAGATATGTTCTGATTGCTTTTGCATTGAAGTTTTTTTTTTTTTTTGGTAACCTTTTGATACACTACATGGAATAGACTAGATCAAATAAATTTATATATATCTTCATAGGGAAAATAGCCTTTGTCTAAGGACTAGATGATCAATTTACTATTTATTCAAAGATACAATGTATTCAATATAATCATGAATCAATTGTTTTACATTAATAAATTTGTTTTAGAATAAAAACAACAACAATTTAACAGTAAATTTTGATCATGTAATTTTTTGAAATGAATAATACAATATTAGCCTCTAGTATAAATAAATTATATCTGGGAATACTTTGGATTAGGGTGCAGTATGCAGTGTTATAGCATTTGATATTAACCTGATTCACAATAAATCTTATGTAGTTTGTCAAATGCTAGAAAGATTTAGTAATTCACAATATATACCTAGACTACTTCTTTGACAGCAGATATAGAGTTTGTCTATTAATATTTCTTTTCTCTATATTACTTTGCATTTAAATAAAAATATGAAAGACAAAGAATAAAATAATTTAATTCCTTCACTTAAAATTTGTTATATATATATATATATATGTAGGAACAAGTAGATGCTAATATTGATATTTGTTGAAATAATATATTGAAACAGACACTCTGTTTCACATATATATTTTAAGGTTTATTTCCCCCTTCTACCTAAAGTAATTGATTGAAGGAAAAAAGACATGTGAAACAAACTTTTCTATAATAATCAAAAGTTAAAAGAATTGAGAAAAAAGATAAATCTTCATTATTGATTTCTATAATTTTTAAATCATGAAATAAAGACTTCTCTAAGTATATAAAGCGGGCATTTATTAAAATATTATATTTTTAATTTTTAAAATGATGTTGTACAAAAATTAAATAATCGCTTGAGGCAAACTTATCAAATTGGAAAACATGGCTTAATCTACATAACTCCTTATCTATCCTGCTAACACTAATGATCCAATCATCAAGGAGAGAATAGCACTCAGGCTTGAATGAAAGCTGTTTGACAAATCAGATACAGTGGAGTCATGCTGAATTAACCCAGAGAATCAATCAGAGTATAAATAGTGGAGTTTGAAGTTCATAAGAAAAATTCTAGAGTTTTATCTAAGTATTGCTTAGCTGTTTAGTTGACAACTGATTTTAGTGCAATCACCTTTGGAAATTAGTTTTTACAGCCACACTGCTGATTCCAGTTGAGAAATCTAGTTTTACTAAGTGTGAGCCCTATAATGTTGAAAAGAAAAGTATTAATAAGGAAGCCATAAGAATGGCTGGCTAGTCTGTAATAGCTTTCTCTCTGTCCACCGCCATGAATCTCCAAGCTTCCCTGGGTCAATACCAATGAAAATTAAATAATACCTTTCAGCTTAAATAAACCACACCCATTTTGAAATGCAATAGTAACCTGTCATAGATGAACATGGTGGACAAAAATGAAGGTAACAATTTAATGAAAAAATTAATACTTATATGTGTTTATAATAAGAAAAAAACATCTTTCTTAAAATAAATCATAAATGATTATATTATAACAGGGCTGGGTTCAAACCCTGTTCTAAGGCATAGGACGATACCAGCAAGCATATATATTTATACTCAATCAAAAGTAATATCAAGTTAAATTATTATTTTTTGTTGTTTTGTATGCGTGTGTGTATATATTTCAAACAGGTAAATAAAAATAGATTGAAATATAAGAGGGATGGGGGGTTATATGGTTTGTGCTCTTGTATTTTTTTAGAGGCGTGTGTATTTATATTGCTGCATGGGTGGATAAATGTAATAGATTCATAAAAAGAAGAAAATTTACATGGCCAAGCTTTAATTCTAAGATGGACGACTAAGGAAAGAATTTACAAAAAAAAAAAAGTTAATTGCAAAGAAAGAATTTGAAAAGTTATAGATAGCTATCTTAAGGAATAAAGCTATTTTAATTAAAAGGAAATTGATTCTGAGATGGACGATGAAAGACACAAATTCTAAAAAGATATGTTAATTGAAAATAAATAATTTAGAAATGTATAGATCGCTATCTCGAGACAAAGCCATTTTAATTAGAAAAGAAAATGTTATAAATAAAAGTCAATGAATGGTCGAGTGTGGATCTCAAGGTATAATTGAAATTCCTGAACATATAGAAAAAAAATAAAAGTTATTGAAAGGTTTTCTATTAGCAAACCACATGGTTTCATTAAAAAGAAGAGAGAGAACAATAGCATTCTTTTAATTAGACAGTTTGAAGCTGAACTTTGAAAAGGAATTCTAGAACTGTTAATGCCACGAGCAGGACCGAAGAAAAATTAGTTAAAAAAATTATATATCTTGGTCAACCATGAACAGGCTGGGGTAAAAAACAAGAATGGACAGGGCTCTGCCATCCATCCTGTGGAGGTATTGCAGTTGCTGTCCATGTAGGAATGAAGCCCTTCCTAAATTACAGAGAAAACAACATTCACCGAACACCATTGATTGTGCCTTGCGGAATCCATGGAGGACTACAAAAAGAAAGAAATCACTCATTCACTACATCACAGCATGAATCCAGTGAACATTACAATTCATCTACACCCGGGTGAGATAAAGCAAGGTCACTCAAATATTTTCGTAAATACCAGTCACCTCTTGAATAAGAACATATTTCAGTAAAACAATAATGCATAAGGGCTAAAAGAAAATAAAGAGATATCTGAAATAACACCCTATATAACTATATGAATGAATAGACTGGATAATGACTGATTGCATTTACTTTATATGCTGTGATATATATGTTTTTGTTATATTTGTGAACTTATGTGGGGTGTGTATTTGCATGCGTATCATTCAAGTATTCGAGCACCAACCAATCCACAATTATGGGATTCTATTTTGTTTTATTTTTTTATTAATAAATATTGTTTTAAGTATAATTGTGTGTAATCAATGTTAATTTCTTTAAAAGCCTAGATCACATGGTACCATTAGAGAGTAGTATTAAGAATAAAAGTAATAAAGTAAAATGAATCGTCTATGCATTCCGTGTGCACTTGATCTGTTCTCCCACCTCTTTCCCATGGTCAACAACCACTACCCCTGAGTGAGCTAGCCAGAGGTATAGCTCTATCTATTAGAAATTGATACTCATTCTCTCCCAGCATAATTCTTATTTACTCATAAATAGGATTGGCGCTTGGAGTCAAATTGACATCCATAAATATGCTGGGCGAATGATGAGAGTACAGTGCAGAACTAACTATATATGTATGTTTGCATCATAATTTTCGTTTAAACAAAAAAAAAGAAGAAACTTAGATTTTAAATATGTAATAAACATATACCACCTATATATGTGTTACGCACAGGTAGCAAACTGTTACAATGGCGATGCAACGACGGAGCTTTCAAAGAGTGGAAAGTAGTGAAGGGGGATAGAATATAAGTTAAATAAAACAGTTAGAACAGTTTACTATGGAGTTTTGCTTTATATAGTTTTATATACACATATACAGTATCTATTTTTTTTTAAAAAAAGAGCTATAGAATATAGCTTTTGTAGATGAATTGTTGCTGGCAATTTTACTTTATATTGAAATTACTCAGGATAAAATCACATTCAGATTAATATTTTGGTGTATATGTTTATGTATTGAACATTCCGTGGAAATTTTAATGTTTTGATTTGCAGTGAAATAATATTATATATTCGAGTTTTATTTTCTTTTTAAGGTTTTTCTTATTATACTAAATATTTAACTGCTTTTGATATTTACAAGTGAAAAGGTGAACAAATAAAACTTTCGTAATTTTTAATTTGATATAATTGAGAGTGATTAGCTTTGGAAAGCACTGTATTGACTACTTTTTAATGAACTCTGATATATATACATCTAAGCAATATATCTGAATTTTTTTTGATCCGTTTTATATGTGTGTATGCGATTATAAGATCAATATTTGTTGAACAATTTTACCCATGTAATGGCATATTATACTAGACAGCTAGTGCTAAAAATCTGTGGATTCATTTTGAATAAGTTACTATTTTAGTTTACATAAGCAAATTAACATGAAATACTATAATCGTCTCGGTGAAATATAAAGAAAGAGATCAAGACATAGGGTTGAAGGGGGCTAGATAGGGAAATTACACAGGTAACACAGTACTTTGGGAATAGAAAGCAGGTCAGGTGTGTCTGATATAAAAATAGTTAATATAAAATCGTTATAATTAATCATTATTAGAAATAGTGATAGATATCTAAAAATAGAGTGAAATAAAGTGAATGCGAACAAGATCACAGAAAAAAATGGATCAGCAGAAGAAAGAAAAGGAGAGAGAATTAAGCATGATAAAAATTATTATGAAAAAAATAGAAAGCAGATTTTAGGAACTCGAGAAAAGGATTGAGAAAAGATTTCAAGAGTTAGAAAGGAAATTACAAGGGAAAGCAGATAAGTGTATAAGAAAAGAGAGCGAGGAAGAGCCAGTAGAGGAAGAAATTATAGATAAAGATGAGAGGTCTAGTGAAGAGAGTAGGAGAAAATCAGAGCGAGTGCAAAGAGAAAAAAAGGCAGTGAGATAAAATAAAGGTAACAGAAACACGGGAAACTACCACGAAATATGTAACCATGCAGGCCAACATCAACCAATTTCTAAAGATTCGGTCATTCTCTGGCCAAATGGGAGAGGCTCCTGTAGAGCACCTGCAGAGCTTGAGGAGATACTTCAGTATCAACCCGATGGATGAAGAAAGCAAAATTGCGATCGTGTCCAGCCATTTAACTGAAAATGTGCAGATCTGGTGGGATTCTTATTGCAACAACCCACAACCTTCAAAAAATATCAGAAAGAGGCGAGGGGTATTTTTTGGTCTGAGGATCATCAGGAGTTAACCAGATATCGGGTTATGCAAGAGAAGTATAGGGAAGAAGGCCAAGAAAGCTATTCCCAATTTTATCAGCAGATGGCGAAGCTGTGGACAGTAGACACTTGCAACTTAACTGAAAGTAATATTATATGGATTGTAAGGCATAATCTGCTGGTGAAAGTGGAGCAAATGATGTTCGGGATGAGAAAAGCATCGATTGAGGAAACGGCTGAGGTACCAGAGGCAATAGATATGAGTGCCTATGATTATGACAGGCCGCCTCACGGAGCATGAGTTGTCAGATTTGGGGAAAGAGAACAGGTCAGATTGGAACCCACCAAATCCCAAATAAGGGGATAGTAGTACTCTACCAAAATGGCAGTACGATTATGAAGAGCGGAGACTGCTGAGCAAGCCAAATTATGGTCAAGGAAAGGTTCAAATTCCCCAATGCCAAAAGAGGACAAATAGACAAATCACGAAAATGGACACTGATTCTGAAAAGTTTTTTTTTCTTTGTTTTTATCATTATTGCTAGGTGGAGGGTTAATATTTATAGTATTTATTATATGGAATTTTATATAAAATTGAGTAAAAGAGAAAAGTAGAATTCTTTTTATTTCTTTTGTTTTGTGCATGTAAGCTTAGAGAGTTAGAGAAGCGATCTCACAATTCTGTCAGGGGATGGTGAGTTTGGCTGCTGGATCAATCACATTGTGTGTTGCGCACTGTGTATGGCTGCTGCTAACTTCTGTCATGGTCGACCTATCTAACTAAGATGCAGACACTAAAAGTCTGTTAATTCAAGCTGATAAGACTCCAAAGAGAGCATGGCATTTGTACACAGTCCCACCTGTAAAACTCCAGAAGTGAGCAAAGATCTAGGGCAACCTATACAGAACCTGAAGGCTCAAAATAAGAGCCAGGTATTATTCTAACTATCTACACTCCTAAGACTCGGAAGCAGCAGAGTGTAGTTAGGAAAGTCCTTCCTTGGAAAAAAAAAGGTTTTTTTTTATATATATAAATTTTTTTGGGGGGGTCATGTAATCAAAGCCAGTCAGAATGGGAGTTAGCTATATGTTGTGAGTCGCAGGCAGTGTGCGCGTGAGTGGTGGTCGGACTCATTGTGTATCGTTGGGTTGTTGGTCATTTTACCCTTCGGTTCCAAAATTGCAGGGGGGGGGGGAGAAGGCAAAGCAAATCGATTTAAGAAGTGTGTATTTTTTTTTTATGTGTGTGTGTGTTTTCCTTTGGGTTACTTGCTATTTAGAATTATTTTGTGGTTTAGGAGTGAGCCATTTAAATACTAAAACGGTAAGGCTTTCGAAGAGGAGGGTATTATAACAGGGCTGGGTTCAAACCCTGTTCTAAGGCATAGGATGATACCAGCGAGAATATATATTTATACTCAATCAAAAGTAATATTAAGTTAAATTATTATTTTTTGTTGTTGTTTTGTATGCGTGTGTGTATATATTTTAAATGGATAAATAAAAATAGATTGAAACATAAGAAGGATGGGGCGTTATATGGTTTGTGCTCTTGTATTTTGTTTAGAGGCAAGTGTATTTATATTGCTGCATGGGTAGATAAATGTAATAGATTCATAAAAGGAAGAAAATTTACATGGCCAAGCTTTAATTCCAAGAGGGATGACTATGGAAAGAATTTACAAAAAAAATAAGTTAATTGCAAAGAAATAATTAGAAAAGTTATAGATTGCTATCTTAAAGAATAAAGCTATTTTAATTTAAAAAAAATTGATTCCAAGATGGACGATGAAAGACACAAATTCTAAAAAGATATGTTAATTGAAAATAAATAATTTAGAAATGTATAGATCGCTATCTCGAGACAAAGCCATTTTAATTGGAAAGAAAATGTTATAAATAAAAGACAATGAATGGTCGAGTGTGGATCTCAAGGTATAATTGAAATTCCTGAACATATAGAAAAAAAGTACAAGTTATTGAAAGGTTTTCTATTGGCAAACCACATGGTTTCATTAAAAAGAAGAGAGAGAACAATAGCATTTTTTTAATTAGAGAGTTTGAAGCTGAACTTTGAAAAGGAATTCTAGAACTGTTAATGCCACGAGCAGGACCGAAGAAAAATTAGTTAAAAAAATTATATATAGTGGTCAACCATGAACAGGCTGGGGTAAAGAACAAGAATGGATCGGGGTCTGCCATCCCTCCTGCGGAGGTATTGCGGTTGCTGTCCATGTAGGAGCGAAGCCCTTCCTAAATTACAGAGACAAAAAAATTCACCGAACGCCATTGATTGTGCCTTGTGGAATCCATGGAGGACTACAAAAAGAAAGAAATCACTTATTCACTACATTGCAGCATGAAGCCAGTGAACATTACCATTCATCTACACCCGGGTGAGATAAAGCAAGGTAACTCAAATATTTTCGTAAATACCAGTCACCTCTTGAATAAGAACATATTTCAGTAAAACAATAATGCATAAGGGCTAAAAAATAAATAAAGAGATATCTGAAATAACGCTCTATATAACTATATGAATGAATAGACTGGATAATGACTGATTGCATTTACTTTATGTGCTGTGATATATATGTTTTTGTTATATTTGTGAACTTATACGGGGTGTGTATTTGCATCCATATCATTCAAGTATTCGAGCACCAACCAATACACAATTACGGGATTCTATTTTGTTTTGTTATTTTTTTTATTAATAAATATTAAGTTAGTGTCTTAACTATAATTGTGTGTATTCAATGTTAATTTCTTTAAAAGCCTAGATCACATAGTACCATTAGAGAATAGTATTACGAATAAGAGTAATAAAGTAAAACAAATCGTCTATGCATTCCATGCGCACTTGATCTGTTTTCCACCTCTTTCCCACGGTCAAAGACCACTACCCCTGAGTGAGCTAGCCAGAAGTATAAGCTCTATCTATTGGAAATTGATACTTGTTCTCTCCCAGCATAATTCTTATTTACTCGTAAATAGGATTGGCGCTTGGAGTCAAATTGACATCTATAAATATGCTGGGCGAGTGATAAGAGTACAGTGCAGAACTAACTATTTGCATCATAATTTTTGTTTAAACAAAAAAAAAAAAAGAAGAAACTTAGATTTTAAATATGTAATAAATGTATACCACCTATATACGTGTTATGCACAGGTTGCAAACTGTTACAATATTTTTATGTGAAAATACATTTTATTGCAGATAAATCATAAATACTTAAATGTCTATAATCAAGGCACATTTTTCTTGAAATAAATCATAAATGATTATATGCAGATACGTTTTTGTTGGGATAAATACTAAATGCTATACATTTTATATACCAAATACATTTGTATGAATAAAGAGTTAATACTTATATGTTTATAATCAAAATACATTTTCCTTGAAATAAATCATCAATGATTATATGCAAATACGTTTTTCTTAGGATAAATTCTAAATGCTATACATTTTATATACCAAATACATCTGTGTGGATAAAGAATTAATACTTATATGTGTATAATCAAAATACATTTTTCTTGAAATAAATCATAAATGACTATCTTTTATATGCATGTACATCTGAAATAAAATGAAGAACAAATATTTACCTCTGATCTGCAAAATATGTTTGCATTGTAATAACTCATAAATACCTATATGTTTGTATACAATATACAGCTTTATTGGAATAATTCATGAATACTTATATTTTAAACACACGTTATGACTGTATCAGAATAAATCCCAAATACTTATATGTTTATAATAAAAATGTCTTTAATGGAATAAATCATAAAAGATTATGTTAATAAAATACATCTGCACTAGTATAAATTATATATGCCACATATATCAATCTGGATGGAACATAAATATTATATAATTGAAATATGTCTATAGCTGGTAGAATAATAAATGTCATGTACAAAGCAAGATTATACTGGGAAGGATTAGAAGTGCTTAAGAAAATAGTACATATCAATAGAAGAAAGAATTGCACATGCTTGTCAGTAAAATACAGCTGTGCATAGATCAAGGAATAATATTGAATCACAACTAAAAAAATTAAAGGACACCACGGATAAATACATCACCAATAAGGAGTAACTAATCAATGGAACTCCAGAAAATATGCACATACCAGAAATGGATCCTAAAGATGAACTATATAAAAAATGAACTAATGATAAACTTTATGGGCTTATTGTCCAAAATAACTATGAAGAACTAATGATCTTAATAAATGTTGAAATAAATTTATTGTTATAAAAAACCCATCCAGTTGTTCATATTGAATCACTTGTTATTCGTTGCACTTGTTTACAAGAATTTCATGCCTCCTGAGCTATGTCTGGCATAACTAGACCTAGGTAAGTCAGGTTGTAGTGACATGGAACTCTAGTGTTGCCATTTTGGGAATCCAAACACAGAAAATTCAAGGTGTTTCCAGTCTCTATGGTGCTACATCCTCTGATGAGCAGGAAATATTGTTGTAGAGGGCTGGGTGGAAAAAGCCAATCGATGGTTCCTTCCTACAATACGCTCATCAGGAAATAGTTACAACCAAGATAATAAAGTGATTGTATGGTGGTACGGTTACAATATATATATATATATATATACTAGTGATTTTCTCTTTATATTGAATAATTTAATATATTGTATATTTATGAGTAAATTATGCTATACAGTAAAGACTTTTTAATTTATTAATTTAAAAAAAAAATACATATTTTATTTTGATAAGCCTAGAAAGATCTTGGTACAGAGTACCATATTCATGGATTAAATGAAATGTAAACAGCTGAATTTAGATCATAAATATGGCAGTTTATACAAAAAACTGTACTAGACTTTATCAAAATTGAATTTACTCTATAAAGTATATAGTCTATTTATATATTTTTTCCTTATGGTAATTTTATAAATATATAAAACATGATCAAATCAAATTGTTTTATTTATTATACCAGATTGAACAATCATGACAATCTTTGCTATTTTACATATAATTGATATTAATTTAATCCAGATTGAAAATTATGATTTGCTCATAGACTTCATATTACTACAATATTTAAAAGTAAACATAATGTAACAACAGAGTTGCTCAAGTTCTTTCTTCAGTTTCAAAGTTTGCCACAAAAGAGAAAATACAAATAAAAGTTTCCAGACTAAACATGAATAATAAATTAGCCATTATCTAGCAACCATTTTAAAATGCTCAGTGTATTAATATCACTATTATGTATTCATTTTAACTAGGTAAGTAATGACAAATCAAATGCCTCTCAGAGCTCATCACAAAGCCATATCAAATCTAAGTGATTTGAAAATTATTCCTATTAAAAATAAAAACTCAAGCAACTTTGCTGCAATTACCAAAAACAAATTGTATAAAATCATTTTACCACATCGAACGTTCTAAAAATACTTTTGTTGCACATTAATTAAATTTATAAAATTATTTTGTGGCCGAAGTAGATTTCAAATTTATTTTTAACTTTAAGGATTATATGTCGTTTTCTCTGAAAAATCTCATTCTTCAGCAATCTCATCTAATTTTAATAATTAAAAATAATCTCATTAAAAAATATTTCTCAATACTTACACAAAATATTAATAATTTAAATCACATATAAATAACTTTTATTGCTGATTAAATATATAACATTTATGAATATAAATATTTAACCGAACAAACTCCTTTTATCAGAGAGAATAGATTGGCAATCATGTGCAAAAGGGTGAATGAATTTGCAAGTTTATTTAAAAAATATTTTTTTAAGAATCTGCTTGCAATTTGTAACATATTTGGACATGATTGTTCTATAAAGTATTTACATAAATTACATATTTAAAAATTATTTTCCCTAAATATTTTTTTGGAAAAAAATTAATTTTAACATACATTAACAGCTTTGACTGACTTGCAGACTTGATTAGAGAATATAAAAATAATTGTTTTACTTAAATCACTTTCATTACTTATAATTTAATTATCACCATTTATATAATATATTGATAGGTTATTGCATTAATATATACCCAATTCTTACAGATAGTGTATAAACTTTTTTATATATTATTTTTATATTTTAATTTATGTATATGAGTGGGTACCCAAAAGTAACCAGAATCATTTTCTGGTTTGCATGCTACTGCTGGTACATACTTCTTGCAGGACCCTTTCTGCAACACTCTGCCAAATGATAATGCCAAGTGAAATCATAGTACCATGTAGAACATTTTTTTGTAAAGTATATTTTGCACATTTGATAATTTTTATAATGACTGAAAAAAGTTCAAACAATATGAAGTTCTGTTTTTGTTTACAGAAAATGGCCAGGAAAATAGATATAATGCTTGAAACATATTGCAAACAAACTGATATCAGAAGAAGAAAGTTTATGACTGGTTTAATTGAAATGTTAAATTCATCATGTCTCTAAATAGTGTGGCAAGTGAAGTTCAAAATCAAAACAAAGCTGATTTTTTTTATGCAAATGGTATTTTTCTCTCAGATTTAGTTTATAATGGCCAGGCATTTTATTTTCAATTTCTGAAACATTTATATGATGTAAAATGTAAACATCCCATTTTATGACAAAGAGAAGGGTGCAAGCTTCAACCTGATAAAGTATCATCTCTCAAAGTCTTGAGTGTGAAACACTTTTAATTAAATTCAGCATGACCTAGTTTATCTATCAGCTATATTCACTCTATCTCACTTTGTGTGATTTTTTTAAATATCTTGAATAAAAAAAGTCTCCTTTTTTGTAGACTTAGAAATGGTGGGGGGAAATGCTACAGGCATTAAAAGGCATCACTTTGTAACTGCTTTTGAACTACTGAAAAATGAAAAACACATTTAGACCAGTATATTGCACCAATTGATATATTAACTATCAATGACACCTATGACCAGATCAGGGCTACACAAACACACAGTCCCACCCATATTTCCTGATCATAGCACCACTCCATAACTGTTGGGACAACACCAATCATCCAAGGCAATTTATTTGTTTTGAGATGAATCTCAGGTGCCATCCAATTGTACAACTTTATGTAGCTGACATGCCTGAATGAAAGCAATCAATCCCAGTACTTGAAGACTTATCCAGATTAGCTCCACTGTTTCAGATAGAGGACCCAGTGCATTAATGACAAATACATATTAATCATATAATTATGGTGACACAGTTAAAAGAGAGAAAATAGACCAAGCAATATTTAAACAAACACTTTTTATTCCTATACACACACCAATCGAAGAAATATCTCAATAGCACATATATACGCAATCCAATAAAATACACATACAATAATTATTTAATATTAAGTATCACTTATAATTTTGATTGTCAGTCCTTTTAACAGTCCATTTTCCCTTAATAATGTCTAGACTTTTAATTTACAACTTTAGAATGTTTATATTTATCTAGGTTTTCTTAACAGAGAGACATCATCTTTTTTGAAGGTTAGTACAGTTCCTTTCCATGGTTCATGGTCCTTTCCATTTATGATGCTCCTCATAGCTTGACATTTGGTCATCAGTGATGATTTTCTTTATTTTCTTCCATGCTTCTAAATGACAATAGGAGAGACTATGTGACAGTCTTATGCTACAGTCGAGGCATTGATCACAAGAGAAAGAAACTGATGGTGCTGGGGACCAAGGACATGAAGCCCAGATGAACACTCCTGAAGTTCTTTAGCAACACATATCATTGCTTTTACGGCCTTTAATTTTATATTTTACACAGTTAGAAATAACTGATTTTCTGATGATCTTGTTGAATGTGCCACACACAAAATTTGAGTAATAATAAACAATAGACATACCTACCTCTCCTATTGTCCACTTTTATCAAAATTTTGGTTTTTAGTTTTTAATTAAAATTGATTTATCTAACCTTTTCTTAGATTAATCTACTATAGTATCCACTAAGAATCTTTCCAAAATTTAATTGAATTCCTGCCAATGAGATAATTTACAAAGATTACTTTAATTAATTTATTTATTATTTATTGAATTTTTAGTTTCATTTCCATTCTTTTACATTTTAACATTTATTTTTCAGTTCATAACATTTGTTTTAAAAAGAAGAGAGTGGGTTCTGGATCTTTATTTAAACAGGATTCTCTTTCCACTCCGTAATTATTTACTAAAGACAAAAAAACAAACAAATCTACTTTAAAAAAATCTGAAACAATATATTAATTCTTAAAATTTATTTCTTAAGTTATTTCTCTTTTTACTTTATTTTCTTAAATTATAATAATGTGAAAGGCTGAAACCTTTGACAGATGTGCCTTAAAATGCTTAAATGACAGCCAATCAGATGTAATAAAGAAGGAACAGGAAATTCTAAATTAAAAACACAAGGCAAAGAATTTATGAGAAAAAGATGGACCACCACCTTCTCTACTTAAATTTATATATACATAAGTCAGACTCAAGCATTTTGAACTAAGAGTATGAAGCTTTAAACACCTTCACATTTAATTCACTAAATATATATAAATAAACAACATAAAGTCTTTCGATTTACTATGTAGTAATTTTAAAATCTAATGAAATGATCGATGTACCGGTCGAAATTGTGTGTTAACTCAACATGATTCACAGCCTGGGTAAAAGTACCTCGAATCCCCCCATAGGCGAGATCAAAGATAAAGAATATTTATGGATTCTGCCCTGTTTACCCACTCTCTAAATCTGCAAACTAATTACCAACATTTTCGAGGCAAGCAATTAATCTTTTCTACGCTCCGTCCCACTAGCATCAACAGTAGAGCATAGATCTCAACTAATTTGTATGTCTAACACTAATTATTAACTTTAATTAGACTATCTATTTATTTAAATATAAAATGGTTGTTTTTGACCTTGAGTCATCAGATAGCAGCACAATAATTAATAAAAAAATATATAATTTTAGAATTAATAAATAGAGATGAACCACAGGTAGCTTAAATTCACATATATATATTGTGCCAAGGCCAATTTGGCACATGTGTATAAATTAATTTTGTCTAAAAAAGTTATTAAAATAAAAAAAAATCTTTCGAAAAAGAGTTTGAAATAAAAGATTAAAAGTGGGAAGGGATTTTTCTTAAAGTCAAACTAAAAGTGTTATAAAAGAAAGTAAAGTTTTTCTAAATTAGTATTCGTAAAAATAAGTAATTTAAAATTTAAAAAAAATATAAATCTCTTTTCACTCAAGCTTATTATAATAAATTATATATGTGCATGCGAGTGTAAATAAATGTATGCGTGTTAGAATAATATTAAAAAAAAATATGTAAATGAAAGTTAAAAAAGAAATCATATTTGGAAAACACAGCGATGGCTATTAAGTTAAATAAATATTTAAAAAAAACCACACCAGCGGTGGGCTACTAATTAAAGCTATAAAAAAACAATACATTTATGAAAGCTACTACTAATTAAACAATCGTTAAAAACATGTCATAGGATTAATTACCAATGGAATTCGACAACAGATATTTGCCGAAGGATATTACATGGACAACATGTCGCAGGTATAAATAGACTTTTTTTTATCGGACAATTAATTGAGAGAGTTTTTTCAGTCTAGTTTGCCGTGACAGTCTTGTTTCAGTTGAGATAACAGTGCATTTCTATTATGTATTTAGAAACAAAAATGCATTGTTGAGCGGCTTTTTGAAATATACACTCATGCTTCAGCCTTTTTAGTCCAACAAGATCATCAAAACCTGCCTGTGAAATAATGTCTGCATAACAACTCAGAAATCCTCCATCAAACGTTCAACTGTCTTCAAAAATAAGACCAATGGATTCGCACAAAATCTCTTCAAGAAACATCCAAATCTAACCGGTTAGATATAATCCATCAAAAGCAGCAGAAGCAGACCACAACAAATAATATCCACGTTCCAAAAATCCTAGGTAAACATTTATTTATTATCATTTATACATAGTAGCCACCATTGTAATTCGTCAATCCTACCGAGTAAAGGAATTTGAACTCTTAAGCATGCATAAAATGAACTATTGATGTGCATGTGTGTGAATGTGAGATAATTTAACAATGTCACATATTATTTATGCTTTTCACCAGATGTGTTATAATGTGTTAGTTTAAAAATGTGCGTGTGTTAAATTAGATTTATAAAGATGTTTAAATTTAGTCAATTAATGTTGGGTAATACTTCAAACTTAAACTTTATTTGTCAGTCACTTCTTTTTACCAACCTTTTTATTAATTCTTCCCACCACTAATTTTGAATAATTTTGTTATTGAATTAAAATTAGACTGAGCTAGTTTTAGGGAATGTTTTGAGCGCTGGATTATGAGCCTACTGCCCAAATACATTAGTCATCAGACTAGCTGGCACCCCGGAGTTTACCCCAAAACAAATAAAGTATTTGGATAGTAGGGGTTTGAATCTAGCAGCCAAGAGGGGCCATTGTTGATAGTTAAAGCTATCAATAAGATCTCCCATTTTGCTTCAATGTGCCGGTTCATTCACGTTAACATTTATAAGATTATAAATGTATTATGAAGGAGTTTGAAACCGGCCAAAACTTATATATACGTATAAGTCTGTAGTTTCTGCGGTTCGACCCAGTACATAAATGGCGCCCAAAAAGAGAACAGGTCAGCTGCAGAGTTGGTTATAATATTTTGTTGCAGCTTGTTGAAGTTTGCAGCAGTTGGTTTTAGCTGACCGGAGAGTTGGCAAAATAACTACTATGAAGTTATGTGGCTGAAGTCAGAACAGTAAATTCAGGAACCACTACTGTTTTCCTGGTAGGAGTTTGAATTTCACATCAAGAAAATGACCCACTTCTTTGTGCTGTAATTCATAGCCTTAAACATGGAAAGGACAGCTGCTTGCCTGGAATAGTTCTACGCAGACGGGAGGCCAACTATTGACCAACATTATACATGGATTATACTTTTACCTAATGATGAAAATAAAAACTAAAAATGCACTCTAGAAAAAGAAGAATTTGAAGTGGTCAATACTTAGGAAAAGTGATCAACACACATATTAATTAAGAAAAATGTTCGTAAATAAATAAGTAGGTCAAATAGTTAAAATAAAATCAATAAAATCAAGTTAAATAAATAAGCATAAATATATCTGTAGTAAATAATAATAAAAAATGACTCACGATAAACTAATAGATTTTTTTTTTTGGAATACACGCATGGTAATAAAAGGAAGTAAATAAATGATTTAAAGTCAAGTCAAATATATATATATATCAGTGTAATAATGAATCGTAGTAAAGTAAGTTGTTTTTGAATATACGAAAGTTAATAAAAGTTGAGTAAATAATGAATCGTAATAAAGTAAAATAGTTTTTCTGAATACACGCACATAGATAAAAAAGTTGAGTAAGGGTTGAAAATAATATTCGAGATTAGATTAATATAAATAAATATGAAAACTGATGTCCGTGGTAGTTTAGAATAATATTGTGAAATTAGATTAATACAAATGTTAGAATAATATTCATATGAATTTAAAAATAATGTTGTAAGATTAGTAATAAAAATATAAAGTCAATCTAGGGTGTATTAAGAGTGTGTAAGTATACATGTGTATATATGCGCACATACACTGGTAATATTCGGTAAATACGATACCTCATGATGCGTATCTTAAATGTATTTACCCAGATATCCTTTTAGGTTATTTTCTTGGCACTGCTGCACCTCATGATGCGTGCAAAAAGGGATTTATTTATTATAGATTCCCAGTAAGCAAGTCCAGTAATAACTCGATTTCTAGAATATTAGTAGGTGTAGAATTATGCTGCACATATACACATGTGTAGGAATTTATCTAGAGCAAAAGGGAATGAGGGTAGTATAGAAATAAATTTAGTTAAAGATACGTTTAAAGCTGCCGACTGGATAAGTTTTAGTACCCGTAACGGACTTGTCAGGGATCATTCCTCTTTCCAAAGCGTAAGTCGAAAATGGACAGTTGAAAATTCCTGCCATTTTGCAGCGACCCTTTCTTTTTCCAAGTCCGATCAAGAGAATTGGCAAATGAAGTTTCGATTTTATACACGTGTAAGTCGGTGTAAGTCAGCGAATCTGTTTCCGCGCCGTTTCCAAATGAGCCCTGTTCCACAAAATTAGTTTGTCCCGGTGGTCATTATCCATGATTTAGATCATTGTGAGCAATGTATTCGGCATAGATAGAATGAAAGGATAATCAAAACAGATTGCCCTTTGTATGTTAAGTAAAAGATATTAAAAAGCTAACTTAGAAAAATAATAAATTAATAAATCTTTAGAGTCAAGAATTAAAATTGCAGGAGATAAAATGGTCAAAAATGATGCATTTTAGTCTAAAACGGAGGGGGGTGTAATGTGCCAAGGCCAATTTGGCACATGTGTATAAAATAATTTTGTCTAAAAAAATTATTAAAATAAAAAAAAATCTTTCGAAAAAGAGTTTGAAATAAAAGATTAAAAGTGGGAAGGGGTTTTTCTTAAAGTCAAACTAAAAGTGTTATAAAAGAAAGTAAAGTTTTTCTAAATTAGTATTCGTAAAAATAAGTAATTTAAAAAAAATATAAATCTCTTTTCACTCAAGCTTATTATAATAAATTATATATGTGCGTGCGAGTGTAAATAAATGTATGCATGTTAGAATAATATTAAAAAAATATATATGTTAATGAAAGTTAAAAAAGAAATTATATTTGGAAAACACAGCGATGGCTATTAAGTTAAATAAAGATTCTAAAAAAACCACACCAACAGTGGGCTACTAATTAAAGATATAAAAAAACAACATGTTTAAGAAAGCTACTACTAAATAAACAATCGTCAAAAACACGTTGTCATAGGATTAATTACCAATGGAATTCGACAACAGATATTTGCCGGAGGATATTACACGGACAACACATTGCAGGTATAAATAGACTTTTTTTTATTGGACAATTAATTGAGAGAGTTTTTTCAGTCTAGTTTGCCGTGACAGTCTTGTTTCAGTTGAGATAACAGTGCATTTCTATTATGTATTTAAAAACAAAAATGCATTGTTGAGCAGCTTTTGGAAATATACGCTCGTGCTTCAGCCTTTTTAGTCCAACAAGATCATCAAAACCTGCCTGTGAAATAATGTCTGCATAGCAACTCAGAAATCCTCTGTCAAACGTTCAACTGTCTTCAAGAATAAGACCAATGGATTCACACAAAATCTCTTCAAGAAATGTCCAAATCTAACCGGTTAGATATAATCCATCAAAAGCAGCCAACAACAAATAATATCCACGTTCCAAAAATCCTAGGTAAACATTTATTTATTATCATTTATACATAGTAGCCATCACTGTAATTCATCAATCCTACCGAGTAAAGGAATTTGAACTCTTAAGCATGCATAAAATGAACTATTGATGTGCGTGTGTGTAAATGTGAGATAATTTAACAATGTCACATATTATTTATGCTTTTCACCAGATATGTGTTACTTTAAAAATGTGCGTGTGTTAAATTAGATTTATAAAGATGTTTAAATTTAGTCAATTAATGTTGGGTAATAAATTATCTTTAAACTTAATTAATGTTAATTAAAATAAATGTCTTCAAACTTAAACTTTATTTGTCAGTCAATTCTTTTTACCAACCTTTTTATTAATTCTTTCCACCACTAATTTTGTATAATTTTGTTATTGAATTAAAATTAGACTGAGCTAGTTTTAGGGAATGTTTCGAGTGCTGGATTATGAGCCTACTGCCCGAATACGTTAGTCATCAGACTAGCTGGACCCCGGGGTTTACCCTGAAACAAATAAAGTATTTGGATAGTAGGGGTTTGAATCTAGCAGCCAAGATGGGCCATTGTTGATAGTTAAAGCTATCAATAAGATCTCCCATTTTGCTCGAATGTGCCGGTTCGTTCACGTAACATTTATAAGATTATAAATGTATTATGAAGGAGTTTGAAACCGGCCAAAACTTATATATACGTATAAGTCAGTGGTTTCTGCGGTTCGACCTGGTACAATATATATATATATTTAATAAAACATTTTATATTTATCTAATTTCTCTGATTTGATTTCATAAAATTGTTTAATAAAAGTTTCTATTCTGCTGTTATTATGCCTCTGGCAAGAGAGCGGTATAGTTTATATGCCAATCTAACAAATGTAAATGATTATCAATTTGTGGGAGATGCCCACCCAAGTCTGAGATATAGGAATAGATATTTTTAAAGAGCTATGATAAATATAATTTTATTCCGATTGATTTTATTTTGAGAGAGAAATGATTAACTCAAACTATAGGAACTGGTGTTGGAGAGAGTGACACATTTAAAATATAAATGGATCGCGATATTCTCAAATAAATTTTCAAGATTTAAAATACATAAATTAATCAGATCGTGGTCAATCTGCCATAATGTGCACAGACAAAGGAAAGTTAACAAATTCCAGTATTCAATATTACATCACTAGCATAGCCTCAATTCACCTGCCCCATTCCCGTGATGCCAAGAAATAAAAAAGAATAGTCTGCACCATTGGCAAATCTAAAATATTTCAAGTGAAAGAAATGAGAATCGCTAAAGCTAGCTGAGACTAGCTTACCCTGGGTCTTCCCATTTTATTCCGTCCCAGCTGGAGGTCATGGTTCACATAGAGACTCAAAATAATAAAGGGTTTATATGAAAAACCAATGATTTAATGGATTCTGATGATTACAGAACGGTACAGATATGATTTGATCAATTACTAATGGATTGAACCGAAATAATGATAATTCTTTCTGGCAACATTATAAAGAAGTGAATTTAAATCAAGGAAATATTTAAATAAATAGAGTAATTAACCTTAGAAATTAGGAGCGATGACAAACTAAGCTTATTTAAAATAACAATATTATAGGAATATATTAAGGAATTTAGTACAAAATAAGTTAAGTCTTCGTTTATACAACTTGGTTATTTTCTTTAATTCGTTTTGATGCGGCTTTGACAAACAATGTAAAAGTTTGTTAATTGGTCGGCCAAAAACCAATCAGCAATAAAATATTATTAGCCCTCTTCAAGATATTACAAGTAAATCTGTTTATATATATAAGACATGAAAAATGGGCATTTAAAACACTATTACATTGAAAATTATTTGTATATAATGAGTGTGGGAAGCAAAATAGTTCTTAAATAAATAATTGACAATTATACAGTCAGATTTAATTAATTAACGAAATTTGTTTGTGAAGGATATGCCATCATGGCAGAGAGCCTTTCAGGTTTTCTAAATAAAGATATAAAATGATGAAGAAGGCAGTATGCTATTATAGATTACAACAAAAATAAATGAGGTTGGTTATAAACCTCTGGGTGACTTTGCTAAAGGAAATTCCTAGTAAATGCAACTAGATAATGAGAAATGCTGGCCCTCCAGCCAAAACATATCTCTGAATAATAATAAAATATTTTGATGTGCTGGACTTCCCATACACATCTTAAATGCAATGCCTGAAAATGGATCCCTTGGTATGAACTATGTCTACTTTGAGGGAGAGTAAAAGGTTGGACTGGTCAGTTAAATTTCCGAAGGTCCTGATGAGTAAGTAGCAAAGCAAAATACTAAATGAATGGTTGTAGCTATAAAAACATTAATGCCTTAGACATATATATAGATAGTGTATCACTAACAAAATTAATCAATGAATTCCTGATTAAAATAATCAGTTCCCTGACATCGATAGAAAGTCCCCACAAACCTTAATCCACTAATGAATGAATCACAAATATAATATATATATAAAAAGAAATTAACTAAAATATAAATTGTTTTCCACACTTCACAAATATTTCATTTATTAATAAGTTCTTAAATAGTTTATCAAAGATTGCAAAATAAGACTGCTTTAATTCACATAGACAGGCATTGAATGTCAAACTAATATATTGTAAATCATAATTTTAATATTTTTCTGACAAATGAAATATATGTATGAAATATAGACTGATAAAATTCTATGATAAATTTTACTTAATTGATTCACTAAAATTATTTATTCTTTCAGAAATAATTACAGGGCTATTTTAAATTGGAGGTAATAATAAGATACTTTTAAAATAATTTCAATCATTCAAATAAATTTATATGTGATGTACAAAACTAAATGAGCTTTCTATTAATTAATTTTCGGGAAGTAAATCTCCTGTAGTAATTTTTAACTGGAGAAAATAAGAGGAAGGGGATTTAAAATTAGTTTTTCATCGAGTTTTGTACTTGGCATTTTCAGTAAGTCAAATATTATAAATAAACCAACAAAATTTAATTTAAGTTTGCCGCATCAAAATAATGTAAGATTTTATAAGAATTGATATTTTAAATTTAATAAATTTAAACTACGCATTTTAAAACTAAGCTGTGTAAACAAATATAGATAATATAAATTAACATTGATTTGGAAAACAAGTAAAATGGAATCAATGGCTTGCGGCGAATTGGACGTTACCGCAGAATCAATCAGTAGGCATTCCATGGCTTAAAACAGGCATTTACAGTCAGATCATTAACAGGCTTCCTTGACACAGTACAGTTTCAGGCTAGATGTTGAAAGCACTGGAAAGGCATTGATGAGCTGGTGGGACAGAGCTCCGGAAAGCAATGGTTGATCTTTTAGCCAGTCATTCTGTAGGCACAATGTACTATATCACTAAACTACTCTCTTCAGATAAAACTCAACAAATAAATAATCCTTATCAAATTTTTCACTATTTATGTGTTTTGATCTTTATCTATAGGATTGAATCTACAGTAACACCTGCCAATTGTAAATGCTCTAAGCAGTTCTGTGAGGTTGGTGCCTGCTTTGGAGGGAAAATCTATAACTCTGTATCAACATGCCCCAAGGGTTGATTTGCTAATTTAAAAAAAACAACAAGCATATTAAGTTTATCAGTCATTGTACTAACAAAATCTATTTAATTAAGATTTAGATTAACAAAACTGTAGATTTTATTCAGAAAAATTTTAGGAATTTGGTACAATGACTTTCAAATATAGAAATTTACAAAATATTTTTTAAAAATATTACATTGTTTAAATAATTGATTCTCAAGTGTACATTGATTAAAAGATAAATATAAAATGTTACCCACTAATTAATTGAAGAAAAAGAACTTTAATAAAGAATTTGAAATATTTGTAACATTTTATAGATATCTAGGATTCAATTCAATTTAATAAAATAAACACAATATACATTTTTACAAATATAAAATAAATAAACTAATATAAAAGGTTAGTTTTAATTATAAAATAAGATTAATGAAATATAAAAGATTATAATATTGATTAAAATATACTACCACCAATTATGAGATGGGTGTCAGTTAATAAAGATTGGGTTCAAACCCAGACTAGTGCTGATGATATTGGCACTAGGTGAAGCAGGAATATGTACTATATTTCCAGCTTCAATATGTATGTTCGTAATCTACAGGGTATTATAATAACTAATCACTTGCCTCACGAACGGTCATTCATAATCCAGGTAAGAAAAAATTTCTATACATACATATTAAACATATTTCAATACTCAGGGTAAATAGGTGTTTTTAAACAAAACCTCACATTGTCAGTGCCAGAATCCAAAGAAGAAAAAAAATCCCTGTACCAGTCGATCCATGCTTCAATATTAATTTCTTAAGCACAAGCAAATGATATAATAATAACATGAAAGGCTGAAACCTTTGACAAATGCACCTTAAAAATGCTTAAATGACAGCCAATCAGATGTAATAACGAATGAACAGGAAACTCTAAATTCAAAACACAAAGCAAAGAATTTACAAAAAAAAGATGGACCATCTTCTTTTCTACTTAAATTTATATATCATTTCATTAGATTTGAAAATTATTATATAGTAAATCGAAATATTTTATGTTGTTTATTTATATATAATATTTAGTGAATTAAATGTGAAGGCAATTAAAGCTTCATGCTCTTAGTTCAAAATGCTTGAATCTGACTTATTTATACATAAATTTAAATAGAGAAGGTATTCCATCTTTTTCTCATGAATTCTTTGCCTTATGTTTTGAATTTAGAGTTTCCTGTTCAGTCATTATTACATCTGATTGGCTATCATTTAAGCATTTTTAAGGTGCATCTGTCAAAGGTTTCAGCCTTTCACTTATTATTATATTATCTGCTTGCACTTAAGAAATTAATATATTTACATTTGTTATGATCATTTCATTAGATTTGAAAATTACTACACAATAAATCGAAAGATTTCACATTGTTTATTTATATATAATATTTAGCGAATTAAATGTGAAGGTGTTTAAAGCTTCATGCTCTTAGTTCAAAATGCTTGAGTCTTGCTTATTTATATATAAATTTAAGTAGAGAAGAAGGTGGTCCATCTTTTACTTGTAAATTCTTTGGCTTATGTTTTGAATTTAGAGTTTCCTGTTCAATCATTATTATATCTGATTGGCTGTCATTTAAGCATTTTTAAGGCACATCTGTCAAAGGTTTCAGTCTTTCATATTATTATTATATCATCTGCTTGTGCTTAAGAAATTAATATATTTACTTAAATTATGAAAGTATATGTAACACATATATATGTATGTTTTACAACATATATACTTGCGAGTATTACAATATACATATATTGTAATTGAAAAGTCTTTATCCTGGATTGTAACAGTCTAAATTAATGATACAATATGAAGCCATACAATACAGTCATGGCCAGAATACACTGCAAAGACTAATCACAGCATTACTTGAAGGTACATCAAGTTATCTAAATAAATTGTATTATTCTTTTAATTAACTATAATTCTCCTTAATTCTGGATCTCAAAATGGCATTCCCGAATCTTAATTTATGATTTATAATTATTCTCGCAATGATTGTTTCTTAAAATCACACTATGACTTTAATTTACAATTTTATTTATTTGAGATCCAATTGCAGATTATAGACAAGATAATATAATCTATGAAACTGTTAATCTTTACATAGTTAATACGATCCATTAAACCAGATAGTAATAATTATAATCACTTCATAAATGGTAGCTCATCATGTATTCAGGTTTAAAGTACAGAAATGTTGTATAGGTAGATGCTTTGCAATGGAAGGTAAGCAATATGAATTTTAAGTTATTGCCTCATTAGCCCAAATATCATATCAAATCAATAGCAAAATGAAATTCTTAGGAATAAATAAGGCATCTATTATAGTTTTTTTAAAAAAAGGTTAAATTGTTATATTGACTAACAAATTTATTGTTAATTTAGGGATTAATGTCACAAATATCAATAGAGGTAACAGATTCTGGATTATACTCCAGAATGGACAAAGCAAAGCAGCGATAAAGCAGAAAGTAAATGGGCTTTTATTATATTTTATGCATCACAAAATACCCAAAAACAATCATTAAAATATTCTCTGGATGTTTCCACAAACCTTGCATACATCATCATAAGGGACAATATATGCTCTAATATTTATGGTCTATTTACGTTTGATTTCTGACTCTTTATGGTCTATTTACGTTTGATTTCTGACTCTATATATGACTAATAGCAATGGCACAGATAAATTAAGTTATCAAATTAACGTTTATTTACAACTCAATAAATATGAAAATAATAATTGGTTAACAATATTCATGATTTTACATAAACGATAAATAACATAAAATACCATCACATATAATTATTCTACATGAACAATGTACATTAATTAGGTAAGTAAATAAACAAAATAAAATAAGATACTATCCCATGTACTTATTTCTGTGCATGGATATGTGCACAAGATTCAGATATACAATCTAAAAATTTATTACCAATGTATTGGTTTTTATTCTTATGGGAATGAGGATAGATTCAAATACCATCAATGGCACCTCTGATATGTCAAAACCAGAACCAATACACTTATACCATGAATTATGGTAACAATGACAACAATTGGAATCGATAAACTTATAAAATTTGACTATAATGAAATCAAAACAAAAGTTAAATGCCAACTCAGATGGGTCGGAATATCATATGATCTACTTATAATAAATTATGTCCATAATTCACTTAAATGCCATGCCATTTTATGACTGATGACAGAACACATGAAACAAACATTAAAAGGAGGGGAACAATTTAAGCATCATAATGTATGGAGACTCTACTCAAACATACATTTATATAATGAGGATCAATGATATACTTGTGGGTGTATTCATTCATGCAAGGAATAATGAGCAGTAAGTACCCTGTGGGTTTTCTAACCATCATCAGAGCAACTAGTGTAATTGCAGGATGTTCAGCAGATTAACCACCAGCACTGAAACAAACTTAAAGGATATACAAATCAATTGCAATAATTATTTTGTGGATTAGACCAATACAGAATGATATAGAGAATATAATATAAATACTTACTTCCCAGATAAAATAGAAATAAATTACCCTCATTAATCTAGTAAATTGGAAGGCAAGTGCTGTTTTACAAGCATGATTCAAGACCAAAAGATGTAATAAAACTTTATTATATGGAACAATTGAGATAACAGCTGACCATAGACCAAATGGTGTGAAGGAATATTATCTAATATTATAATGCGAGTATAAGTACAGATCCCTAGAAAGATGTAAAGGAGAAAGCCATGTGGTAATAATATGTTATAGATTCATTGAACTAATCATGAAACCCTTCCACAAGTGCTGTTTTCTAAATAGACTCTCGTCAATGCTTACATCTAAGTTAACAAGTAATTATTTTATACAATAGATTATATATACTGTGAACTTACATATTTATAAGAGAATGTAAAATACATAAAATGCATATTCATTAAATCACTACACTAGGTTCAAATACATGTTATTTAAATCCATTGGCTATTAGCCAATTAATTAACAGCTCATTTCTTAAACTTAGTGACAAATATAATTTAAATATATATATTTTAAAAATAACAACATAGAATCTTAAAAGTTGATTGTATGCTTCTTCATCTCCCTTTATATGAAATACTCATAAATTATTCAATTTGCACATAGGTTCTCTGAAAATCCGTGATATTTGAGAGGTAGGATATATGTATTTTAATTGAATTATCCTTGAAAGTTAATAAAATTGCATGGCTTTGTTTTATGGGTTATTCCAAAATTGAGATATTTTATTACTTTTAATTTATGAATATTGAGGGCAAAGAATGATTGTTCAATCAAATAATTATCCCATGAGTGCTATAACAGCTAAAATAGTTTCCCGGTTATCTGTTATTTCTTTCCACAACTAGATCATAATTTTAATAATAAGATAATTCACAATGTTGTTTCTAATATAAGTTCAAAGTGGGATTATAATTCATTCTTAGTCATTGAGACACTGGCACACAAAAATATTGAAACAATATTTCATTTTGCACATATACAACACTACTTTATGTGTTAAAGTCATGAGAGCAAAACTTTATTCATGATTAAATATAGTATTTCATTCTGCACATAAGTAACATTACTATATGCATTAAAGTTCATGAAAGTAAAACATTTTATCCAAGGTTAATTATAATATTTCATTTTGCACATATATAACTACTATGTGTTTTAAGTTATAAAAGTAAAGCTTTATCCAAGGTTACATATAGTACTTCATTCTGCACATATGTAACACTACTATATGTGTTAAAGCTCATGAAAGTAAAACATTTTATCCAAGGTTAATTATAATATTTCATTTTACACATACATAACTACTATACATGTTAAAGTTATATATGTAAAGCATTTTATCCAAAATTAAAATATAGTCTGTAAGCAATATGAATTTTTATGTAGACTGACATTTAATACTGCCATTCCTATTATCATGGTTAATAACAATTCCAATATATTTCAGTTGTAGACATTTGGAAGATTATTAGCAGCTAGATTCACAGTTGGTAAACCTGAACAGATTTGTTAAGATTTAGCTATACATTTTCCTATTATCACTTGATAATATTACAATTTAAATTATTTAAGAAAAGTTTTAATTTAACTTCCTTCTTTGTCTTTAAATTCTCCTTTTTTAGAGAGAAGCTTTCATTTTAGTTATATGTTTAATGATTAAAAAAAATAAAGACAAGGTTGTTACTTTTCTTTTTGGACCCTTGCTGTTACTACAGCAGCTCTTTAAAAAAAATCTCAGAAAGTTCTATTCTGTCTTTCCACTAATTAAATTTCTTCTCATTTACATATCTATTAAAAAAATGAAAACGAAAAAAATGCATTTATCTTATGTATTCTATAAATTAATTAAAGAGAAATTAAATAAATATTTTAATTAAACCAAAATAATCTTTAGGATTATTTAAAGAGAAAAATAAATAATAATTATTTGTTTTTATTTATCTTACCAAACTTGATGTAATATGCAATTATTTTTTTTTTTTGTAGATTAAGCACAATTTATCTAACTTAGTGTTTGGAAACAGAGCAAAACTAATATATGTATATATAAAATTATACAATAAGTAAGGCAAAAAAAAATGGAATTATAATGTCATCATTCAATTAATTTGGATACAAGGGTCAAGTATACAAAGTACTAGCTGTGACAATCAAGTCATCTAAAAAAAGTTGAAATTTTAATTAATCCCACCTAACTACATATTTGGTATCAAAATATAAGATTACAATGTATATATTGTAACGCTATTGAGTGTTCATTAAAATTTTGTCTAACATTTATTAAAAATAAAATTTCATAAACAACGTAAAATTTTAAACTTGATTAATGAATAATAAAATCAATAAGCTGCCTGTAAATAAGTAAATTAAAAACTAAGAAAAACATATCATTTAAGATAAATAAATTTATTAAAGTCTAAAGAGTTTTTATTATTAAACCACTAAACATCACATGATCACTATCTCATACTAGCACTATAATTGTTATTAAACAATTCAAAACTATATGGAGAGTGTTGTTTTTAGTTTTTATTATTGTTAATCTAAACAAAATCCAATTCATTGAAAAAAATCTATAAAAGTTTAAAGGGTTATTCATTAAAAGTTTAGTAAAAGAAGTTTGAAGAGTTTTTTGTGTTTAAAAAAAAAGTAGTTTGCTAAAAAACAATTAATTCATAGTTTTACGGGGAAATTAAAAGTAGTTGATTTTCAAATAATTAAAAGTATCTCTTTTCATTTAAGTTAAAGAAAAAAGAAATCTTGAAAACTAAAAATTGATTTTAGAAATATATATGTGTGTAAATGATGAGTTGATTTCAAATATAGTAAAATAAATGTGTGCATGTTGATAAAATAAATATGTTCATGTTAAATATTAAAAAAATGATATAGGAGTAAAAATGTAAAAACTAAAAATTGCAATGGTTATGAATTAGAAATCTACAAAAACAGCAAATATGCAATGACTATCAAATGAAAACATGTAATCAAAAGGTTATCTAAAGAATGTATTCAAAAATAGTGGAGGAACTTCAACAACAAATATAATTGGCAGACATAAAAAACCAATTACCAAAATGACAGCAGCTCATCTTAATAAATAGTCTGGATTTTCATCAATCTGGCAGTTGAGTTCAATCTATCAGTGAGTTCAGTTCAGATTACAATCAGTTGAGATTACATCTGAGATCATGACTCAGATCAGTGTAGTTCAGTCAATCAATCAGTCAATCTATTATGTATCCAGAGTCAATCATGCATTGTTAATCGTCATTGAAAACATACGACTTGCTCCAGCCTGAGTCCGACAAAATGGCCAACTTGCCTGGAAAAAGATAATGCCTGCCTAACAACTTGAAAATCTGCTGTCAATATCTAACTGTCTTAAAAAAAAATACCTCGGAATACTAAGCATTAAATCTCCACAAGAAAAACCTCAAATCTAACCGGTTAAAAATATTTTCACGTGAAGTAACAACCAGCAAGAAGTCCACATTCAAATCCTAGGTAATAAATAACATTTTTCTTATTCCCATTTCTAAGTAAAGTAGCCATTGCAATAATTTGAAGCCTCCCAGAGTCAAATAATATAGAACACTATAGCATGCACAAAGAGCTGTTGATGTGCAAGTTTTGGAATGTCATGTATGTGAATGCTTTATTATATTTTATATTGATTTCATGTATTTTAAGTGCCTTGTAATATTTAATACTCTTTGATATATTATATTGTATATCTTTCTATAATATGTGTGTGCTTGAAGTGGTGATAAGTCATTGTTTCACTTAATTAAGTTTCTATAAAAGTAGTTACAATTAGAACAATAAAAATGTAGTCAAATTAATTTTGTTGGTCAATACTTTTATCATTCATTAAAGCAATAATGTGTTATTGTATTACAATTGATTGAGCTAGTTGGGATATCTTAGGCATTGAATTAGTTGCCATCATTCAAAACACATTAGTTCTTGTAGCTAACTGGCACCCAGGGTATACTCTGAAACAAAAAAGTGCTTTGGATGATAGGTGTTGAATTCTGCAGCCAAGAGGCTTCAATGCTTCTACTGTGGTCTAAGAACACACCTTATCAGAGATTGTGTTGCAAGGTTCTGTGAACTATGTGGCATCAAAAAGAACAGATATCACAAATGCATCCAGCAGATTAAATACAATGCAACAAGTGTGGCTAATGAGACCAAACAGTCAACAGCAACAGAACAATTTAATCAAACGAATGAACAATACAGAATTACTCAAAAACCATCCAAGAAATCCTATAATAAATCACTTCAAACTCACTCAAATGCTCCAAAACAACAAAATAAAAATAACTACAATACAAACTCCAATCAAAACATAAATAAGCAAACCACCTCAAATAAAACTAATCATGAAACAGACAACAAATCTCCCACATATACTATACCAAAACAGATCATTTGAAACTGAATCTGATCCTACTAAAATAACAAAAGCAATCCCTACTCCTAAACACAAGCATAGTCAAGACCCTGGTCTATCTAATAACCAAAATCAAACAACACAATTAAATAAATACAACAGAGAACAAACCAACAAACCCAGCCTAACAGATGAAGAAACAGAAATGAATTCTTCAAATCAAAACCCCCAAAATAAAAAAAGAAAATCTTCAGGAATACAGAAAGTTAGTTCAGAAGATAATACACAAATAAAACATATACCAACAAATGCACAAAATCAAGATGCATCACACAACACAAACTCGTATGGAAAAGTGTCAGCTGCAGAGAAAAAGCGTAGAAAAGCAACAGCTGAAAACTACCTTTCTCCACATAACAACAAAGATAAGCCAGATTTGGAACAAAGACTATACCCTCCATTCTGCACTGATAACCTATTACAAGACTCACTGCCAATAAATACAGATATATCTCATGAACCAGGAAAAAATTCGACTGCGGTAGATAATAGTGCTACAATTAACCACATTTATGAAATGTAAGATTGTTGGCATGAATGTCAGGGGAATAAACATCCCTTCTAGAATATATGCCATAAGGCATCAGTCCAAAATCCACTCTCCCCACATTTTATTCCTTGGTAAAACCAAGTTCCACTCAGAGTCCAGCCAGAAGATTTTGGAGGTGCATGAAGGTCTTGGTTTCACAAAACTCATAATCAACTACACAGCTGCTGGTGGAGTTGGCATAGTGATAAACAGCCAACAACTTCCAAACAAATTCAACATAATCTACCATGACAATAACATAACAGCAGCAAACATAAGCTGTGGTAAAACAACAAATGTATGTGTGTTTTTTTTTTTCATTCCTTTAACTATGTTCCTTTATTCAAAATGTAACCTTTATTAGACCTAATAAAATTTGTTTTTAAAGTAAAGAAGAAATCTATTTCCTGGAAATGTAGCTGTATTTATATATCTGATATATATATAGCTGACTTGGATACAGGTACTCTTTGAGTACTCTCTTCTCTGCCTAAGGAGCCGTGGTGGAGCAATATGTAAATTGCATCGGTGAAGATCAAATATATTAAGAATAAATTATGTCTCATATTTTGTATAAAAGCCTTACAATTTTGCCTTCATAAAGTTATTGTATTAAAGAGTTAAAGTATATAGATTTTGTTTACTCCCACAGTGAATGAATAAACACACCACCCGATACTATATATATATTAATTTACCAAAGTTTCCTGGAATGACAGTTTAATAAACTGATCTGTTCATAGCATAAACTATATACTCAAAGCAAATTAAAAAACATATTTTCTATCTTTATTACAAAATATCAAAAAATTCAGAAATGTACTGATTTTTTTAAAAGTAGTCGTTATTTTATAAAATGTACTTATTTCTTAATAGATCATGAAATTATGTCAGAATATTAAATTTTAAGATATGTTTGTTTTGATTGGTACATCCATAATATTTTAAACATTAAGCACAATGTGTGCAACAAAATATTAATGTCACATGATAACACTTTAGTCTAGCAATCTTCTCAATTTAAAAAAAATAATTATTAGAATATTTATTAAGTGTTAAATAGAAAAACAAATATATATTAATTAATAAACTTACTGGCTTTTATAATTGTCTAATACTTTTTTTAAATATGTTATTTCTTCGTTCATCATCATATTTTCCCTAAAATTAATTTAAAAAAAATGCATACATATTATATAATGCAATATTGCTTATACATAGTGAAAAAAAAAAAGAGTGCATTATAATACTTTTGAATAAAAATGTTATTATGTTATGTAAAAGTATTTAGTTTCTAATACAGTGTTTAGGAATGTGAATGTATCACATGATCACCATCTCTTATACTAGCACATAATTGTTGTAAACAAAGGCCTGTGCCAAACAGAGTAATCAATGGATGCCAGAAGGCTTGTGCATAAAATCCCTATCTAGTGCCTACTCATCCAATATCCCCAGACTAGTTTCTGGCATATGGCCATTATCAGTGAGGAGCCTTGGATCTGAGAGCACTGCACCTAGATCTTAGGATCGAATGCAACCCTCCAGCAGCCACCTTTTAACTCTACTTTACTACAAAACTATGAGAAATGAAATTGAAAACACAATAATATTTTCAATCTAAGGGCAATAGCCTATATAGTCAAATGGGTCTGAACTCAATTCAGCAGCCATATATTTTGGTAAACAACCATAGCCACCACTATCCTATTAGACAGGATTGGTGTTAAACCACTAAACATCACATGATCACCATCTCTTATACTAGCACATAATTGTTGTAAACAAAGGCACAAAGGCAAAACTCTGGCTGGCACAGGGTGGCACTACTGTATGGAGAGTTTTGCTTTTGTTTACAACAATTATGTGCTAGTATAAGAGATGGTGACCATGTGATGTTTAGTGGTTTAACACCAATCCTGCCTAATAGGATAGTGGTGGCTATGGTTGTTTAAGAACCAAAGACACCAAAATGTATGGGTGCTGAATTGAGTTCAGACCCATATGACTACATAGGATATTGAGCTTAGATTGAAAATATTAATATTATTGTGTTTTCAATTTCATTCTCATAGTTTTGTAGTAAAGTAGAGTTAAAAGGTGGCTGCTGGAGGGTTGCATTAGATCCTAAGATCTAGGTGCAGTGCTCTCAGATCCAAGGCTCCTCACTGATGATGGCCACAAGCCAGAAACTAGTCTGGGGATATTGGATGAGTAGGCACTAGATAGGGATTTTATGCACAAGCCTTCTGGCATCCATTGATTACTCTGTGCTAGTATAAGAGATGGTGATCATGTGGCATTTTGTGGTTTAACACCAATCCTGCCTAATAGGATAGCAGTGGCTATGGTTGTTTAAGAGCCAAAGACACCAAAATGTATGGGTGCTGAATTGAGTTCAGACCCATATGACTATATAGGCTATTGAGCTTAGATTGGAAAATATTATTGTGTTTTCAATTTCATTTTCATAGTTTTGTAGTAAAGTAGAGTTAAAAGGTGGCTGCTGGAGGGTTGCATTAGATCCTAAGATCTAGGTGCATTGCTGTCAGATCCAAGGCTCCTCACTGATCATGGCCACATGCTGGAAACTAGTCTGGGATATTGGATGAGTAGGCACTAGATAGGGATTTTATGCACAAGCCTTCTGGCATCCATTGATTACTCTGGTTGGCACAGGATGGCACTACTGTATGGAGAGTTTCACCTTTGTTTACAACAAATAAGAATGTAGCATTCATATTCTTCAAATAAAATAAAAAAATTTAAAAAAATAATAATTTTGAATTTTATGCTAACAGCCTTTTTTTATTAACATCACATGAATTGTGAGATGAAAAATTAAACTTTAAATAATCAATACTTTATAATATTTAGAAAAGATATTTATGATGTAGTTATAAATATTAAAATGATAGAGTAAATTATGTTAAGGATAAAAACCTATCACTAAATACTGATGCTTTCATTTAATCATATTTCAATCTTATTTCAAAAAAAATTTACCATAACTGCATACCTATAATAAATAAGTAAAGCAAAATTTAGATAATTAAGAAACAAACTTAAATTTTTGTTAATTAAAAAAAAAATCAATAAAGAAAAATGCTTAAAAATTAAGATCCACGAGAAAATACCAAGAGGAAATGTTAAATGTTTATATTGATTCTATTTAGAGTTATCTACTGCAAGCATGAGTAATCAATGAATTCTAGATGATATAGTAAAATAAAATTGTCATATCCAGATCAGATTATGGATTTTGCCTTTGTCAGTGAAGACTATGATTTAAAACTTGAACTAATGAATTATAAATCTAGCAATTATCTTCACTACGCAAGCTAATATATTAAATTTAAAAAAACCTCAAAATCCCTGATGTCTTAAAGCTGAGTTAAATCATTTGAATAATTGCATATTTGACATGAGATCAGTTTCTATATATTTTAGACACTTCAATATATATATATAAATTGACCTAGTGTTATATTTATACAACTATATAAATGGGTTAGACTGGGTTCAAAACCTTATGTTTTTAAAAAAAAATTAGGATATTAATCTTGAATAGTATAAAAAAGTAAAAAAGATGATGTACTAGATATATAAGTGCATTTATATCATTTTTGATTCCTAGTCTCTTCAATGATAAAAGCAATGGTCAGTAATCATTTTGAACATATGGATTTTATAACATTAGTCATGTAGTGTTCATGAAATACTCAAGCTTACAGTTAGATGGTTTTAAATAAGATAAAGATAACTACTCTTAGAAACAAATGAATAAACATGTGACAAAATTTGAATGTTTATAATTAATATGAAGACTTCTTTCACACAAAAAAAGATTACAACTCTTTTAAACCTAAGCATTACATTAAATGAAATATACTATATTTTAAAATAAGATATCTAATATTCAATTCTACATGAAGCATAATATCATAGCAATCATAATGCTGAATTATTTGAAAAAATGAAACTACACAACATTAACCAATTTTTGTGGGGCAAAGAGATTGTCTACTGAGATTTATTAACAGCTAATCAAAATAAAGATAATAATAATGGTGCAAAAAATATTTTCCATACATTTCAATAAATTAAGTTAATCTACCTAATAAATGACAGTAGCATTTCTCTTTTCTCTTCTCTATTGTTATCTATTGTGAGACAGAAATAATAATTATATAATTATAAATACATATCATTCAATACTAATAAAATGTTCAATTGCATTCATGGAAAGGTTTTCAACTTGTCTTCCATGCTAAGTTTAAATACCTTCTCAAAAGAAAAACTCACAAACATAAAATTATTTTTATCAATTAACTATCTATGAATATACGAGCAAAATATTTTACAAACATTCAAGAACTGGACATAAGAATGTGAGATAAAGTATGCCCTATTTAACATTGATAAATATTAGTATTATTGAAATATGTTACACATATGAGACTTGAACTTAGTTCGTAAGCAATACTCGACACTTATTGTGTTAAATATTTAAGATTATTAATAATATTGTCTCTACTATATTATTTAAATTAAATGCTCGTTGCTGATGAATTTATGATAATAAAATATATTTATATCAGATTAAACACTTAAAAATACTATACACATCATATGTGTCAATAATAATAATAAAATAATAATATATTTAGTTAGTAATTACAATTGAAATCACTGCATTGGCATTAAGGAATATTAATATAATATTTCTGACAATTAGACTAATTAATGAATTATAACTAATGTTAGAATTCCTAGCTTACAATTTTAGTATTCTAAATATTACTCAGTAAATCAGCCTTTTAACCATTTTAATAAATATTTAATAAAAAAAAATCGGGAATGGGGCAATATAAATAATAAGCTAGAGTTTTAACATTTTTTAAAAAAAATATAAAAATCGTTTATTTTTAAAGTGACTTCTGTGCCTTATTTTTTTTATTAAAAAAAGGATTACATAAATGTCTATTAGAATATAGAGCTTGTATCTTGGATATACCAACCAGTTTATACATTCTTTAACGGAGAGAGAAGCCATCACATTTATATTTGGTCTTAGGCAAAAAACATTCTCTCTTAAAACAGAGATAGGTGACATTGTTTTGTTTTATTATAAATTTAATTTAATACACTGTACAATTGCATATTTAATATAAGAATGCAAATAGACAGGATGTGCACGTATAGGAATAAAAACGAATAGTTCTTATTTCAGGTTCTAGTACCCAATATATAAACAGTTTTTGATTAGTCATATTTTATGGAAGGTTATTTAATGTACATTTATACAAGATTTTTATGCTTTAAAAATATTTTATGGTTTTAATAAATTATAGTTAAGTTTATATAAAACAAATGGATGCATACAATGTAGATCGCAATTGTAAATTAGTTGAAGCACATTGAAAACGGCAAAAATTAATATTTGCCAAAAAGAGCTTTTTTGTGTGTGATTGATTATATATTGACTAGTATAGACTTTATGATTTTAATTTTTATATATATATATTGTGCCCTTTTCTATAGGTCAGTAATAGTTCATAACAGTCAATTACTAAAAATTTTAAATTTTAGAATATGTTATTTTAATACAGTTGTTAAGTAAAGTTTAAAATATTGTTTCATATGGTTGTAAAAGCTGACCATATTAAATAACACAGCTATAAAAATTAAAAGTATATTTAATAAATTCGATTTTAATAGTTTAAAAACTGATAAGGTAATAAATACAGTATTTAAATTTGTAATCATATTTAAATAGTCAAAATTAATATAGTATATTTTAAAATAAACTTTATGATGGTGAAAATTATATCTAGTTCTATATTTTTAAAATTATTCTTCCAAATTTTATAATTATATTATATAATATAAAAAGTGTATCAATTTTATTAGTCTAGGCAGAGAAATAGATTGAAAATCGTCTGTCAAAGTTATTGATCATGTGACTTGTATATTACATACGTTCACACACATGCTTGTTTGTATTTAAAGTAACGAAGTTTAAAATATTTTAAAAGTTATATTATAGAATTGGATGGAATTGTCACCTAGCATAAAATAATAATAAATATTAAGTTAACTATCGTATGTAATGTTTTAAGTAATGTAATAAAGACGAATACAGATATAATAAAAATTAAATATTTTGTTTAAATAAAAATAGATAAATGGAATAAGTTATTAAGGTTATTTTAATAGTTATTTTAAATGTTTAAATAATTTTAATAAAATAATAATTGAAGTAATATTTTAAATGATATTTTAAATAATATTTTTTAAATTTTATTACATCAAAATTTCTAATTTTGAAATTCAATTCTACTTGAAATTGAAAATATGTAAATCTGTTCTCAAGCTAAAGTAAGAATTAACCAATAGGAATAGGTATTCTTACAGACTATAAATATCGTCATAACTAAGTTATCAAGGGAGAGTAATAATATATTGAAACCAAAGAAAGGTAAATTATAGCTATCAAAGAGATAGTATTTTAAAATTATTATTTTAGTCAATTTTAGCGCTCTCTCATAATTTACTTGCAAAAACTAATTAATATTTAAAAGTAACTTGGAAAAAAAGAGAGTGTAAACTAAAAAAATATTTTAATAATTTCGTTTAACATGCTTTGTTAAATTTTTTAAAGTTCTTTTATCAGTCGTATTTTATCTAAAAGTTTAACCTAAACTACGCAATAGAAATGGATATACTACGAAATAAAATGGATATAAGTTGTAATGCTGAAAAAATGTTTGGAATATTTATTGATACAGCTTTATTAATATTTCACCGAAGAACTGTTTTGGTACATAAAAAAAAACCACAGCTCGGACATTATACGGAGTCTAAAAAAAATGTATTGAAACGTATTATTTATAAGCCTATCCAAGATTTATTTTTAAAATAGTAATAAGACAATTATATTTCATGAATTATTTTATATAATATGATATTCAAAGGAGTAAAATGTTATATCCTTTCTGAAGGTAACATTTTTTTTTTTATTATTTTTAAAAGAGATTTATAAAAAAATACCAAACAAAAGTTTAAATGTATCAAGAAGGAAACATATATAAAAAGTGAACACATAGTTGAATAAAAGATGGATCCATGGAGATACAAAGAGTACTTAAAAGTTTATCGAATATTTTTAAAGTTAAACTATATGGATTGATGCATCGGATACGCAGAGAATATTGGTAGAGAAGATTAAGAAGCTTCACAGGATTAATTAATATTATGATTCAATAATTATCATCCTAAATACTAAAACCAAGGATTATTTTCTATAAATTTTACTAAATGGATTAATAATTATTTTTATTTTAAACTTTAACGCGCTTGGAGGAGAACATTTTTAAAAAACTCTAAGAGAAAAATAATAAACATTTTGGACTTATTAGGAACTATTGTCAAGAAAATATGTAATTATAGTTTTGATTCCTTTTATTTTGTTAACCTAGTTTAAATCTAAATTTTTATATAAGATTAGGAAAACATAAAAACATTAATTTATTAATATTAAAATTTTATAATATAACAATCTAATAATTTAGCTAAAAATATTTTAATATAAAGTGTATGGGTGTGAATTTTTTTTTTTTATATCTGCAATGCTCAAGTGGATAAAGGAAGCCTACTGAACACTATGACTAGATAAAGGTTATTGGTAATAATAATAACTATTGATAATTTATAATGTATATTTTTTGTTTTCTTTAGATCATCCATAAATTGGAAGAATGAAGTGTAAAAGTTTTTTACTTATATGTACCGCATTTCATACAACATTTTAAAAAACATTATGAGATAGAACTGATTTGAAAATATGCATACGACAATTTTTTGATTTTTAGTGATATAATCCAACATAACAAATAATTATGTGATTCTTTTAAAATTTTCATGTTGGGATATTCAAATATTGTCTAAGTAGATTGTATATGATTAAACATACAGAGCAATGAAGTAAGCAACTTTTCTTATGGAATCGTAAGATTGTTTAACTATTAATGAATTTTATTATTGTTTTGTAAATGCAGATAGTTGTTTATCGATGTAAGATGTGGAAAATCTTGAGAAATAATGTTGAGATAGTGGCTTGGAAGTACTTAGTGAACAAGAAACCAAGATGATGTTTTAAGAAATAGGATGTTATAAGGAATGGAAATAATATTTAGTCTTTATGTGAATATCAGCATAGTTAACAAAGCCCTATGACTGATACACATTTTATTTGGACAGTGTTTATATTTCTTTAAATATTTGATGTTCTAATAAAGCTGAAGAAATAGCTTTAACATTGTCCCTGTACTAGAGGATATTAGGCAGGTAAATGTCATACCTCTTCACACTGTACCATGATTTTGAGATATGTTAAGAGTAATACTCTAGCTTTCTTCCTTAATCCTATGCATCTGTTTTTGCTATCTTTATTTCATGTAACTGCATCATTCAGTAAGATATGTTTAAGAGAAATGATAAATAATTTAGAACTTAGGTTATGCTATCGTTTTGTATAAGATTGGTTTATTTGCTTAGAAGGAATAGGACGTTATAACTTAAAATTGAAGATCCAAAGTATCCTAAGGAAAGAAAAAAATCATAGAATATATTTTGAATTTTATTTCGGAAATGAAATATAAACTTTTTTAAAATAAAGTATCTAAACAAAGATAATAATTTTAAATGCTTTAGTAATATTTTTTTTAAGAGAAAAATAAGTATTGCATATTTTTAAAATACAATAGTACAAAGTAAATTATGTAAACAATATGCATAGTATATTTTTTGTTTATTGATTAACAGAAATATATTGATGATTACACTTATATCATACTAAAGTAAGGCTTAAAGAAGAATATATTTTGATTAGTAAACATTGTGTGATAAATATTAAAATCTAGTACTGAATTTTTGGATAATATTTTGTGTAACATCTTTGACTTTGCAAGATGAAATTTTTTTAAATATTTTGAGAAGTCCATACTCATTATAAAATTTTGTTTTCTATGGAATGTTTTTCTAAGTATGAATTTTTAAAATAAGATAGTTTAATAATATTAAGGATAAAATGCTGTTGCTAATAAAGTAGATAAATATATTTGTAATAAGTTAACCATAATGAGAAACCAAATAGTAACATTTTTTTAAAATTTTGTCCTAAATCTAAATAAAAATATAATTGAAATATAAATTATTTTTTTTATAACCCGGTAGATCAAACTGTAAAGTAAAAAAGTTAAGGATATCCACTGTAAATAGTGTAAATAAATTGTTTATTTATTTGCTGTTATTAATAAACTTTGTTAAATTTTGTTATTTCAAAAAATTTTGTGTCCGAGTTATTTATTTCTCCACATTGCTGCATGAAAACACGATATATGCATAATAATCAAAACAAATATATAATTTTGCACAAAAAGATTAATAGAGAATTATTTAAGAATTTAAATATTTTATTGGTATTCATTATAATTAAATAATCATAATCTTACATTATTTTATTGGTCATAAATCAGTTATCACAATATTATATTAAATTATATGCTATCAGTTGCCACACATATTTTGTTTGTCAGATTATTAAAATGCTACCACGTATTTATTATATCATTACATGAAGATAAAAGATCATATTATATTATTTCATTATTTTATTATGGTAATAAAATCATAGTAAAAAGAAAAGATATCCAGTAGTAATTAAACAATGAAGAATATTATTATTATTATTTATTATTATTAGTTCAGTGTAGTAGATTATGACATAAAATCCCTTCTCATATTTTACTACCGTATTTTTAAATTAACTTAGAATAAACTTTATGAACCTGAGATTATTTTATTTGAGCTAGATTATTATTAAATAGAAGATTAAGATTTAATTATTAGTTTAATCTTAGTGAGTAGAAGTTATTAAAGTCATAAAAATACTATGAGTTTATTTGAAATAGTAATAAAGGGGGGATAGTGTTCTTATGCCATTGAGGTAGTATCCTGTGGGATATTGGCTCAATGTAATCTATCTTGTCACCTGTATTTTCACTTCAAGTCTCATGAAAATATTAAATATTTATTTAATTTATTTTATAAACTGAACCTTATTCGTATTTTAAATTTGGGCTAGTGAAACATTTTAATTTTAATGCTGAATATTTTAGTTATTAATTATTAACTGAGATAGAACCCGTTTTATTTTATATCATATACTATTCTGAAGTGAAGATGCATGAGAGCAAGGTTAGAATATATATATATTATTGCTGTTATATAAATATATTCTATATTATATTATATTGTTGATTTATTTAAATATATGTAAATTAAATAAACCCTGTTTCTAAACATTATTTCAAACTAAGACAAAAAATTAGGTGTTCAGGATATAAGGATACAAAGGATTTAACTTTCTCATCTCCAAATCCTTTGTTTCTCATTCATTATATAAATGTCCTTGCCCATTATTCCACTCTTATATTAAGATTTAGACCAATATTATGTATAAATCAAATAAATTTAAACCATATTTCTTGACAACTGCGAATAAACAACACTTCTGCATCAATAAATTTAAAAAATATATGGTACATTATTCTAAATATTTGAAAACCAGGCACTCTTCACAAACCTGGAGCTTAATTGTAAGTATAGAGATTTGAACTCAGACTTTCAAGCACCCATCAACTATCCATACTATCTTATACAACTGATATACATGACCACACACATGTCGAAAAGATAAATAATCACCAATATAGGTATTTCATGCTAAACCAGCATTCATCAGTTGGTCCAGATTATCATCTCCCACACATATATATAATCATTGCTTAGTTTATATTAAGATAGCAAATCCTCACACTTTAATGGACAGGCTTCAATCCACTCCAACCTTCAACTTTTCAGCCATCCATATCATTGAAAATCTGATGATGAAAAGCCCAAATCCCATGCTGATGCCAACATTATATGGAAGGCTGAAAAGTTGGAGGTTGGAATGGATTAAAGCCTGTGCATTAAAGTGTGAGGATTTGATATCTTAATATAAACTGAGCACTGATTTTATATATATATAAAACAAAATAAATGTCCGCTAATATCAATAATACAATAACGAAACTTAAATATATTCCAAACAATGGTAAACAATTTGAATATATTTAAGTTTCGTTATATATATATATATTCACTAGATGGAGCTTTACTAATAGCCCACTATCAAACTTTGTTCACATAAACACTGAGAGAGATAGAATTTAATATCTCTTTCAAATTGTCTCCAACCTTTAAACCATGGTTTCGAGCTAGTTGGCTCACGTCAGTGAAGGGTAGGAAGACCAAAAACTAGATCTAAACTCCAACTCTACTAAACAGCATTTATGAAATATGTTTCTATCAGTTTGAAAGCACGAATTTTTCAGATATGTAACTATCTTCAAATCCAGTCAAACAAACTAGGTAGCTATATGGGTCTGAATTCAGTTCAGTTTCACCATTTAGTAAAAGCCTCTGCAATCTATATCATTGCAAAAACCTTTAAGGTGCATTTATGATAAACAAAACAAGTTATAAATTTCATAACATGCTATAGCTTGCATTTTATGTTCACTAGATTCAGCTTTACCAACAGCCCACTATCAAGCTTTGTTTACATAAATACTGAGAGAGATAGAATTCAATATCTTTTTCAAATTGTCTCCAACCTTTAAACCATGGTTTCGAGCTAGTTGGCTCACGTCAGTGAAGGATAGGAAGACCAAAAACTAGATCTAAACTCCAACTCTACTAAACAGCATTTATGAAATATGTTTCTATCAGTTTGAAAGCACGAATTTTTCAGATATGTAACTATCTTCAAATCCAGTCAAACAAACTAGGTAGCTATATGGGTCTGAATTCAGTTCAGTTTCACCATTTAGTAAAAGCCTCTGCAATCTATATCATTGCAAAAACCTTTAAGGTGCATTTATGATAAACAAAACAAGTTATAAATTTCATAACATGCTATAGCTTGCATTTTATGTTCACTAGATTCAGCTTTACCAACAGCCCACTATCAAGCTTTGTTTACATAAACACTGAGAGAGATAGAATTCAATATCTTTTTCAAATTGTCTCCAACCTTTAAACCATGTTTTCTAACTAGTTGGCTCACGTCAGTAAAGGATAGGAAGACCAGAAACTAGATCTAAACTCCAACTCTACTAAACAGCATTTATGAAACACATTTCTATCAGTTTGAAAGCACAAATTTTTCAGATATGTAAATAACTTCAAATCCAGTCAAACAAACTAGATAGCTATATGGGTCTGAATTCAGTTCAGTTTCACCATATAGTAAAAGCCTCTGCAATCTATATCACTGCAAAAACCTTCAAGGGTGCATTTATGATAAACAAAACAAGTTATAAATTTTGTAACTTGCTATAGCTTGCATTTTATGTTCACTAGATGGAACTTTACCAATAGCCCACTATCATAATGCCTAGTTAAGGATATACAAATTTTTTAAGAAAAGGGGAAGAGAATAATGTTTACAGGGGATATGAATGGACATATTGAAAAAATTGATGATGTAGATAATAAGAATGGTCACTTTTTGAAGGAATTTTGTCAAAGAGTAAATTTGAGCATTGGGAATTTATCAAATATATATGAGGGACAATACACATGGTCTAGGAATAATGTATTTCATGTATTGGTAGAGAAAAAGGGAATGAATAAAATACGGAAAATTAAGGTGTTTGATAATGAAGAGAGGGTATGTAATAGTGATCATAATTTTATTGTAATAGAAATGGTTAGTAATGTGATGGAGGTTAGAAATGAAGGTAGAAATAATAGTGAAAGATGTGGGTGGAGAGTGAATGACAATAATAAGTTGGAAGAATATAAAATAAAAGTTGAAGAAACCATGGAGCAGATGGATGGGGGTGAATATAAGGACTGGTGTGGTGAAATAGAAAAAGTGGCAAATAGGGTTTTGGTTGAGAATATGCAGAAGAATAAAAGTAATAAAAAATGAGAGTTAGTAAAAGTGTAAAAGAGAGGAAAGAAGCATGCAGAGAATATAAGTGTGCTATTAAGAACAAAGAAAGTGAAAATGATATTAATGCTAAATGGGGAAAGTACTTAGAAAAGAAGAAGTTGGCTAAAATGGATAATTATAGAGAGAGGATGAAGTTAAATAGTAAATTGTTAGACGATATTAATAAAAGTGGAAGAGATGGGAGTAAAAAATTTTGGAATTACATTAAAAGGAGAAATGTAGGAGAAAAAGAGATAGTATTAATAGATGATGAGGAAATAGAATGTAGCTCTAGAGAAGAGGTAGAGAGAATCTTAAATAGATATGTAATGGATATAGAAAAGATGTTAGATGTGAATGAAGTAGTGATAGAAAACATGGAAGCAGTTAGTAATGGGAATATTAGGTTCACAAAAAATGAATTGAATGAGGCAGGGAAGAGATTGAGAAGTGGAAAGGCAGGAGGTTTAGATGGATGGGCAGCAGAGATGGTAATGAATTTAGGGCATAGAGCAAAAGCAAAGGTATTATCATGTTTTAATAAAATGGCACAGAAGACAGTTTTTCCGGTTAGTTGGAGTAATACAAGAATAAGATTATTATTTAAAGGAAAGGGTAAGGATCATAGAAAGTTAAATAATTATAGACCGATAGTGGTAACATCAGTTTTATATAAAGTTTTCTCATATATGGTAGCTGAAAGAGTTGTAAAATGGATGGAAGAGAATAATGTAGTGGGGGGAATGCAAGAGGTTTTTAGGTCAGATAGGCATATAGGAGATAGTTTTTTTGTAGTTACACAGCTTATGAAGATGAGTAGGAATTCAGGTAGATCATTATATATGGGTTTTATAGATATAGAGAAAGCATATGATAGAGTCAATAGAAATAGATTATGGGTAAGGTTAGCCAATTTGGGAATGGATGAAACTTTAGTAAATATTATTAAGAAATTATATGAAAATAATTATTATACTTACCATTTAGGGGATATAGAATCAGTTAAAGTTAAAAATGGAGTGGGATTAAGGCAAGAATGCCCTATGTCACCTATTTTGTTTTTGTTGTTTTTGAGTGAAATGGAGAAAGCAATAAAAAGACTAGGAAGAGGGGTAGAGATACCATTAATAGATGGCAAGGGAGTATATATTTTGTCGGGTCTTTTTTGCAGATGATATCTTTTTGTGGGCAGAAAGAAGAGAAGATATGAAAATTATGTTGAAGACATGTGGAAGGGTGGGTAAAGAGATGGTGATTAAATTTAGTGAAGACAATTCAAATATAATGATGGTTAATACTGGGGAAAGAGAAGATGTAGAATTTTTATTGGGGGATATAAAGTTAAGTGTGGTGGATAGATATAGGTATTTGGGAATCATCTTATGTAATCAGGAAAATTGCTTGGATGAATGGGAGAAAAACTTGGTAAATGAAGCAAAGAAAAGAAAGGGTTTGGTAAAGAAACTAACAGTATTTTCATATAATAAATATGATGTAGCTAGAATAGTATGGAAGGGAGTTGCAGTAGCAGGGTTAACATATGGTAATGATGCATTATGGGTTAGTAAAAGAGTTTTAGATTATTTAGAGAAAGTATAAAGGGAAGTAGGAAGACATGCATTAGATGCAGAGATGTGAACAGCAAAGGAGGCAATTCAAGGAGAAATGGGATGGTCAAGTTTTTATATGAGAGATGCAAAAAGTAAAATGAAAATGTTTGGTAGGTTGCAGTTTATGGATAGTAAAAGAATAGCAAAAATAGTGTTCAATTGGGTTATGAGTAAAGGGCAGGCAACAAGATGGGTGAGAAAGGTAATGCGGTATGCGAAAGATTTGGATAAAGAATTTATATCAATATACTTGTATAAAAGATGGGATGATTGTGTTAGGAGGATTGTTGAGAGTTATAGTGGTAAGGAATGGGAGAAATGAATAGAAGCATTAATAAAAAATAGGGAGTTGGAGAGATGGAGAACTAGTATGGAGGGTAATAAGAGTTTAAATATATATAGAAGTAAACAGAATATTGCATGCGAGTTAATTTATGATAATAGTAAGGAAAGTAGTTTATTATTTAAGGCTTGAATGGGATCTTTAGCAACAAGAGAATATATATGTAAATGGAAAATCATGGATAATTTAGTGTGCAAATTGTGTAAGGAAGGTATGGAAAATATTAGGCACCTGTTGATTGAATGTAAATGCTTGAAAGCAGAAAGGGTACAGATAATGAAGTTATGGGAGAATAGACATGAACAAAGTGACTATACAGAAAGTGAGTTATTAGTTTTTATGTTGGGTTTGTGAAGAGATAAGGGGGGTTTAGATATAAAGGCCATAGAGTTAACAAAGATTATGTTGTGGAAATGGGATGGGGCAGAATATGGGAAGACTTCAGAGTGGGGAATGGAGAATAAAATGGCTAACAGGTTTATCTGGGCATAATTGCTGAGATATTCTTGACTTCATTTAAGGAGAAGCCAAAAATACATCACATCACATCAAGCTTTGTTTACATAAATACTGAGAGAGATAGAATTCAATATCTCTTTCAAATTGTCTCCAACCTCTAAACCATGGTTTTGAGCTAGTTGGCTCATGTCAGTAAAGGGTAGGAAGACCAGAAACTAGATCTAAACTCCAACTCTACTAAACAGCATTTATGAAACATGTTTCTATCAGTTTGAAAGCATGAATTTTTCAGATATGTAAATATCTTCAAATCCAGTCAAACAAACTAGATAGCTATATGGGTCTGAATTAAGTTCAGTTTCACCATATAGTAAAAGCCTCTGCAATCTATATCATTGCAAAAACCTTCAAGGGTGCATTTATGATAAACAAAACAAGTTATAAATTTCATAACTTGCTATAGCTTGATAGTGGGCTATTGGTAAAGCTCCAATTAGTGAACATAAAATGCAAGCTATAGTAACTTACAAAATTTCTAACTTGTTTTGTTTATCATAAATGCACCTTTAAAGGTTTTTGCCATGATATAGATTGCAGAGGCTTTTACTATATAGTGAAACTGAACTGAATTCAGACACATATAGCTATCTAGTTTGTTTGACTGGATTTGAAGATATTTACGTATCTGAAAAATTCGTGCTTTCAAACTGAAATGTGTTTCATAAATTCTGTTTAGTAGAGTTGAAGTTTAGATCTAGTTTCTGGTCTTCCTACCTTTACTGATGTGAGCCAACTAGCTTGAAACCATGGTTTAAAGATTGGAGACTATTTGAAAGAGATATTGAATTCTATCTCTCTGTGTTTATGTAAACAAAGCTTGATAGTGGGCTATTGGTAAAGCTCCATCTAGTGAACATAAAATGCAAGCTATAGCAAGTTTCGAAATTTATAACTTGTTTTGTTTATCATATATATATATGTGGGAGATGATAATCTGGACCAACTGATGAATGCTGGTTTAGCATGAAATACATATATTGGTGATTATTTATCTTTTTGATATGTGTGTGGTCATGTATATCAGTTGTATGAGATAGCATGGATAGTTTCTGGATGCTTAAAAGTCTGAGTTCAAATCCCCTATATTTACAATTAAGCTCCAGGTTTGTGAAGAGATGCCTGGTTTTCAAATATTTACATATGAAGCTTATATCCTGCCCATCCCTCTTCTATGTATTTAAATCGATAAGGTCCTATAACATGAGGGGTCAGAGTAACTTCAGGTCAACATGGGTGTGGCAATAATGTTGGTATCAGCATGGAATTTGGGCTTTCCATCATCAGATTTTCAATGATATGGATGGCTGAAAATTTGGAGGTTGGAGTGGATTGAAGCCTGTCCATTAAAGTGTGAAGATTTGCTATCTTAATAAAAACTGAGCACTGATTTTATATATACATGGGAAATGATGCATAAGATGGCAAGTTTTAGATCTTTTTTATTTCAGAATGAAAAATTATGCCATTACCAAAGTGATAAACTGAAAAATATTAAAATTTTTGCCAAGGAATTGCTTGATGTTGGTTATAAAATGAAACAAATAAACAATAATTTATGTCAATTTAAAAAAAGTTATAATAATATAAAGGAAATGAAGATTAATAGTAAACAATAGATATCTATTCCATTTATTTCAAATCCACAAGAAAATTTTTTTAAGGATTTATATAAGAATGTGTTTAATGTTTCATTCTATGTTCCAAACAATATTAATAAATTAGTCAATAATTCTAAGGATGTCATACCTGTCAAGCTGAAAATTAATGTCTTATATCAAATTTTTTGTGATTGTATACTATCATATATAGGTGAATCTAGGTGCAGTATTGAGAAAAGATTGAAGGAGCATGAATTGTTATATAAGCGTGTAAAAAGTAAAAATAATGGTGATTTAATATCTCCTTCAGTTTTCTTTGATCATGAAAAAACATGTAAATATAAATTTAAATTTGATTTTGAAAATGTGAAAATTCTTCATGAAGAGAGAAACCATAGTAAAAGAAAAATTAAAGAGGCAATTTTTATAAACAGGAATAAAATGCATTTAATAAATCGGCAAGCTGCTAACATTAAAATACGAGATTCATGGAATTTGAATTGATGACGTTTGCTTCCACTTTTGTTTTTTGAATTTAATGGCAGTTGAGGCTGGTTTAAGAAATTAACCGAAAGTACTTCTGCGGATTTAAGGATTGATTGTAATAGTTTGTAAATTGTTAAATTTATTATTTCAATTATATATATATAATAAAAATACATTTTGAATATGGATCTTACCACTAAATAATTTCTTATTTTGCAATATTATTATTATACACAAAATATCCAATGTTGGTTTATTAATAAAATACGTGGACATCATTGCTAACCATATTATTATATCCAATATCTCTTACTTAATATTATTTTAATATGGAATAGTTGCAATTATTGATGTACTTCTTAATTATAAAATAACTACAAAATATACCTATGCTTATCTTGTACTGTTTCGTTTTTACTACATTATCTATTTTGAAAAATATGCAATACTTATAAAATTAAAAAATATTTGAAATTATTTAAAATTCTAGAGCAACTTCGCTTTATTTACATTCATTCATGAAATTAATATATATATATATGCATGCGTGTGTGTGTATGTGTGGGAGATGATAATCTGGAACAACTGATAAATGCTGCTTTAGCATGGAATATGTATATTGGTGATTATTTATCTTTTTAACATGTGTGTGGTCATGTATATCAGTTGTATGAGATAGTGTAGATTTTACGTACATTATTCTTTACATTTAGTGATGTAGGAATGCTGTTTATTCATAGGTCTTGGAGGTATAGTTTACATCCATTTAATTTGCATATGTATTATTCTATGCTTATTTAATATATTATATATTGTGCCATGCATTATAAAATGTCCATGCACAAAGTCTGCTGTAAAGAACATTACAGCAGGTATGCATGTAAATTTGTATATATGAAGCACAACGGATATATAAATGTGCTACATTAATAATGAAAGTTGGGTCTGAGCATAGAATACCCCCACACACCAATTTAAAGTAAACATTCAATTGACAGAGAAATATTGTACACAAACATTCATGTATAATAAACTCATGTTATTTCTTTTTTTATATTTATGTTATTTTTCTTGTTTGTACATTTTCATTATATGTCATTTTATGGTTATGTACTTTGCTTTTTCTGAAAAACTCAAAGGAAGAAAAGCAAACTTTATTGATCAAATGGATCACATGTTGGAACATATTTGTAAAAGAAATAATTGATGTAATTGTAAAGGTAATCAAAGAATGTAATGTTTGATAATGAATGTTATAATTAAAATGTTATCTTTTTTTATATATAAAATAAAAATTATTTTAAAGTACTATCTGTTAATCAAGTGGTCTGAGAATTCAAGATGGAAACTAAACATTATATCAAACTCTGATATATAGAATTTAATCGGAAAAATGATAAGCTAAATTAAAAGGGTTGGCTGATTCAAACTTCTCAGGGGGGTACCTGAATTGGTTCTGTTATGAGTGGGGTTGATAGGTTTCAGTCGATGCTGTGGGATATTCCTTCTTTCTTTGGCATTCATTCTGTCTAAGTCATTCATTACTTTGGTCCTGGAATTCTCCAGTCATCCGGCCATTTAGATATTCATTTATGGACTAGACTATTGCTGATATTCCCTAAGAAGAAATCCATTACACAATTCTTTTAAGAACTCTTGTTTTCTTGTGGATTCAATTAACCATTCAAGATAGCAGATGAAAATTTAATAATAATAATAATAATTATTGCATTATACCAGAAAGAAAATATGGAGAAATCCACAACTTCCAGTAAAATGATCATGGGGTAGACAACCAGCCGGTGCACCCACCCTTGCTTTGCCCAAATCACCAAGATGTGACCACGCCAGTTCCAGCCGGCCATGATGATGACAAAAGCCAACTTGACTGTGTCTTAATGATATGAAATCCTCATCACACAGCCAGTTGACTTGAAACTCACCCAGAAGCCCAGTCAGAAGAAGATGAAGATGCCTAAATAAGTTTATTTTAAAAATATTTTATTAATAGTGAATTAATTAACTCTGATATTTCAGATAGTTAGAAATATATATTTTTTCCTATTTTATTATTAATCATTTAAAAAAAAAGAGAGAAAAGAAAAAGTATCTAGCATATATTGGAATTTACAGTTATTATAGGTATAATGATATAGCTTTTACTTAAATCTTTTGATTCATTTTTTTATCCCAAATTCACGCATTTTCAGCAAAGGTTGCAATCATTTTTTTTCTTCGTCTTCTTGTTGTGACTTCTGAAAATTGACATACACAAATATACGTGTATATACATGCACATACACTTGTAATATTCGGTAAATATGACACCCCATGTTGAGTGTCTAAGATGTATTTATCCATATATCTTTAAATTATTTTTTGTCAATGCAGCACCTTATGATGAGTGTCAATGGGTTTATTCATTGTAAGTTTCCTGTAAGAAAGTTGACTTATAACATTATACTTAGAATAGTGGTGAGTGTACAATTGTGCTGTACACATATACATGTATAAGAACTTATCTGCCATGAAATGCAAGTAGATACCGCACCTCATGTCGAGTGCCCTAAGGTATCTGTGTCAACACAACCTTATTGACATGTTGTAAAATGCAAAAGCTACTATTAACTATGTAGCGAAATATTTTATATTGCAAATATATTAATGCATAGTTTTTTTATATTTACTTAAATAATATGGGGTTTAAAGTCAGCAGTAAAAGTATACGCCAGTATAACCAAAAATCTTTTATCAAAGAAACATATATAAAACTACATAAAGTATAACTTAGTTATGCAGGGTAAAAGCTCAGACAACTTCCATTCATTAGTAACCATTGAAGATAACTGTAAGGGTTTATTATTATTATTATTCATATAAATTTGCATTTATTTTCGATTTATTTATTTCTTTTTTTTATTATATCATTATAAGTATACATCAGTGGTGGATATCAGGATTTCAATAAATATTTAATCATAATATAAATTTGTTTGTTTTTATATTATTTTATTTGATAAAATGTACTCTTTCTTTATCAAGCCCGTACCTGTAATAACCATTTAACTTACTCATTGAAGACCCTAGATATAGAGCACACTAAGCTAGCCACATGGTATATCACTCTACCGGGGTGTTAAATCTTATTCTCATGCTCCACTAAACCTATGGTATTGCATATCCTTCTAGAAGGGGGAGGGAATTCATTTTTATTCTTTTCTAGGAGTGGCATGCAATAGCTATTAATAAATAGACTTTTCAAAGATGTGTACTTACCATAGGTCCTAAACATTCAGATATTCAAAAAAATTACTAACTAAAAGGATTTTTAATTGGCAGAGTCTTGTCAGTTCCCTCTCTCTATCAGTTTAGCTGATGGTACCAATATGTTATGAGTACAGATAATTGGCTAAATTGGTATCCATTTCTTACCCTGTTCAATCTGTGTTACATCATGATCAGTGCAAGATTAGGAGCGTAACTCTGCAGGTAAGTATGGGCCGGTACAATATATATATATATGTACATGATAAACAAAAGTTATAAATTTCATAACTTGCTTTTAGCTTGCATTTTATTATCACTAGATGGAGCGTTACCAATAGATCCTAACAAGTTTTTGTTTACATAAATGCCAAGAGAGATAGACTTCAATATCTCTTTTGTTGTCTCCACCTCCAGACCAGCTGGTTTTGAGCTAGTTGGCTCATGTCAGTGAAGTGTAGGGAGACTAGAAACTAGATCTAAATACTAACTCTAAAATCAGCATTTATCAAATATGTTTCTATCAGCTTGAAAGCATGAAATTTATCAGACACATAATGTCTTCAAATCCAGTTTAACAAACTAGATAGCTATATGGGTCTGAAATCAGTTCAGTTTTACCATATAGTAAAACATTTATGATAAACAAAACAAGTTATAAATTTTGTAACTTGCTTTTAGCTTGCATTTTATGATCACTAGATGGAGCTTTACCAATAGCTCCTAACAAGCTTTTGTTACAAATTTTTCACACTTCTACAAAGTTTCTTAAATGATAAAAAATGGAAATGTCTCTATTAGTAGTATGTTAGAAGCTTATAGTTACATTAGTTGGCCAACATTTTTAGTCACAAATCGGGAATAAATAATTTTAGCTTATCAGTAAGTTTGTGTAGATCCTTGGTGTGTAAATGTATTGCTTGGTATTCCAAGATCATAGGAAGTTAACTAGTTTCACTCTGTTGCCATTCTTTTAACATTCCTGGTCAGTTGCAAGATATGGCTTGACACGAAGCTTCTGGAGTAATATCTTTACGTGAAAGAAAGTGTCCACATGCTGTGATTTCTATTCACGCCTGATGCATTAGTTCAGCTTATAAATATTCAGGTATGGGACATTTATCACAATTGAGAGAACAAGAATCATATCTAGCCCTGTTCCCTCACCCATCAACACATGACAAATCAGCAAAAGACCTAGCTTGAAACTATTTGGTTCTTTTATATTCTCAATCAGTTTTTTTTTTAGTTTCATGCGCATATTTTTTTTTGTTTTATTATCAAAATATGTGTTAGTAATCTTGTACATTATTTCTTATTTTTAATGTACAAAGTTTATTTTTTTATAAATTACTTCTGCCATCTTAATTAGCATTAGAAGGATTTTTCTGGTCGCAATCTTGCACATTTGGAATTTTCATTTATTTATCTGGATTAGTAATCTATTTGTCTTTTTTAATCCTTCCAATTTCAACTTATATTTTTAAATGAATAAATAATTCTAAACAAACAATCAACTTTCATTGCACATTTTAAAAAAATAAATTATACTAAGTAAAAAAAAAAAATTAAATCGTATCTTTTACACAAACTTTAAACTTGACTTTTTTTTAGTTTTTAAGTATTATCAAATGCCAAATATATTTGGACCATCTATATAGATGGAACAGCCTTGAGCTGAAATTTTCTTCTATGTGCAACTGAATATTCATCTTGTATTTCCCACTACAATGGCCATGTCAATATGCATGCACAGAGTAGATACAATGTGCAGTGTTTTTCCAGTTAATCTGGTTTGTTTTTGCAACAATAAATATATAAATTTCCAACTTTAGTAAAACCATGAACCCTCCAAAAAAAAAGGTAAAATTGGTGATGAATGTCATGTTTTTAATGAAGAATGGACAAACAAATATTTCTTTTGGTAATACAGGGAATAAAGCAGTGTGTTTATTGTGTCATGAAATGATAGCTGTATTTAAGGAGTACAATCTGAAATGACACCATGAAACAAAACATAGCAAATTTGGCCACAAACTTTCCAAGAAAGAATGTAAAATAAAAGCTGCAGAGTGTGCAAAAAATCTGAAGAAGCAACAAACAATATTTATGAAGCAATCAACACTTCAAAATAGTGCTATAGAAGCAAGTTTCATGGTAGCCTACAACCTTGCTAAATGCAACAAGCCTTTTTCAGATGGCAAGTTTATTAAGCAGTGTATGGTAGAATGTGCAAGCATATTGAGTCCTGATGTGAAAAGCAAATTTGAAAGCATTTCATTATCAAGAAGGACTATAGTGCGACTCATTGACTCAATTAGTGATGAACTCACAGAATAGCTGTAGACTGCGAGCAAAGATTTTGTTTGATTTTCTTTGGCACTGGATGAGAGCACAGATAATGAAGACACTGCACAATTACTCATCTTTACCCATGGAATTAAGGAAAATTTCATCACCACAGAGAAATTACTTGGCCTAGAATCAATGAAAGATAGAATCACTGGTCACGAATTCCTTGAGTTTTCTGTGAATTGTGTGGAGAAAAGTGGCTTGTCATGGAACAAAATGACAAGCATTACAACAGATTGGGCTAGAGCTTTCATGGAAAAAATGTAGGTATGGTTAAGCTTTTAAAAAACCCTGTTACAAGCACAAGACACAGACAGTGATATGTCTTTTCATTGCATTTTGCATCAGGAGCATTTGTAAAGCTGCACTGGGCTTAAAGCACGTGGTAGATCCTACTGTTAGTGTGGTGAACACAATCAGAGCAAAGGCACTCCACCATTGGCAGTTCAAATCTTTTCTTGAGGATGTGGAGGCAGAGTCTGGAGATGTAATTTACCACAACAGTGTGAGATGGTTGAGCCTGGGTAAAATGAAAAAAAGATTCTACTTATGGAAAAAAAATATCTCTAGTCACAAACATCGGAAGTCTTATGATGATGTAGGTTTGACAATAAAAAAAACTTACGATACTATTCCCACACCAAATGCTAGTAACATTATTTTTTACATACTTAAAATATTTACAAGTTTGAGTTGCTGTATATAAAATACACATTTGATATCCAAATGGTAATCTGACAAAGTTAGTGGGGTTGAGGAGGTTAGTTTAATAATTAGTACCATCATCATCAAGCATTATCAATCCACTGCTGGATGAAGGTCTCTCCAAGTTCAATCCATTTTTCCTACCTTTACCTTCTCTTCTCCACATCACTCCTGCATATGTTCTTATTTCATCCATCCATCTCATATGTGGTCACTTTCTGGGTCTTTTACAATCTCTTGGAATCCAGTTTAAATTTTTAATTGTCCATCTATTATCATCTCTTCCAGAAAAATGTCCAGCCAAACTCCACTTCAGTCTTTTAATTTTTTCAATGAGTCAGTAATACCTGTTTGTTCTTTTACCCATACATTGTGTTTTCAATCTCTTCTTGTTACTCCCAACATGCATCTCTCCATACTTCTTTGAGTGGTCTGAAATCTCTGTATTGCTCTTCTATTAAGTGTCCAAGTCTCACATCCATAAGTACTGGAAAAACACATTTATTAAAAACCTTTCTTTTCAAACACATAGGCATATTCCCTTTTAGTATCGTTATTTCCACCAAAAGCACTCCAAGTTTAATTCTATTAATTTCATCCATTATGTTTCCATCTGTATTAATAATCTGACCAAAGTATTTGTAACTGCTAACTTCTTCTAATTCATCATAATCAACCTTTAAGTAAGAACTGGCAAAACACATTTATTAAAAACCTTTCTTTTCAAACACATAGGCATATTCCCTTTTAGTATCAAGTTATTTCTACCAAAAGAACTCCAACCAAGTTTAATTTATGATTAATTTCATCCATTATGATTCCATCTGTATTAATAATCTGACCAAGGGATTTGTAACTGTTAACTTCTTCTAATTCATCATAATCAATATTAATTTTCATATTTTGAAAAAATCTATTAAACATTACTTTAGTCTTTTTAACATTTATCTTTAGTCCTACTTTCCTACTTTCATCTGATAACTCCTGCAACATTTCCTGTAGTGCTAAAGCATTATGTGCAAAAACAACTACATCATCTGCAAAATCTAAATGACTTAAATAATCTCCATTTACTTTCACTCCTTTAGCTTCCCATTTTAATCCATAAAATACTTCTTGCAGCACTGCTGTAAAAAGTTTTGGAGATATGGAATCACCCTGTCGTACACCCTTTTCAATGTTGATCTTCCTACTATCATTATGTAATCTAATTGTTGCTGTTGCATTTTTATAAATATTCTTTAAAATATGACAATATACTGGATCTACACATTGATGATCCAATGCTTTAATCACTGTAGAAATGTTGATAGAATCAAATGCCTTTTCATAATCTACAAATCCTAGCATAATGGCAACTCATATTCATTTATCCTTTCTATAACTTCTCTCAATACCTAGATATGATCTACTATATTAAAACCACTTTTAAATCCAGCTTGTTCTCTTGGTTGGTGAAAATCCAGTGTTTTCTGTAGACGAGTAGTAATTATCTTAGTAAAAGTTTTGTATACAACTGATAAAAGACTGATAGGTCTGTAATTTCTAATATATTCTTTATCACCTTTTTTAAATATTAATATTGCATTCTTCCAATCATCTGGTACATCTTTATCATTTAGACATTTGGTATATAACTTTGCTAAAAAATATATATATTTCTTCACCTGCTTCTTTTAATATATCAATTATAATTCCATCATTACCCGGAGCCTTCCCTTTCTTCATAAATTTAATTGCATGTCTCACTTCCTCATTCAAAATTTTGGGCAATTTGGAAGATATAATAGGTATAGGAGGAACTTGTTCTTTATTACTATATAATTCTTGATAGATGTCTTCTACACATTTCATGATGTCATCTCTCTTTTTAGTAATAATGCCATCTTTTTTTCTTATTGCAGATATAAATTTCCTACCAATACCAAAATGTTGTTTTACACTCTTTAGACTTTTATTCTCTTCTACAGCTTTCCTTGTTAGTTCACAATTATACTTTCTTATATCATTTTCAACTTTTTTCCACACCATTTTACAAATTCGAGATATTCAATCTTTTTTAATGCATCATTGTTGTATATCCTCATATTCCTTCTTTTCTTCATAAATTCTCTAGTCTCACTATAAATTTTATTGGTCAATTGCTGCTTTTTTCTACCAACTATCTTTGTTGCAGTTTTTAAAAGTGTATCAGTTATTTTCCTATTAATGTCATTCAAATCTGAATCATGTTCAAAATCTACTAATACTTGAAACCGATATGTAAGTTCTAATTTAAATTCATTAGAATGTTTCTGAAGATTAGGAATATCAACTGTAAATATTGTTTTTCTTAATAATTTTTGTCTCCCTAGTTTTGAATTAACATGTATCTTACATCTTACTAATTGATGATCACTTCATGTGTTAAATTTATTAAGAACATTACAATCTTGAAATATGTATTTTCTGTCAGTCAAAATATAATCCAATTATGCTGTACCTTCATTTGGATGCTTCCATGTCCATTTTCTTTTAACATTTTTTTAAAAAAAAAAAAAATTCATAATATAAAGTTTTTCTTTTTCTGCAAACTCCACAAGTCTATGTCCTCTCTTATTTCTATTACCATAACCAAAATTACCTACAGCATTTTCATCTTTCATTTGTTTAACAATTCTAGCATTAAAGTCTCTCATAACAATTTTAAAATGTTGTTTACTCTGATCAAAATCCTTTTGTACATCCATATAAAAATCTATAACTTCATCACTATGAGAACTTGTTGGGGCATAAACCTGAATCATCTGCATTTGGTATCTGCTATTAAGTTGTAAAACTAATCTTGCCACTCTGTCTGATACACCCACAATTTCCACAATGTTATTCTTCCATTTTTTTTATTTATAATGAATCCTATTCCACTTGGTATTTCCAATATTTATGCCTTTATAGTAGAGTATATGTCCACTTTTTAAATCAATTGTTTCTTCATCTTGTCTTCTAACTTCACAAAGTAAAATAATGTCCCATTTAATATAAGACAGTTCTTCTTCTAACTCTTGCAATCTTCCTTCACTTGAAAGTGATCTGCAGTTGTAAGTACCTAAATAAAAAGTTGTCATCAAATGGCAGCCTGAGTCCACAATCAGGGGATTCTTAGCACTCTCCACTTTCGGTCACCAACCGCTGCCTTGGTTGATGACTTTACAGCTTCCTGGGAATAAAGCCATGATTTATTTTTGACTGTCATGATTGTATATATTGAGAAAAAAATATTCTTAAACTCGGAGGTAAAATGCCAATAAATCTACCATGCTGGCTAATGCATGTTGGTGAGCAGCCGATCCATGTTCGTAAACTATATGAATAATCACATAGTAATAACAGCTCCAACAACAAGAACGTATGGAGTGGACATTAAGAATTTGCCCTGATCAGTTCCTTTAAGGCCTCCAAGAGGAATTAAAGGGTCTCCTTTCAGTTAATAGCAAACTCCTTTCTGCAGCCAATAATTGGTTTATATAAATATAAATATGTTGAGGGAAGGGGTCAGATCCTTGAAGTTATCAACATCACTCCCTCACTCATGTAGGATCTGGGGCTTTGTTCTCCACATCCAGAATGATCTGCACTGTTCGACTGACACTGCCCTATTTATTTTCTTTCTCCATCCCATCAATGCTCCACTATTATTTTATTTTACAGATAATCAGCATTTTAAATTAAGCATAAATTGCTGAAATATTAGGATGATAAAATTTATATTAACGAAATGCCCTAATTTTCTTTCCAGCAATACTTTCTTAATAAATTTGAATATTCGCTCATGAATGTATCATTTAAACAATTTAAGATCTGTACTAGTTTCAATATCTCATCTTTGCAATTCAACTTGCTTTGCTGGTTTCATTCTCATTTCCAATCCAATTCATAATAGTAAGTTTTAAAACAATGGGACCCCCCCTTTTCTTTTTGTTTAAAGTTCTGACTCTTTTCTTGGTGAAAAATATATATGATGATGATTCATTGACTATATCAAATCACCCTCGGGCACCAGTCACCAATGAGCCAGAAAGCTTACACAAAATATTTATTAAAAAAATACCCATAAATTTTATTATGCATTAACACAAATAATTTTATATCATAAAATAATACATTTCTGACACTGCAGCATTAAACATGAAGAAAATTTTTACTTAAATACATGAGAAAAAATAACTTGGAAATGAGGTAACTTTTATCTGGGTTTCAGGATATTTAAAACAGGCAAAACTCACTATATGTATGCCACACACAGCAAACTAGAGTAATCAATGAATTCCAGAAGGCTTGTGCATAAAATCCGCATCTAGTGCCTACTCATCCAATATCCCCAATGAGGAGCCTTGGATCTGAGAGCACTGCATCTAGATCTTAGGATCTAATGCAACCATCCAGCAACCACCTTTTGTCTCCATTTAACTACAAAACTATGAGTCTTAAACTGAAAACACCTTAATGTTTCCAATTCAAGCCCATCAGCTTATATAGTTATATGGGTCTGAACCCAGTTCAGTTCCCATACATTTTGGTGTCTTTGGTTCTCTAATAACCACAGCCACCAATATCCTATTAGGCAGGATTGGTTTTAAGCCAATAAACATCACATGACCACTATCTCTTATGCTTGTGTATAACTGTTGTTAAAACAGGCAAAACTCACTATACGTATGCCACACACAGCAAGCTAGAGTAATCAATGGATGCCAGAAGGCTTGTGCATAAAATTCCCATCTATACCTACTCATCCAATATCCCCAGACTAGTTTCTGGCTTGTGGCCTTCGTCAGTGAGGAGCCTTGGATCTGAGATCACTGCATCTTGATCTTAGAATCTAATGCAACCCTACAGCAACCACCTTTTATCTCCATTTAACTACAAAACTATGAGTCTTAAACTGAAAACACCTTAATGTTTCCAATTCAGGCCCATCAGCTTATATAGTTATATGGGTTTGAACCCAGTTCAGATCCCATACATTTTGCTGTGTGTGGCATATGTATAGTGAGTTTTGCCTGTTTTAACAAGTTATACACAAGCATAAGAGATGGTGGTCATGTGATGTTTATTGGTTTCAGGATATGTGGGTCTTTTGATTGAGCCTCAGTTTATAGGTGACAAACATGGGGAAAAATCTTTTACATATTTTACTCAGGGTCATATTTTATTATTTGGCCCCACATTCAGTGCCAGATGCGGGAAAAAATACTATGTAATGGTCAAGTATTGTACATTCACGTAACAGAATCTAGAATCCAGACAAAGAGACCAAAGACGACCAGATCAGGATTGTATTGTCCTGAATCAGACCACACTTCAACTTGTTTGCCAATACTCCAAGACTCAAGACCCTATGAATGACCACACTTGAAGTTACACATTGTACATCCATCTTTCATGGCTGGTATAGGGCAGGGAGAATCATGAGACTCAGGACTTAAAAAAAATTATATTAACTAATTTACTTACTACCAGCACAAAATCAAAGATAACATTTATAAATCTAATTAATGCATAAATAGTTCTGTCAAATATATATATATATGTATATATAATTAACTAAGACTAAATTGGATTGAGATAGGAACAAGAAATTGCACAAAACCAGAATACATTTAACGAATATTTATTAAATAATAGAACATTAATTAATGTGGGAAAGTACGCAGGCTTTGTAATATGAGGATTTGACATTTCTCCTCCTTATATTTTTTAATTGTTAATATGAATTGATGCATCACTAAGCTAAGCCTGCATTAGGTTATGCCAATTCCTATTGACAGTGGTAGCTACTATTATAAAATGCTGTACAAGTCTTAGGCAAAAACAGTTGTAATAACATTACTAAAGTAGTAAATTATGAGCATATAAATCAGCTCAGGTTTGATATTGAACCCAAAAACCAAAGATGTAAATTTCAGTTTAATACTGAATAATTAATTAAATTATGGGACTCAGAATTTGCTATACAAGACCACTGACATGCTACAGCACTGGAAAATTACAATAACAGAGCGCCCTGTGGATAGATTGAAGTCAAGGATTTTCATGAGATACACCGGTACCCTAGAACAGAGTGTCATGCTGCTAAAAGGTCAGGCTGCTAGCATGACTGCTGGGAATTATATGTCTTGTCTTACTAGTGTGCACACTAAAAGAAGGGGTGGTCTGTCCTGGGGTCCCATCTTAAGAAGAAAATGCAGCATAACATTAAACATTGAATGTGAATTTAATTTATCTAATCCGCCAAGCGAAAGTATGACATTAATTATTACCAAAATATGGTGCAATGGCTGGGTAAGTATTACTATTATGAGCCAATTCTAACAATGCTATATAAAATCAAGTGACATTAGAGGTATAAAGAAAATATATAATAAAACTCTGGTTTATACGTTTCAATCGATATACAGAAATTATTACAAGGGAGGGAGAAAGTATATTTGATCGACTGGCCAAATAATTACTAAATATACTTTCATATTATTAAGACTAGTACATTACTCTATTCATATATCTCAATAAGATGAAAATTTAATAGTAAGCCACAATACAGTTAAAATCAAATAAATATAGGAATTCAAACCAGTGAGCATCGAGAATGTCATTAAAAAAATAGTCATAGGGGAGAGATTTATAATTATATCTCCGAATATTTATTACATTAAATGCTTGCTGCTTCAAAGCATTGGCATATAAATAACAAAATAATGATAAAGAAATATTATAGGTACAACCACAGTGATAGATAAAAGAATTTAGAGTAGGTTACATTTAGTTTACTTAAGATATTATAAAGAGGTAAGCAAGTTACACAAATAATACATTATTTCATTTAACAGAAATTTATAGTGAAAACATTTATAGGCTTTAGAGATTACATTAGATTATAGTTTGCTAGCTTTAAACATAAGTAGAAATTTTTGATTGAGAAACAGTTCATTACACAGAGCTCTGTGGTTAGACGTTTGGCATACCGATTAAATGCTGGCTGGATAAGCAGGTGTTGGCTTTCAGATATCTTCTTGAGTGGCTGTTACAGGCAGTTTCTTGTCATAGCTCCGGTGGTTTAAGCATAGGCTGGCAGAGGCACATCATTCTTCCATGCATTCTAAAAGTAGTAGTCGCCTTTCTCCAGTCAGATCTTTCAAAGATCAATCTGACCTGGATTAGTCATGGCGATGCTCTTCCAAAATTCCTGACTCCATCTCTCAAGCTTCAAATATACCCTATTTATATTTATCCTACCAGCACTTAACTAGAAAAGAATTTATTTTGCCTGAAAACCAATTAACTCTAAAAATATTACTTTAAATTATAAGATTTAACAAATTGATCAAAATGCTTTTGTTTAAATTTCCATGGTGCCTTAGATCCTCCTCTAGGTGTGAAATAGTGCTACTTCGGTGATTTTAATGAGTACAATTTAGCAGACAAATTTGGGTAAAAGCAATTATCAATTTTCAAACTTTGATTTAGCCACAGGTGCGGTGGACTTACTGCAAATTTGTTTATGACTAATTTTTAATTTTAACTAATGAAAAACTTAAAGCTTTTTGCTCTTTTACAAAACTAAATCATGTCACTCTATATCAGGGGTCCCCAACCTTTTTGCACTTAAGAGCACATTCTACAATACTGGCCAGATGGCGGGCACCATTTATTTTTTAGACCAGGTGGCGGGAACCATTTATTTTTTCAATGTTAATTTATAGTCGGATATTGTTAATAATACACATAATGTACAAAAAAATATTTATTTCAAAAATAAAGTTTTAACATATAATTAACGTTTATATTTTTATGCTGTAAAAGTATAGTATGCCCTACAATTTGATTACAATATAATAAAATAATTTATAAGAAATTTTAAAAATTAAATTTACTTGTATCAGATAAATAATTTTTTATCATGTTCGGATAGTGGCGAGCACACGTAAAATGGTCTGCGGGCGCCATGGTGCCCACAGGCATAGGGTTGGGGCCCCTGCTCTATATATATTATTATATAAGGTGAATCATATATCCACATATGAATTTGTATTTAATAAGCTTAATAAATTAATATTTCCATTTAAAATTAAACATAAATCATTTCTAAAAAAGAATAAAATTTAAATTATTATATTCGCTGTAACATTCATTAACCTATGTATATATAGTGTTTATTCATATGTGCATATATAATGCTGCACACCCAGCCATGATAGTATGGTTTAGATCTTTATTTTAATAAAATGAATATTTTAATAGGGTTTGAACGCAGCACAGATAGCTTTGGTAGTTAATCTGAAAGGTGCAATGAGAAAAGCTTGAACCTGACCATTGCAAAATATAAAATGAAAAAAGAGTTTTAAATAGCATATATCATGATAAAAAAAATGTGATCAAATAAAAATTGATCCCCATTTATTCATTAACGTAATCTCTAAATAATTAAACAAACAAAATAAAATGTATTATATTTAAACCTTTTTCTATCCGAATCTCGAAGTTAAATCTTGAACATAAAAAAAATTTAAACATTTGAAAACACCAAGTCGTATTAACTTATATCATCAGATAAGAGCTTAAATAATAAGAACAGAATGAATCTCTCCATTCTTTTCATTGCATGAATTCTGTCATACTCATATATATTATTTATCTATGTTTTTTAAAAATAAAATGTAAACGCTCCTTTTCTTTTAACACACACACACATATATATATTGTATCGGGTTCGATCCATTGACAATTACACTTACTCTACTTGCTTGGTTTAGTTGGGTTTAAACCTTATTTCTAATAACTTTATAATTTTATGTTATAAATATACGTGAAAAAGACGGTCCGTTCGAGCAGAGTGGAAAATACTATTGATGGCAGGGTCATCCATAATACCCACAGTCAGACCAAGCTATGTAACACATAACACGATCACATTTCCAGACTATGGCCCATCTCGACTGCTAGATTCAAACCCCTACTATCCAAACATTTTATTTGTTTCAGAGTAAACCCCGGGTGCCATCTAGTTCCTAAAAAACAACATGTTCGGACAGTAGGCCCATAATCCAGTGCTCGAAAAATCTCTTAACTAGCTCAGTCTATTTTTTTATTCAATAACAAGTTATTCCTTTACTAGTGGCAAAAAGAATTGACCAACAAAATAAAGCTTTAAGTTTAAAAGACAATTTATTTTAATTAACATTTAATCTAATAATTTTAAATACTTTTATAAATCTTCTTTAAATGAACAAAGGCATATCATCATTTCAGGCTCTCACATATATAATAGCAATATAATATAACAAAGAATTAAATAATATTTGACATATAAAATACAATGAAATCAATATACACCTGGGTCTTGTTTTATGCAGTAGATAGGTTCCTCAGAAAATATGCACAAAAAAAATCACACAAAAATAGACTTAACTTACCTTGAAAAATGGAGATAGGGGCTGTAATTTTCAGAAATTGCATAAAAGCAAAGCAAGAAGGAAAAATTACTTTAAAATTCACATTAAAAAAATAAGCAAATAAAGTATGACTAATAAAAAATTTCAAATATTTGAAGAAAAAAAATACAAGACAAACTTTTTTTACTTTTTTTTATTAACTACAGTATTTAATTTTACATTTTTTCATACATATTTTAATCATTAGCGGTTATTTGGCTATTTGACAATATGCGTTTGGTTGTGAACCGTTAAGAAATCAGATTCTTCATGTGAGATACAACTAGCGCTACTTTCAATCTTGAGCTCTGTTAATGGTTTTTTGTTTTTATATTTAAAAATGAGATCATAATCAAAACAAAAAGATTATAGATTATCATTAGAAAGATTATTTTAAGTTTATAAAATCAATAAAATCTTCGTTATTATTTATTTTAAAAATCTAAAAAATTATTTATTTCTGTTATAATTAACAAAATACTTTTTAAAAGTTTAAAATTTTTGAATATTTATTGCGATATTTTTATATGTAAATATAAATCTATTATTATTATTATTTACTCATTAGTATAAGTAGGTTATTTACATAGAAGCTAATATTCTAAATACAGCTTCAGGCCATATTCACATTAACTGCTAATATAACATTATATTTTTGAAGAAAAAAAAGTATTTCAAGTCAAAATAAGTTATTAATAATTTAAATTTCTTGATATCTAATAAATATAGTGAAATATGAAAGATATTAAGAAGAAACATGAATTGCATAACTTCAAAATCGCATTAAAATAATCCGCATAAAACGAGACCCAGGTGAATATACTAATGCATAAAAACACACAACATTTTAAACACACACATTAATAGTTCATCTATGTATGCTATAGAGTTAATATATTTGACTCTTGGAGGCTTTTACGAATGTGATGGCTACTTTAGAAATGAGTATAAGAAAAATGTTATTACCTAGGATTTTAGAATGTGGACACTTCTTGCTGTTTGCTGTTTCTAATGAAGTATTTCTAACCGGTTAGATTTGAAGTTTCTCATGGAGGTTTAATGCTTATTCATTGTTTTTATTCTTGGAGACACTTAAATATTGACAATGGATTTCAAGTTGTTATGCAAGCATTATTTTCACTGGCAGGCTTTGCTGTTTTACTGGACTCAGGCTGGAGATAGTCGTATGTTTCCGATATTTTTAACACTGCATTATTGACTGGTTTAATCTCAACTGCACAATCTAAATTATAATCTCAATTGATTTCTAAACTGAACTGATTGTCCGATAAAAAACTGGACTATTTATACTTCAGGCCTGTTGTCATTTTGATGTCCGCTGGCAATATGTTGGTGAAATTCCTTCGTTTTTTTAATTGCATTCCTCGAAATAAGCTTTTAATCCTGTTTTTGAAGATCGTTTAATTAGCAGCCCTGCAAATGTGTTGTTTTTATATTTTGACTAGTAGCCATCGCTGAGTGTTTTTTAACTCTTTAACTTTTATTTATTTCATTTTAATATGCACGTATTCATATAATGATTATAATCGCACATGTATAACTTATTAACAAGCTTACAATAATTCATCATTTATGCACATACATAATTTAAGATCAATTTACTATTTAGTTTTTAAGATGACTTTTTTTCTCTTTAATTTAAATAAAAAGAGATTTATATTTTTAAACTTTAAACTGTGTTTCAATTGATAATAATACTAAAAAAACTCTACTTCTTTTATAAAACTTTTAATTTGATGTTTCTAAAGCAACCCCCCCCCCTCTTTTAATTAATTAATTGTAACTTTTATTTCAAAAACTCTTTGACTTTTAAAATTACATTTTCGACAACAAACTGCAATAAAAAAAACTCAAACTTTTACATACTATTTTCCTTTTAACGAAAGATTTTTATTTCAATAATTTTTAGACAAAATCATTATGTGCCAACACAATGTTGGTACAATATATATCATCAACCATTATCAATCCACTGCAGGATGAAGGTCTCTCCAAGTTCAATTCATCTTCTCCTATTTTTAGCTTCTCTTCTCCACATCACACCTGCACACTTTCTTATTTCATCCAACCATCTCACATGTGGTCACTTTCTGGGTCTTTTACAATCTCTTGGAATCCCATTTCAAATTTCAATTGTCCATCTATTATCATCTCTTCTAGCAATATGTCCAGCCCAACTACATTTCAATCTTTTAATTTTTTTCAATGAGGTCAGTAACACCTGTATGTTCTCTTTCCCATACATTGTGTTTTCAATCTCTTCTTGTTATTCCCAACATGCATCTCTCCATACTTCTTTGACTGGTCTGAAATCTCTGTATTGCTCTTCTATTAAGTATCCAAGTCTCAGATTCATAAGTAAGAACTGGCAAAACACATTTATTAAAAACCTTCCTTTTCAAACACATAGGCATATTTCCCTTTTCCACAAAAAGTTACTCCAAACAAGTTTAATTCTATGATTAATTTCATCCATTATGTTTCCATCTGTATTAATAATCTGACCAAGGTATTTGTAACTGTTAACTTCTTCTAACTCATCATAATCAATCTTTATTTTCATATTTTGAGAAAATCTATTAAACATTACTTTAGTCTTTTTAGCATTTATCTTTAGTCCTACTTTCCTACTTTCAGCTGATAACTCCTGCAACATTTCCTGTAACTCTAAAGCATTATTTTCAAAAACAACTACATCATCTGAAAAATCTAAATGACTTAAATAATCTCCATTTACTTTCACTCCTTTAGCTTCCCATTTTAATCCACAAAATACTTCTTGCAGTACTGCTGTAAAAAGTTTTGGAGATATGGAGTCACCCTGTCTTACACACTTTTCAATGTTGATCTTCCTACTATCATTATGTAATCTAATTGTTGCTGTTGCATTTTTATAAATATTCTTTAAAATATGACAATATCCTGGATCTACACCTTGATCCAAAGCTTTAATCACTGAAGAAATGTTTATAGAATCAAATGCCTTTTCATAATCTGCAAATCCAAAACATAATGACAACTCATATTCATTTGTCCTTTCTATAACTTCTCTCAATACCTGGATATGATCTACTGTACTAAAACCACTTTTAAATCCAACTTGTTCTCTTGGTTGGTGGAAATCCAGTGTTTTCTGTAGACGAATTGTAATTATCTTAGTAAAAATTTTGTATAAAACTGATAAAAGACTGATAGGTCCATAATTTCTAATATCTTCTTTATCACCTTTTTTAAATATTAATATTAATACTGCATTTTTCCAATCATCTGGTACATCTTTATCATTTAGACATTTGGTATATAACTTTGCTAAAAAAAATTCTATTTCTTCACCTGCTTCTTTTTATATATCAATTATAATTCCATCATTTCCTGGAGTTTTCCCTTTCTCCATAAATTTAATTGCATGTCTCATTTCCTCATTCAAAATTTTGGGCAATTTGGAAGATATAATAGGTATAGGAGGCACTTGTTCTTTATTACTATATAATTCTTGATAGAAGTCTTCTACACATTTCATGATGTCATCTCTCTTTTTCGTAATAATGCTATCTTTTTTTCTTATTGCAGATATAAATTTCCTACCAATACCAAAATGTTGTTTTACACTCTTTAGATTTCTATTCCCTTCTACAGCTTTCCTTGCTAGTTCACAATTATACTTTCTTATATCATTTTCAACTCTTTTCCACATCATTTTACAAAATTTGAGATATTCAATCTTTTTTAATGCATCATTGTTGTATATCCACATATTCCTTCTTTTCTACATAAATTCTCTAGTCTCAGTAGAAATTTTAGTGGTCAATTGCTGCTTTTTTCTACCAGCTATCTTTGTTACAGTTTTTAAAAATGTATCAGTTATTTTCCTATTAATGTCATTCAGATCTGAATCATGTTCAAAATCTACTAATACTTGAAACTGATTTGTAAGTTCTAATTTAAATTCATTAGAATGTTTCTGAAGATTAGGAATACCAACTGTAAATATTGTTTTCCTTAAAAAAATTTCTCTCTCTAGTTTTGCATTAACATGTATCTTACATCTTACTAATCGATGATCACTTCCTGTGTTAAATTTATTAAGAACATTACAATCTTGAACTATGTATTTTATGTTAGTCAAAATATAATCCAATTCTGCTCTACCTTCATTTGGATGCTTTCATGTCCATTTCCTTTTAACATTTTTCTCAAAACAAATAAATTCATAATATAAAGCTTTTTTCTTTTTCTGCAAACTCCACAAGTCTATGTCCTCTCTCATTTCTATTATCATAACCAAAATTATCTACAGCATTTTCATCTTTCATTTGTTTACCAATTCTAGCATTAAAGTCTCCCATAACAATTTTAAAATGTTGTTTACTCTGATCAAAAGCCTTTTGTACATCATATAAAAATCTGCTACTATTTCATCACTATGAGAACTTGTTGGGGCATAAACCTGAATTATCTGCATTTGGTATCTAATATTAAGTTGTAAAACTAATCTTGCCATTCTGTCCGATACATCATCAATCTCCACAATGTTATTCTTCCATTTTTTATTTATAATGACTCCTTGTCCACTTGTATTTCCAATATTTGTGCCTTTATAGTAGAGTATATGTCCACTTTTTAAATCAATTGTTTCTTCACCTTTTCTTCTAACTTCACAAAGTCCAATAATGTCCCATTTAATATAAGACAGTTCTTCTTCTATCTCTTGCAATCTTCCTTCACTTGAAAAAGATATGCAGTTGTAACTACCTAAATGAAAAGTCATCATCAAATGGCAGCCTGAGTCTGCAATCAGGGGATTCTTAGCACCCTCTGCCTTCAGCCACCAACCACTGCCTTGGTTAGTGACTTTACAGCCTCCTGGGAATAAGGCTCATGATTTATTTTTGTTTGTCATGATTGTATATATTGGAAACAATATTCTTAAACTCGTAGGTAAAAAGCCAATAAACTCACCCCACTGGCTAATGCATGTTGGTGAGCAGCCCATCAATATTCGTATACTATATGAATAATCACATAGTAATAACAGCTGCAATGACAAGAACGTATGGAGTGGACATTAGAAATTTGCCCTACTTGGTTCCTTTAAGGCCTCCAAGAGGAATCAAAGGGTCTCCTTTCAGTTAATAGAAAACTCCTTTCTGCAGCCTATATATATATATATATATATATATATATTGTAACGGTATATAAATATGCCATTACATTAATTTAAAATAAAATCTTAAAGTTCGCAAATAAAAATAAAATCTATTAAAAAAAAACTAAAAGCTAAAATGTTAAACATATATATTTTTGCACAGATGCAAAACTTTAAAAATATTTTTTTTTATAAATAAAAAAAAAGTATTGGAACGCACTTTTTTATAAAAAAATACAAGATTTAAATATAAAAATATTTTAATAAAGAAATAACATAAGTAAAAATAAAAACAGGTATTAATTAATTCCTGTAATCTGTAAATGGAAATGATTGTTTATTAATTGAAAAGCAAGCTAGCCTTGGGGTTCTTGTGTAATTGAAAAGTCAGATGAAAATTAGATAAGAGAATAAAGAGAAATTAGCTTGACCATTGGAAGCACCAAGCCTCAGCCCGGACCCTAATGAAAATGATGGATTAGTGACATTTTGTTGGTTGAATCTGTGTGGATACTATAAAAAGAGAAATACAGTTTTCCTGACAGTTTTCCAGTTTGTTTTGATGAGACGAACGATAAGACGCACTTGTCGTTCTCTCTCACTTATTTTAAAAAATGAAAAGACTGTGATACCAGAATGGAACCAGCTAATGCTACCTCCAGAACATCAGAGCGGTCTTCCAATGGAGACGTCATGGGAATTAAAAACAGGAACCTGGACTCTTCTACCGTGAGCTATGAACTTTACAATTTAAAAAAATAATTAAGAACTTTCGTTCAAACTTTTAAGATTCAGCTAACCTAAATTTAAAACAAATAAACTCTTATCTGATTTTCAAATTGACAATTAATATTTAAATTATATATATCTGACTAATGTTTCAAATTAATTATAAATGTTTAAGTTTTACATATTTGCTTGGTAAAAGAAAAAAATCATTTCCATTTTATTAATTTTATTAGTATTTATTGTTTAAATTTTAAATGATGAAATTTAAGTTGGGTATGGACGTTGCATGGATTCGTTAGCGGTTAATTATGTTATGGTTTTCATATTCGATTAGTATAGGTCATTGATGTTACTGTGGCATCTTATGATGAATGCTATTGGATTTTCTTGTATTTCCCCTGCAATTGACATTATCGATGACTTTGTATTTTGATCGGTTATGTTTATTTTGGAATGTTTTTGACTGTGGAATCTATGTAGCCAATCTATACTCAACATTATAAAACAAATTTTATAAAATTCATCTGTGCAAACGTATCTAAATGTTAAATTTAAGTCAGGCGTGAATGGCTATATAGTTTTGTAAAGTTATATTAAGGGAGGGTAATCTTAGGTTATTCGTTTCGTAGTTGAATTAGGTCAATGGATTGTATATATTTGTGTAATTAGTAGATATAGTATGAGTTTCGCTATGTGCAGAATCGCTGTATACACCTCACCAACCCTTTGCCTATGGATGGGATTGTAAGTCAGCAAAAAGGACCGTGGTCCCTTCCTATGGAGTTTTTATTTTATTGTTCTTCTTGCCATACAGATGTAACATTCCTGTATTGGTCAAGAGTCAATGTCTTCTCTAACTATACTGTTCAGATGTCCATTCCTGACAATATAGTATATTTGTGCTGTTGTATTTCATGCTACATTGAATACATAAATGTATCAGATGGATTGACACTGGTTTGATTGCGAACTTTTGGCCTAAGGTTAAATAAGGGATAGAATATTTTCTTTTCAAATGCAGATCTATGTAGTCTATTCATATTCGACCCTCTAAATAAAATATTAAACTCATTGCAATCTATTTAAATGTAAAATTTAAAGTTAATATAAAAATCTAAATGTTAAATCTATTCCTCAAAATTTAAAATGATTCAAAATTTATATGTGCGTAAATAAATATTTTTATGTGTCAATTTCTGGCATTATTTTTTATATTTAAGATATAAAGTTATATTTTATTATCTCTGCTACTCCCTGAGCTAGTCATGTTGGGCTAACGATCTAAATATTTAAATTTATAAATTTAAATTTATAAATTTTTCTAGGCTCAAATGCCTAGATGGAGCCCTTGTAGTGCAGATTGCGGTTAGATTCGATCTCCACTTTCATTTGGATCATTATAATATATATATATATGTATAGAAATCATACCGCCTAAGTAAAAATCTGTCAACTTTCACTCAATATCCATGGATCCATTGTAGCTTCTGATTATTTATTTCCCATCCTAAGGTATAGAGATGATTTTCCTTTAAGTAGAGAAGACAAGCTTGGATAATAATTTTTGCAGATTTGAAACCAATTATTTTTGCATTTAAATTTCGATATTTTCTTTTAAACATATAAATGTATCCAAGCATTTAAAAACTGCAGATACTTAATCAATATAAAACTACACACCACTGACTTTATTTTCTTTTTTCATTGATGATAAAATATAAAAAGAATTCTTTCAATGACACAATTCAGTTCTATTCAAATGAAGAATGAATATGAGCTTTTTCATTACAAATTACGAAAGTGAAGTTTAAATTGCTTAATATCATGCATAAGTTGGGTTATCAATCTTGTAAAATTCCTCTATCAGAAATATGACATCCATAGACATATAATAGGGTTTATATCCATCACAAATAAATAAATGAAATTTTGGATTTTTAACCATGGAATATTTTTATATAGTTGTCCTGCAATACAATACATTTTGATGGGCTTTTCTTTCTTTCACATTTTTGCCATTTTCCTTGGAACTTCATCACCAAGCTGCCCAATTGAATGGACAGATAGTTAAATTTTTTATTCTTCCATGGTTTTATAAATTAATCACTTAAACAATAAAATTTCATACATTTTTAAAGACAGATCTAAAATGTCCATTGTAGGCAATGACAAAATTTCAAGAACTTAAATTACAGCATCTTCCTTCTATTTGTAAGACACTCTTGATGATGTTATTGTTGTCACAACAACTGTTGAATATTGCTCAAATTTAACTTAATGGTGTAAGAAATTGTTCATGAAAATTTGCCTCCAATTAATAAGTGAAATAAAGATTTTAAAATAATTGGATACAGTAAAAATAAAATACTGCTTTACAAGTTATCTTTCATTTTAAACCAAAATAAAGAATTCATATTATAATTATAATACATTTTAATGGATATAAATATTTTTACATATGTTTTTTTAATAATAACTTTTTTTATATAATTCCTCTCATCTACTGAAACAGTCAATCTTAGTTTAAGATTGAGTTTCACTATTCTACCACTTAACCCAGTTTCACCCCACTCCTTTTTGTCATATGTATATAAGTTATATGTGTATTTCTGAGAGGTGTAAGTGAGATTTATAAATATAAATCTCAAATAAAAATTTTCTTTAATTACTTTAAATATTAACTTTTATAGATGGGACTCAGATATATATATATATGATCAATAGATGGAGCTTTACCAAGACCTCCATCAAGCGTATTCTGTTTACATAAACGTCAGAGTCAATATTCACTGTCTCTTTCATATTGACTCTGACGTTTATGTAAACAGAATACGCTTGTTTGGAGGTCTTGGTAAAGCTCCATCCATTGATCATTAATACAAGCGATAGCAGGTTTTTACTTATATAAAACTTGTTTTTCTTTTTCATATATATATTACAGGAGTATATATATAATTAAAAATACTAAATAATTTTGTGTCTTTTAAAATTATATATTTTTTACTTTTATTTTTAATAATTTGTAATTATTTTTTTTCATATAATTACACAAATATTTAAGATGGAAGATGTAATGTTAACTGTCCAAGAGTAATTAAAAGGGTGGAAAAATTAGTTTGTCTCATGGTTTTAAAAGGAATTTTTAAATCAAAGTTAATGAAAGTAAAATTTAAACCAAACCTAATTGATTTTAAGTTAGCTGTTAACATTTTTATCAAAACTATTTCCAACCTGGAAATTGATTTGAATTTATTTTTGGACAGTTATCTAACAATTGCATCTCCAATAACAATAGACAAAATATTTCTGTAGATTCAGGATTACATTTGAGTTAAGAAGTTTAATTAAAAACATTCTTTAAATAACTCAAAACTGGCATAAATAGGACTAAAAATCTATTGTGTAGGAGCTTGGTCAATTGCTGCTAAACCGACATCACATCTTTTTGATTTTTAAAATGTTTTTTGGGTAGAGTGACCTAACCCACCTTTCCCTCCGTCTTCAGCCTGACTCTTCGCCACACATAGATGTAGCTCCTATCAATCAAAGATGCTGCCTTCCACAGAAGATTCGTCAATACTTCATCCCATAGAATCATGAGGTAACAAGCCTATAGTCATTATCATCACTTTACCTGAAGTCTAACTCTTAACTCTTTAAAATTAATGTTTTTTTTACGTTAAACCTCTTTTAAACTTGCTAATTGGCAAGTATGTTAAATGAATAATTATTTTCTTAGTTTCAATTCTCTAATATCTAAATTAATCTCACTATAAAATCTTTCATCCAACTTACGCTTTTTTTTTTTTTATAATTTAGTGCAGTTATAATTTAATTTTAATGACATTTTTATATTTTCACTTAATTTTTATTTGTAAAAGCCAATCAAACCCAATCTTACGAACTTCTTCTATATCTCGCTGTTGAATAGAAGGGGGGGGGAGAATTAATTATTTCATGTCTTTATTTTTAAATAGCTCTTAAGACTGAGTTTGTTTGCTAAATGAATATGTTTTTAAAAAAATAATTAATTGTAAATTTATACAAAATGTATAAATACTTTTCAATCTGAGGTGGATATTGGTGTCCGTTAATTTTATTGATTTCTTTATTGATCATCATCGCAAAAAGGCTGGTGACCAAATGCGTGAATTTTAGTTTTTTTTAATCTCCTCAAAGTATATATTTATATAATGCTCGGATCTTTTTGTACCTCAGTCCAGAAGATTCGAAGCGTCTACTCCCTGGAACAAGCAGGTTTGTGTAGTTGAAGCTCCATACGGCTTTGCTGTAATCGGACCCATAGTAACTTCCTACCTACTTACCTTTCCATTAGATATTTCTCAGCCTGAAGCTGGCATATCACCTTAAAATCGAAGAAATTTTCTCGGCTGAAGTTGTCACCCTCTCTTTCACTGACATTATGCTAACACTGCAATTTCTTATATTTTGTTTTCTAGCCTGTTTAACAAGAATAAATCATAATGATATGTAATAATTAAACATTTTTCTCTTTAATCATTTTTGTTGGAGTTTTAGATCCAACCTCTCAAAGCTGCTCTCCCCTTTATTGAAATAAGCCGTTCCCATATTTATAAAGTTTTGCAATATTTGACTGTTAAATGTCGAAAATATTTAATAAATAAATGTTTTTAGTATACTTAGATCACAATGTATCCTTATTTAATTGTTATGAATAAATGCTATGAATAAAAATAGTTATGTATCAAATCGCCAAGGGCATTCTATGAATTCGTATAAACAGCGGAACTCTATTATTGTATCTTTATATGTTTTCTTAATGTATAAAATGTCCACCAATCACCCAGATAAATCTGTTTTTGTAACATTAAATAAACTCCAAATATATGTTAAGTATTGTAATGCCACACTAAATTGATATCTATTAAAATTAAAATAATTGACATTTGTAACCAAAATAAAGTTTAAAATGCATGAAATTGATTATATATCTATAAAATAATCTTGAATTTTGTCAAAATAAATATTCATATTTTTAAACTTAATCCAGTTGTTCAAATCTCATTAATATATTTATGTATGTTTTAACTTATATCTCGGGTTCACTCAATCTCTCATCATCATCATCACCAGTTGAGTTCTCATGCAAAATGTTATAGCACCGGACAGAAAGGGATAAATTCATGTAGTATCACCATAGGTTTAGTCCGTAGTGTTATAGATTTAGGAAATGAGCAAATAGCTTAGAATTCATGATTGTTCCTGACCTGTGTAACTCCGGGTATGATTGGATTCAGGGTACTTTTGCTTAGATTCTAAATTTTGTGGGATGAACATACATTTTTGCCTGGTTCACTACACTGTTGTCAACTGCAGATTGCCTATATAAAAGAAAATGTTCAGTGCATCCTCACACCAAATACATACCTATGTATTAAAACTGATTAAAGCTAATAACATGACATGTAAAACCTTAAAGGACTGTTTATCTACAATTACACATCAACATATCTGGACAAGATACAATATTCCTGCACAATATGAATTTCAATCAGAAACTCAAAATTTCAGCATTGTTTGCAGTGAAATTAGTAATTATATATGATTGTTGTCATCTTACAATATATAGAATACCAAGGTTTGTATTTGCTAATTTAATTCAATTTACAAAGATTTTATTTTCTAAAAAGGGTATATAAAATTCAAGAATTATACCCACTAAATTATATCCAATCTCACTGTTTCCCTTTATTAAAAAGCTAATGGATTTATTCTCCTCAACCAACATGCATCCTATCTGAGGGTCTTCTGGAATAAATATTCTAGAAACAATTTTGAAGAACAAGAGTGAGATTTTCTTATTGCCTCCGCATTCCTTTATACAATTTTCCAAAAAAGATTCTTCTATTGGACAGAGTGGTTATTTGTTTCAAATATTTTAAACATTATTTGATCAGAAAATGAAGTCTTGTAGTAGTACAACTAGATCTACAATAATTTTTGATTCAATGCTAAATGATATTCTTGCATAAGCACACTGATACCATAATACCACATTCACATTTTACCTTCTCACTTATCTTTTGTTTTATAAGATTCTTATAATACCAAATGAAAAAATATTCCCACTGTTCATTTCTTATTAGTCTGTCTCACAAGGATCAATATTTAGTCCATTATTATTTACAGCATATATTAACCTAATTATAAAAAAAACTTTTTGGAATATACATTCAAGTTTAGCCTTGAATTGGTATATCAAGCAAATATAGATGTTATAACAATATTCTTAGTGGCAAAAAAACCAACAACAACAACAAACAAAGGTCTTTCTTGCTGAGAAGCGTTCAGGAATATATAAATAAATAAAAACTTTGGTTTAACAAGAATGAACATGTGTTTAGTTCATATATACAGGATATCATCTTATTTATAGCATTTTCAATATAATCCTTCATACATTTTTCTTCTAAAAATTTTCAGACATGATTGAAGAAAAACTCAAGAAAGATAAGTCATATCTTTCATTATATTCAAAAAGATTCCTACTTAATTGATTAATTATAACAGACTTCATATTCTTTACCAATTGTTCCTTTTACAAAATCTCTCTCTCTCCTTTTTTTTTTTTTTTTACATATATTCACTCTGTAGATAATTACTCTGAGGAAAAATCAATTGAAATTGCTTTAATTTTTCTTCTTCCTCTAAATGGCCTTAATTTTCATTCATTTTATGTTATTAGGATTCAAATTTTTTTTAAATCTTCTACAATCCTTGTCTAAACATATTTTATCTTCTGAACTAATATTAATGATAACCCTTACTCACTATTATTATGTGATATTAGGTTTTTTGCATTATTACAAATCATCTGGAAAACATATTGGAAAATATTCAAAGTACTTGTTCTTCTTCCTTGCATATGCTACAGAAGAATAAAATACCAGTTTATTTTTTTAATAATTGCCCAGGATTTGATAGTTCTTAAGTATTTGTACCAACAATTTATAGAAATAATAACAATAATTATCTTAATTTTTCTTATTAATTACTTTATGAGTTTTCCCCCCTCTTAATATTCAAGTTGCACCATTTTTCTTCTTTTGATCCCCATTCATGTACAAAAATAATCATAGGTAGTAATGTGCTACTTTTTAAACAAAGATGATGGTCATGCCCTTCTTGGTCACGGTCCAGATAAGAACAGGATTAATTAACAAACTATATTAAAATTAGTTTAGAATTGATCCTACTTTAATGTAAAGTATGATACTGTAAATCATTATGCTTAATTTGTACTTCAGATTTGTTTTTCTCTTTCTCTATCCTTTGCATGTATGCTTGGTTACTTGTAATACATATTATGAATTATTAAATAAAACCTTTGGAACATAATATGAGTTTACACAACAAGCTATAAAACAAGTAGAAACTTGTTAACATTATTAGTGTAACTAATAGAAAGGTTTCTTTCAATAATGGCTGTTTTTAATATTTGATAAATTATATAAAAATTTTATACTAACCTTTGTAAAATATGAAATTGCTCCATTTGTTTACATACATTTTGAAATGTAGAATCTTCTTGCAAATTCTATTGTGATAAAAAATTATTTTAGTAAAATATCAATTAGATTCATTATTTCAATAATACAAATAGTATAACTGTTATTATCATTTATTAAAATAGTCATTAGAATTGTTATTATCATTATCATTAATATTATTATTGCCATTTTTTCATAATAGTATGATTTATGCTATGGTAAGATATATAATGCTATTGTTTGTTTGTTATACTATTTTTTTATATATTATTTTTTAATAGTTTAAAATGTTAGTTTTTAAAAAGTCATATTTAAAAAAAATTCAAATTGTTTTAGAGAAATTTAAAAAAAATACTCATTAAATGCAGCTTATTTATTATCAATTATAAAATTAAAAATATAAACGTTGGTAAAATTTGTTAAATAAAGTATTAAAAGATTTTCTATTTATTCACTTACTTACATGCATGATTAGTTATTGAGACCAAATAACATTCAAATATATAATGTGGTAAATACTTGATTAGACCTAGATTTTTATTTTATAAATCAATCCTAAAATATTTATACTTATTAGAAAATTCAGCCAATTGTTAATAGATTTTTATTTATTCTTTATAAATAAAAGAGTTAATTTTATTGATGATAGATTTAGTAATTGTTTAATTTATTAATATAATCAATCATATATATATATATTTAAATTTTATGATAGTGAATTTATAAAACTGGATACTTACTTCGCATTTATATGCATAAAAAATACAAATTTTAAAATTATTCATTATATTTTTTAGATTAATATGAAAGTTGTATATATATTTAAAAAAATTTATTTATAAATTTAAAAATAATATCGTCCTTATCCACAAAAATTTGCTTTGTTATAAACAACGTTAAAAATAATACATTCCTTACAGTTATTAGACTATGTGAATCATCAAATTTAAATTATGAAATATTTTTAGAAAAATTAAAATTTTATTTTAAAATTTTCAAACTGATTCAATTGTTAGTATTAACACACATATTAAAATATAACACAATGTTTTAAGTATTTTATTCTCTTCTTCAGGTACTACAAGTCTGATAGTGACAACACTAGTATGGAAATTGAACCAGTGACTTATAGATTTATGAATATTAATTTTAAAATAAATTCTAACCAACTAGGCTATTTTATCAAATCAATTTTATATATTGATCTATGAGGCCTTTTGACATTCATTTCTTTCTTAAGAGCAAGGTTTATGAGTATTTTTCAAATCTTATAAATTATCCAAACATTATAGATTATCATACTAAATAAACTTAACACAAACCCTGAAATAAAAGTTTGAAGTGTTAATTATTTATAGATAATGCTTGTTCTGTACATGCCCTTGGATGATTCCATACCAAAATAATAAAAAAATGCAATAAACCCAGGAAGTACAATTTAGAAGTGATATAATTAAATGTGCTCAAAAGAAATAGGGAATAAATAATACACCAAACTTTTTGTGCATGCTGTCACTATTGAGCGTAAAAGATTTCAGTGAGAGGCTGAGTTGTTTGTAAAAAAAAATTCAAAATTAAAATTAATAAAAGTCACTTGTCTAGTATGTCACAAGAAAAATAAAAAAAAAATCCGTATTACATATTTAAAATGAATATCATAAAAGATATTTCAGTAAAAAAATCCAGAAGAACATCTCTGCAAGAAATGAATTAAAAAAATGTTTTCTTTTTTTCGAATTTGAATTTTTTCTTTATTTTAATATACATTTCACTTAATGTGCAGTATAATGAAATAATTATTAATGTGTTATTGTAGTCTAGAATCTTTTAATTTTAATGAGGAGGCACAAAAATTTTGTGCCATGTGAGGCAAACCCAGCAGCTTGCAAACTCATATTTAGACCACTACAAATATTTATCTTCCAAAAATTTAATTGTAAAAGATATATTTTCATATTATTTAAACATGAGAATCCAAGGATAAATTTATAATTTAAAAAAAGTTGATACTGTAGTGGTCAATCTTAGCCCAAGATTGAGCTTCACTATTGAAGCAGTCAGATCTGAGTTCGATCCTAGCTTCATGACATCTAGCCATAAGCCCACTTCAAACCCCTAGTACTAACTTTAAATTTCTGATGCAATGGGGCTTTATACATTCAATCCATGCTAATTTCCATAAAGAAAAACTTATTTCATAAATGTGTGTTAAAATTAATTTGTTTCAGGTTTAAAATGATCAATTCTATTAATAAATTCATGATAAAATTATTCATGAATTTATATATATTACAACTGCGTGGATTGTGCATATATATTTGTAAATATTTAAATATATATAATTGTTCGAAACTTTCTATGCGTTGGGAATGTTTGATTTTATTTTTAAATAATTTGTTAAAATTTTAATGATTAAAAGCTACATTCTTTCGATAAGCTTTCAGATTTTCTTGATAAGCTTTCAGATTTTCATTTCGATAAGCTTTCAGATTTTCCCTTTCCAAAAACAATGAGTAAAGTTTTATTAATTAAAAAAAAGATAAGTATTTAAAATGTAAGGATTTCCTAATTAAAATCATTTTTCTGATTTTAAGAATTCATTTTCTAATTAGAAAATGAATTCAAGTTAATGAGTTTGAAAGCCTTATCGAAGGAATGTATCTAAAAACAACCAGTAAATTTTGTAACATTGATAATGAAAGACGCGCTAGCCCGAAGGCATCAAATACAGTATATATAGCTCTGAAAAGTTTGGAGGAAAAAGCCATCTTTGTTGTAGAGAAGTGCCATTCAACTCTGTGCGTTTTTAAATTATGAAATTAAATAGTGTTTCAATCATGGTGAAGGGCTAAAACGTCAGAAATCTGGCTGTGGTTCCTGAAGTCCCCTGAAAATCTTCAATGAAGCTGCTAAATCCTTTCTGGACCAATCATGCTGCCAAAATCAAATAAAATGCTGTTCAAGTAATCAACTAAATGTGTGCCTATGTTTTACCAACCCGGATGTGTAAACTAAGGAACCAATCCCGGAAGAAATGGGCAATATATTTCCATAATGAACCTTAAACTTTCTGGTCAGTTTCCGAACTTTACTTTACACTCTCTTTAAGAGCTCTTTTCATTCTTTAATGTAATAATCTCTGTGTAAAACTTACTTTTATTTATGCTATTTTAAATTATGTCATAATTTTAAATCTCTAGTACTTAGATTTAATTCTCCTTTCTTACAATGGCAGTTCATTTACTATATTATATATATATTTCGTGTGATTTATTAATGTTTATTTTTAATTATATGCCAATAATCTTTTGACTGGATGAGCTCCTTTGTCCCATTTGCTTTGTGCAAATAATATATTAATTCTGATAGAAATTCTTGCCCATTAGAGTTAGGTTTATACAGTTCTATTAATCATCGAATCGAAAGAAATTATTAAATGTTTGTTATTTTTATAAATGGCTAATAACATATTAGTAGCTCCATTTCTAATCATGCCCCAGCTATTTTTTTTTTCGTATTCACCAATATTTATTTATTCACGTATAATCTAACATGTTTTTGCAAAAAGGGTCGATAAAGGAATCAACTAAGTATACTCTAATTCAAATTTCTGTTACTCGCTATTAAGATTCAGGAAGGGCATGATGATTGGGGCATAATTAATATGATTTACAAATACTTTAAAATAATTTTAGTTAAAAGCTCATTTGACTTTAATTAAATTGATCAAGTCATCACCGTAGAGCATTCTATAATTGAGTTTTATTATTCAAACGATGACTATCAAGTCATCATCTTCAAACTTTGCTGACATAGGGCTATCATTCATTTTTCAGGCTTGTCGGTGGTAATATTACTGATATTTTAATTATAAAGGAAGAAAGCACTTCCTCCCCTGCTTATACTATATTCGGAAACACCAAAGGTTCGTAGTTACGACTCAGTCTGGCTTTCCCTGTGTTCCACATCTTAAAGGGCAGTAAGACTTGTGAAATACAAGCTGCCATAATACTTAAACTACTGATCAGCGATTATCTTTCATGGTTACTTTGTAGCTCATAATTCGTCAGCACCATTACCTCTCTGTTCCAGTAAAGCCCATTCTGATGCTTGTAATTCATGAAGTGATTTCAATTAAAGTTGAATAAATTCTCAGTTATCTCAAAATAAATAAGTTTTCTAATAAAGATTAAGGTTATGCTCTAAAATACGTATCTTGCTCTTCATGAATGGATTTGTGAATGTGAAAATAAATCTCACATTCTGTCGTAATAAAATTAGAATAATAATTTCCGTCACCACTGATACCTTTATCTGCTTTTATTTTCTTGTTGGGGGCATAGACATATAAACTTTCAAATATTGTGTAATACTCATTGGCATATAATAAAAACTGCCACTCTTATTATAATTATAAACTCTGTTTAAGGACTAGAATTAATCAATATAATCATTATTTAAAATTGAACAAAACCATTACTATTATTATTAAAATATTTTATTAACACACTTGGTTTCTTAAGTCTCTTATTCAATAATTATTTTAATGTTAATGCTCGCTATCTGTGTTGGCAACCCGAACATATACATATGATTCGATTTAAAAGTATCTTTAGTCAATTTATGATCCGATATTAGTGTCAGTTCAGGGGTCTCTAATCCTCACCAACCATTGAACTGGCACATAGCACTGTGCCGTCGATTTAGATTTCTACTAATCTGAGCTGGTGAGTTGGGTTTGAATTCAGTTTGAACACCTGAGTTTGGATCCGACTTGCTGTTGAGGTGGTGGCTTTTTTGACTGGTACATGGTTATGATTTTGGCTGCCCAATCATTGGAGCTTCGATTAATAAACCCCACACACCCTGTAGATAGTAATTATGATTTTAGTTACTCAGTCAATTGAGATCTCGATAAATTAAATGTTTCTGTAGAGAGTGATATTTTAAAGAGTGTTGTATATATTTAAGAGAAAAGTTATGCGATTTATAACGCATAACTGAAATGATTTAATAAATTAAAATGTCATTTTGCAATTTTCTTTCTTATAATTAAATGTTTTTAAGATTATTTTGTTAAATGTTCTTCAGTAAAAGATTCGTCAGTTAAAATGATTATTCAAAGAAAAATAATAAGATAGAATATATATATATAAATTAATTATACATATACTATACGTTCGTGACAGTAGGAAAAATATCGTTAGAAAAGTAGTAAGAGTCTATAGATTAAAGCAAGGGGTAAAATAAATGAAATATTTTGTCTGTGTCAAATTAATTATATGTATCTCAGTATATATGTAAAAATATACAATATGATATCACGTTAAAAGTTTTAATTTCCAAATATTGCTTGCTAGCACATATATTAAATGTTCGCTCCGTATTCTTAGTAGCCTCAAAGCAGGCAAAGACCTTCAAACTTGGAATTATATGTCAAGCAGTCCGATGCAGGGTGACAACATGCTTTAATGACAATTTCTAGAGTAACCTCAAAGCAGGTGAAGACGTTTTGTGTACACCAAGCAGCCAGATGCAGTTGGCAAAATGCTTAAATGGTTTACACGCTCATATGCTAGCAAGATTAAAAATGATATCAACAAATAAAAGTTCTTGTGTAATATTAATTTTGACATTTTTTTTCTTTGTGTGTGAAAGCCTCATGCTTAGTGATAATGATAGTTGAACTCCTATATTTAAACTCAGGTCAGGAACGTGTCAGTTGTTAATAAATATTCATCAATCGAATTGTTTTATCTCAAAATTAAGTCAATCATATGTGGTTTGGGAGTCAATGGGATATTTCACATGCCCTATTGATCTCATTTTGCTCACTGGCACCCATATAAATAAATTTGTCAGCAAATTTGATTGTCAGCACAGTAGTGGGTCAGTTGTCTAAATAATAAAAACCAAATGTGTCCAATACAGAGAATTACTTGTACTACCTGCTAATATATATATTAATATTTGTATATTACTACTTATTTTTATAGTTTTTTTTTTCAGACATGGGAGAACAGTTGAACAGAGGGAAAGTGAGTAATGTTTGTTTTTCTTATCTTTAATAGTTTTTTAAATAAAATACATGTCTCATTCAAAGAATTAATAGAAAGATCTAACCAAGAAAACGTAGGTAAACTAAAACTAAACTAAATAGGGCAGATTAGATAGATTGGGGAAATAATATGCAGCAGCTAATGAAGATAGGGACAATAGGACCAGTAGTCAGAGACCTAATTAAATGTACTAAAGAAAAAAGTTATTATTTAAGTATACAGAGAAAGAGTGCCATAAGTTTGTGATTCACATTGTTTATTAATATTATTTATTTATTTTCAAAAATGGAAAGAGAGACTTTGCATACAATCCTCAGAAAAATGAGAGAAGACAGGAAGTTGATGCTGATGATGATGGAAAGGATTTTAAGGCTTGAGAAAGAATGAGGCATCCAAACCAACTCAAACCCAGAGAATGTAAAGCATCAGCAAGAAATATATCCTTATGAAGCCTCTAAAATAGATAATGAAGATGATCAGACCACACCAAAAGAAGTTGTGGACAGCAAAGAGGATGACAGTGGAGAAGATGAGTCAAATCAAGAAATGGTCAAAGAAGCTGATATAAATACAGAAAGGGAAAAAGAAGATGTTCAGACCACTAGTAAAATAAAACCAAAAGTAGAAATGGGATGGATGATGAATCCTCAACTTAGTATGAGAAATTTACAGATGCCATTCCCTGAATCTTCCATACAAACTCAAATTTTCAAAGAATACCCAGGAGAGAATCCCATTGCTCATCTAGATAATGTTAAAGAATTTTTTTGTGTACATTCAGTCACAGAAAAGGTCATACAATTACTGATAGTAATAGACTACGGGAACTTCACACCGACAAGAAAGGACCAAAACTAAAACCACCATCAAAAGTTCAACTCATATGGGCCACCTGATCCAGGGAAACAATAGGACAACCATTTAAATGAAGAGACAGATATACATACAGATGACTGACTGGCATGACCATATGGAAAATGAGACTTGATTAATGGACTTATTTACTATAAGCTAGATAATATAAAAAATGATCACAATGAGACATGTATAATTTTGTGATTTGTACAGATGATATTATTCACGCTCATGCTGTTCTCCCAGAGTCTACCAACTGTATCACATATAAGTAAAGAAATTTTTTTTTCATTGTTTTTTTTTAAGTGAAAAGAAATAAAGCAGTCAGATCTGAGTTAGAACCTAGCTTCATGACATCTAGCCATAAGCCCACTTCAAACCCCTAGTACTAACTTTAAATTTCAGATGCAATGGGGCTTTATACATTCAATCCATGCTAATTTCCATAAAGAAAAACTTATTTCATAAATGTGTGTTAAAATTAATTCGTTTCAGGTTAAAATTGATCAATTCTATTAATAAATTCATGATAAAATTATTCATGAATTTATATATATTACAACTGTGTGGATTGTGCGTATATATTTGTAAATATTTAAATATATAAAATTGTTCGAAAGTTTCATTGCGTCAGAAATGTTTGATTTTATTTTTAAATAATTTGTTAAAATTTTAATGATTAAAAGCTACATTCTTTCGATAAGCTTTCAGATTTTCGCTTTCCAAAAACGATGAGTAAAGTTTTATTAATTAAAAAAAAAGATAAGTATTTAAAATGTAAGGATTTCCTAATTAAAATCATTTTTCTGATTTTAAAAATTCATTTTCTAATGAGTTTGAAAGCCTTATTGAAGGAATGTATTTAAAAACAACTAGTAAATTTTGTAACATTGATAATGAAAGAAGGCTAGCCCGAAGGCATCAAATATAGTATATATAGCTCTGAAAAGTTTGGAGGGAAAAGCCATCTTTGTTGTAGAGAAGTGCCATTCAACTCTGTGCATTTTTAAATTATGAAATTAAATAGTGTTTCGATCATGGTGAAGGGCTAAAATGTCAGGAATCTGGCTGCGGTTCCTGAAGTCCCCTGAAAATCTTCAATGAAGCTGCTAAATCCTTTCCAGACCAATCATGCTGCCAAAATCAAATAAAATGCTGTTCAAGTAATCAACTAAATGCATGCCTACATTTTACCAACCCGGACATGTAAACTAAGGAACCAGTACCGGAAGAAATGGGTAATATATTTCCATAATGAACCTTAAACTTTCTGGCCAGTTTCCAAACTTTACTTTACACTCCCTTTAAGAGCTCTTTTCATTCTTTAATGTAATAATCTCTGTGTAAAACTTACTTTTATTTATGCAATTTTAAATTATGTCATAATTCTAAATCTCTAGTCCTTAGATTTAATTCTCCTTTCTTATGATGGTGGTTCATTTACTATACTATATATATATATTTCGTGTGATTTATTAATGTCATTTATTTTTAATTATATGCCAATAATCTTTCGACTCGATGAGTTCCTTTGTCCCATTTGCTTTGTGCAAATAATATAATATTAATTCTGATAGAAATTCTCACCCATTAGAACTAGGTTTATACAGTTCTATTAATCATCGAGTCAAAAGAAATTATTAAATGTTTGTTATTTTTATAAATGGCTAATAACAGATTAGTAGCTCCATTTCTAATCTATGCCCCAACTATTTTTTTTTTCATATTCACCAATATTTATTTATTCACGTATAATCTAACATGTTTTTGCAAAAAGGGTCGATAAAGGAATCAACTAAGTATACTCTAATTCAAATTTCTGTTACTCGCTATTAAGATTCAGGAAGGGCACGATGATTGGAGAATAATTAACATGATTTACAAATACTTTAAAATAATTTTAGTTAAAAGCTCATTTGACTTTAATTAAATTGATCAAGTCATCATGTAGAGCATTCTATAATTGGGTTTTATTATTCAAACGATGACTGTCAAGTCATCATCTCTGAATGTTGCTGACATAGGGCTATCTTTTGTTTTTCAGGCTTGTCGGTGGTAATATTACTGATATTTTAATTATAGAGGAAGAAAGCACTTCCTCCTCCGCTTATATTATATTCGGAACACCAAAGGTTCAAAGTTATGACTTGGTCTGGCTTTCCCCATGTTCCACATCTTAAAGGGCAGTAAGACTTGTGAAATACAAGCTGCCATAATACTTAAACTACTGACCAGTGATTATCTTTCATGGTTACTTTGTAGCTCATAATTTGTCAGCACCGTTACCTCCTGTTCCAGTAAAGCCCATTCTGATGCTTGTAATTTGTGATGAAGTGATTTCAATTAAAGTTGAACAAATTCTCAGTTATCTCAAAGTAAATAAGTTTTCTAATAAAGATTAAAGTTATGCCCTAAAATACGTATCTTGCTCTTCATGAATGGATTTGCGAATGTGAAAATAAATCTCACATTCTGTCGTAATAAAATTAGAATAATAATTTCCGTCACCACTGATACCTTTATTTGCTTTTATTTTCTTGTTGGGGGCATAGACATATAGACTTTCAAATATGGCATAATACTCATTGGCATACAATAAGAACCACCACTCTTATAATTATAAACTCTGTTTAAGGACTAGAATTAATCAATATAATCATTGTTTATAATTGAACAAAACCATTACTATTATTATTAAAATATTTTATTAACACACTTGGTTTCTTAAGTCTCTTGTTCAATAATTATTTTAATGTTAATGCTCGCTGTCTGTGTTGGCAACCCGAACATATACATATGATTCGATTTAAAAGTATCTTTGGTCAATTTATGATCCGATATTAGTGTCAGTTCAGGGGTCTCTAATCCTCACCAACTGTTGAGCTAGTTTATTGGCGCATAGCACTGTGCCATCGATTTAGATTTCTACTAATCTGAGCTGGTGAGTTGGGTTTGAATTCAGTTTGAACCACCTGAGTTTGGATCCAACTTGCAGTTTAAGTGGCAGATTTTTCGACTGGTACACTATTTTACCACTTAACCCACATTCATCCTGCTCCTTTTCAACATATGTATATAAGTTATATGTGTGTTTCTAAGAAGCGTCTATAAAATTTATAAATATAAATCTTAAATAAAAGTTTCTTTCATTATTTTAATATTAACATCAATAGATGTGACTCAGATATATACATATATTACAGGAGCATATATATATATTGTACCGGTCGAAAAACCTCCACCACCTAAACTGCAAATCGGATCCAAACTCAGCCGAACAAACTGAATTCAAACCCAATTCACCAGCTTAGATTAGTGGATGATCTAAATCGACGGCACAGTACTATGCGCTAAAAAACTAGCTCAATGGTTGGTGAGGATTAGAGACCCCTGAACTAACACTAATATCGGATAATAAATTAACTAAAGATAATTTTAAATCGAATCATATGTATATGTTCGGGTTGCCAACACAGACAGTGAGCCTTAACATTAAATAATTATTGAATAAAAGACTTAAAAAACCAAGTGTGTTTATAAAATATTTAATAATACTAGTAACAGTTTTGTTCAAATTTTAAATAATCATTATATTGATCACCTCTAGCCTTTAACAGAGATTATAATTATAATAAGAGTGGCAGTTCCTATTATATGCCAATGAGTATTATGCAATATTTGAACGTCTATATGTCTATGCCCCCAACAAAAAACTAAAGGCAGATAAAGGTATTCAGTTGTAAAGAAAATTATTATTCTAATTTTATATGAAAGAATGTGAGATTTATTTTCACATTCGCAAATCCATTCATAAAGAGCAAGATACGTATTTTAGGGCATAACATTAATCTTTATTAGAAAACTTATTTAATTTGAGATGACTAAGAATTTGTTCGACTTTAATTGAAATCACTTCATCATGAATTATGAGCATAAGAGCGGGCTTTACTGGAACAGAGTTGTAACGGTGCTGACGAATTATGAGCTGTAAAATGAACATGAAAGATAATAGCTGGTCGATGATTTAAGTGGTATGGCAGCTTGTATTTTACAAGTCTTACTGCCCTTTAAGAAGACGTGGACCACGGGGAAAGCCAGGCTGAGTCATAACTGCGAACCTTTGGTGTTCCCAAATATAATATGTGGGGGAGGAAATGCTTTCTTCCTCTATAATTCAAATAACAGTGATATCACCATTGACAAGCCTACAGAGTGGAAGATTGCCCTACATCAGCAACATTTGAGGATGATGACTTGATAGTCACCGACTGAATAATAAAACCCAATTTATTATAGAATGCTCTATGTGATGACTTGATCAAATTAATTAAAGGCAAACAAGCTTTTAACTAAAACTATTTTAAAACATTTATAAAATTATATTAATTATGTCCCAAACATTGTGCCCTTCCTGAATCTTAATAGAAAGTAAATGAAATTTGAATTTGAATATATATATATTTGATTCCTTTATCAGCCCTTTTCAAAAATATTTTGAGATCATAAATACAGATATATAAACATTTATAAATTAGATAAAGAAGCTGGGGACATAGGTTAGAAACGGAGCTAATACTTTATTATTAGTCAATTATAAAAATAACAAACATTTAATAATTTATTTCGACTCGATGATTAATAGAACGTATAAATTTAGTTCTAATGGGCAAGAATTACTATTAGACTTAATATTATATTATTTGCCTAAATCAAAGGAAACAAAGGAGATCATCAAGTCGAAGGATTATTGGCATATAATTAAAAATAAACGACATAAAAAAATCACTCAATAAATATATATATTACAATAAATGAACTGCCATCGTAAGAAAGGAAAATTAAATTTAAAGACTAGAGGTTGGGAGAATTACTATATAATTTACAATAGCATAAATAAAAAGGTTTTATAAAGATTATTACATTAAATAATGAAAAGAGCTCTTAAAGGGAGTGTAAAGTAAAGTTCGGAAACTGGCCAGAAAGTTACAATTCATTATGGAAATATATTACCGTTTCTTCCGGGGCTGGTTCCTTAGTTTACACATCCGGTTGGTAAAATGTAGGCATGCATTTGGTTGATTTCTTGAACAGCATTTTAATTGATTTTTCATGATTTGGCAGCAAGATTGGTCCGGAAAGGATTTAGCAACTTCATTGAAGATTTTCAGGGGACTTCGGGCACAGTAGCCAGATTCCTGACGTTTTAGCCCCTCACCATGATAGGAACACTGTTTAAATTCATGATTTTTAAAATGCACAGAGTTTAGTGGCACTTTTCTACAACAAAGATGGCTTCTTCTTTCTCCAAACTTTTTGGGTATTTATACTGTCCTCTGATGCCTTCAGGCTAGCGTTTCTTTCATTATCAATGTTACAAAATTTACTAGTTGTTTTTACATACATTCCTTTGATAAGGCTTTCAAACTCATTAACTTGAATTCATTTTCTAATTAGAAAATGAATTTTTAAAATCAGAAAATGATTTTAATTAGGAAATCCTTACATTTTAAATACTTATCTTTTTTTCTAATTAATAAAACTTTACCCATTGTTTTTGGAAAGGAAAAATCTGAAAGCTTATCGAAAGAATGTAGCTTTTAATCACTAAAATTCGAATAGATTATTTAGAAGTAAAATAAACATTCCCGACGCAAAGAAACTTTAGAATGACTATATATGTTTAAATATTTATAAATATATACACACAATCCACGCAGTTATAATATATATAAATTCATAAATAATTTTATCATGAATTTATTAATAGAATTGATTCATTTAAACCTCAAACGAATTAATTTTAACACACATTTATGTAATAGTTTTTCTTTATGGAAATTAGCATGGATTGAATGTATAAAGCCCCATTGCATCAGAAATTTAAAGTTAGTACTAGGGGTTTGAAGTGGGCTTATGGCGAGATGTCATGAAGCTAGGAACGAACTCAGATCTGACTGCTTCAATATATATAATTACCAACCTTAAATATTGTAAATAATTTTATATCTTTAAAATTATATTTTTATTTTACTTTGCAATTATTTTCTTTATATCATTACATAAAAATTCAAATGGAAAATGCAACTGTTAACTGTCCAGAAATAATTAAAAGGGTGGAAACATTATATTGTTTCAGGGTTTTAGAATGAATTTTATTCAAAGTTTTAATGAAAGTAAAATTAAAACAAAGTGAATGGATTTTAATTTAGCTGCAAACATTTTTGTCAAATCTATTTCCAATCTGGAAATTGATTTGAATTTATTTTTGGACAGTTATCTAGCGATTGCATCTCCAATAACAATAGAGAAAATATTTCTGTAGATTAAGGATTCCATTTGAGTTAGGAATTTTAACTAAAAGCATTCTTTAAATAATTAAAAAGTTGTATAAATAAGGCTGAAAATTTATTGTGTTAGAGTTTGGTCTACTGTTGTTAATCTACTGCACATCCTTTGATTTTTTGAAATGGTTTTTGAGTAGAGAGACCAAAGTCACCTTTCTCTCAATTTTCAGCCCATGTCTTCACCATGCAGTGGTATAGCTCCTTCCAATCAAGAGTGCCTGTGCCGTTTGAAAAATGCCGAGGCCAAAAAAATACCTTCAGCTTAATTAGAATCTGTCTGTCCTGAAAGTCAAAGAATGCCGCCTCCAGATTCATCCATACTTCATTCCAAAGGATCATGAGGTAACAAGCCCAAAGTTATTGTAACTGTCTTATCTAAAATCTAACTCCTGAATCTTAAAATTAATGTTTGTCTTATGTTGAATCTATTTTAACTCGCTAATCAGGGAGTATGTTACCCTAACTTTTTAGTTTCTTTGTATCGATTCTCACACATTATTATTCCTATAATTTAGTGCAGTTATAATTTATTATTGATAACATTTTTCACTTAATTTCTATATGTAAATGTCAATAAAACCCAGTCTTATGAGCTTCCATTATATTCTAGTGTGGAATAGAGAGGAGGGAAGTAATAAATTATTTTATGTTATTTATTTCTAAATAGCTTGTAAGACTGAGTTTCTCTTTTTAAAGAATATATGCTTTAAAATATTTTATCATAAATTTATACAAGATGTATAAATATTTTTCCATTAAATATTTGTCCATTAATTTTATTGATTTCTGTATTCCAATCATCATCACCATAAGGCTGATGATCCATCCCATTTTGTTAGTCACACTCTTAAGTGTGCAATTTTGTTTCTTTTATGTATGTTAAATAAAATGGGATTGATTCAAGAAGAGAAAGAAATGTATGCTTTATTAATTATAATTTCAATTACTTATTAATGACTATGGTATGTGGGTCATTACTTAAACGTATTACGTATTTGTTAAACTACTTAAGGCTTTATTTTTAGTATTTAAATCAAATGGATTTCATGTCTTGATAGTCACATTGTTGACATATGTCAAAATTTATTTACGAGCCACATAACGCTCTGATCGGGTTCATCTGTACCTCATTTCAGAAAATCACGATCTTTATTGTTTTTCATTCTTCTCCCAAAGTATATGTTATTGTACTGGTCATAACTGTCCACACCTCATTCTGGAGGATATCAAAGCCTTCCGTCATCATGTGTTCTCATTCAAAACAGGGATATAAGTCTGCACCCTGAAACAAGGAAGTTAGTGTAGTTGAAGCTATGCATAGATTACTGTACACCAGACCATAGCAACTTCCTACCTACCTCTCCATTTAGGTATCACTCTGCCTGAAGCAGGTATACTAGATTAAAATAGAAGAATGATAAAAGTTTTCTCAGCCAAAATTGCCATATTCTCATTCAATGACAAATATGCTAGCACCGCAATTTCTTATATTTCATTTCCCAGCTGTTTAATAAAATAAATCATAATGATATGTAATAATGAAACATTTATCTCTTTAAATATTTTTTGATGGGAGTTTTAGATCCAACCATTCAGAAGCTGCCATCCCCTTCTTTTAAATAAGCCATTACCATATTTATATAGTTTTGCAATATTTGATGTTTCAATGTTGAAAATGTATATGTTTTAGTATACTTATGCATCTTAATGTATCCTTATTTAAGGATTATAAATAAATGCTATAAATACAAAATAAATCTATGTATCATAATGCCAAAGGCATTCTATCAAATTTATATAAATAGCATATGTGATTTCTCAATGTGTAGAACATCCATCAACTACCTAGATAAACCTTTTCTGTAACATTAAATAAAATCTGATTTTCAAGTATATATTATTTATTGTAATACCCCATTAGATTGATACCTGTCAATCTGAAACTAATTGAATCAAGATTGTCAAATGTTTGTAACTAAAATAAAGTTTAAAATGTGTGAAGTTGGTGATATATATAACCATCGTAAGTTTTGTTATAATAAATATTCATATTTAAACTTAATACAGTGTGTTCAAATCTTATTAATATATTTATATATGTCTTAAATTATAACTCGGGTTCACTCAATATCTCATCATCATCAGCTGAGATCTCATGTAATATGTTGTAGCATTAGGCCCAAAAATAATGAATTTATGTGGTATCACTGTAGGTGTTGACTGTAGTGTTATAGATTTGGGGAATGGGCAACAGGTTAGAATTCATGATTTCTCCTGGCCTGTGTATCTCAGGCATGATTGGATTCAGGATATATTTGCTCAGATTCTAGGTCTTGTTGGATGGACATACATTTTTGACCGGTATAATGCTAAAGATAAAAAGAATTGTATAAATATACTGAACAAAAAATAAAAACAAATTTGTTTGTTTTTGTTGCAATCATTTGTTGAAGAATCAAATGATAATAAAGAAACAATATCTTCATAGTGAAATGATATATCAAAAAATAAAATAAAATAAATAAATATCATTTATTTAAGAAATAACTTAAAATAAGATTTGCATGGACTGGTAATCAATTTTACTGTAACTCAAATGTTTTATTATAAAATTGTAGGTAATGAACCCATCAGAGGGATTACATATATAGTTGCCACATAATGAAAATATAAATTGTTACCTCCCCCCTCCCAATATAATAAAAGATTTCAACAACAACAGCAAAAAAATAAAAAAACAAATAGAAAGTTAATTCAAATTTCCAACTTTAAATCTTCGGTTATTTAATACATGTAGGTTAATCTTATCTCTAAATATTATAATATTTATATATTAACAGTTTTTCAGTAACACATAAATAATTACAAATTATTTTTTATTAGGTTAAAATATGTTAAATTTCTTTAAACTTAAATATAGATTTTAATTTTTTCATGATGTAATAGATGGGTTCCCAAAAATTACATTTAAAAAAAAAATGTAAAAATTACACTATTTATATGTATGGAAAATTAGAATATTGATTTTGAAGCTAAGAAATCAACAAAAATAATGAAATAAATCATAAGAAAAATCTTGTTAGAATCTTATCTTTTTTTTTTTTTGCATGTTATCAAATTCTATTTTATAAACATTGTACATAAATAAAAATGAATTATAGGAATTTAAATTTCATTTGAAAAACAAAAAAAAAAACATAAAGAATTAATGAATATAAAATTGGGCAGAATATCACATAAACCAAAATGCTTTCCTATTGTGACGGAACTGCGGTTGATACAAGAAAGAGGAAATGCATCTTACTACGGTCGGGCCTGGGGTCCTTGGGTAGGATGCTAGCGATGACGCGACAAAATACTTAGCCCATGATCACATCTAACTTCTGTATGCTAGCTCAATGTTTACTGGTTAAATTTAGATGCAATTTGGACTAATTCGCCCACATCTTACCCCACCTCTCTTTAGTCTCCATTATACCATAATATTTGAACTCAGAGAGAATTCACAATCAGCTCTCTTCAGGAATGGACTTACTTAATTCACTAATTACTGCATCTATATATAAACAAGAACTAATTGACATATACTCCCAAAATATTCCTATTATCAATATATACATAAGGAGTGGTGTGTGGATAGGAATAACTAATATATATATATAATAATTATTTAGTACTGGTAAATGCTAATGATTAACCTATTTATTTAGAGGTGTGTGGATATTGTTGATTAATCTATTTATTTAGTGGTGTGGATACATGATAACGATGACCAAGTAGAGACCAAATTGATTGCAATAACTCAATAACATTTATTAAACAATAAATATAATGCAAGAGTATTAATCAGTATAATGATAAAAGACAAGGATGACTTTCTATCACTTTAAGATCTTAGTACAATGAATATCCCAATCCCAAATCCCATTAAAGAAATCCATACCCTGGCAATCTTTATTTACAAAAAAAATAATAATTCAGAATAATATATTTACAAAATGAAAATAAAAGGTTTCAAGTAATATATATAACAAAAATTAATAATTTCAAAAATTGTGAATCTATCATGCTAATTATTCTATTTACAGTTCTGCCTTACATGATTCATGAGTATTATTATTATCCCTTCTTGAATGAGAGACCCCCTTCTACGTACATATATATGAGATTATGAAAGTTAATAAGAAAGACCATTCATATGTACAAAAAAATTATATAACAAGGTTTTAGTATACCAATCAATCAGTAACAAAAATTCTGTTTAGTCAGTATGGTACTATTAATGTTGAATATTGTCAAAATCTTCATCTCATCTCATAGTCGGATGAGTGGTGTCAAATTTCTAGGTGGGAATGTGGAGATCTAAACTTTATTTAACATCAAAAATATTTGCTCAACTTAATTATTCCCCCCTATATACTTAAAGTGAGCACTTCCATTTCTGAAGCATGGGTTCCCAAACTTGAAAATGAAAAATTAACAGAAATTTTAAAAAAATGAGCTAGGCAAGCACTGTCCATTGCATTTAAAGTCTCTTGATCCTCATAACAAATCTCCTAGGGTGGTGTATTTGTCCATTGGCTTAACTGGCATGTGTTCATTCCAACCAGGTAGAACATAAGCACTGTCCAGTTGTTTTCTTGAGACACAGTGCAGAAGATTCATTGGAGATTGATATTCACTATTATTTAATAAGATAGGCATCTTGCACAAGCAATAATGTTTCTATTGGTGTTGATCACCTATGGTATGTTTCCTTTTCCCAACCTCATTGCACTACATTCTTTAATTCTACATTTACTTATAGAGTGATTATACCTGGGTCTCGTTTTATGCGGATTTTTTAATACAATTTTGAAGTTATGCAATTTATGTTTCCTCTTAATATCTTTTTATGCAGGTTTTCTTTTATATGATAAAGAAGTTCATATTTCACTATTATAAGATATCAAACAATTTAAATTATTAATAACTTATTTTGACTTGAAATACTTTTTGTTCTAAATATAACATTATTTTAGCAGCTAACATGAATGTGGTCTGAAGCTATTTAGAATCTTAACTTGGTTGTATTCTCATCCTTGGTGTTCGCCTTAAGATGGTGTTGATGCTAATCAAAAACATATACATATAATGATTCCGGGCCTGACCTAAATGATCGATTTGATCTAAAAAGATCTGATTTCTTAGATTTGTAATAAAATATTCTACTAACTAATACTATTATATGATATTAGTTTTTTTTCATTTTTGTAAATGTTTATTAATCTTATCTTGTTTTTGAGTTTGTGTGTCTTTAAAGTTACAGTGTTTTTCTAATTTTTTTTTTTTTTTTTGACTTTAGGTGTGTCTTTTTAAAGTTACGGTATTTTTTTTGCAAGAGTAAATCAATAATTTGATTCAAAAGCAAGACGTAATAAGTCAATGTTTATTAATCTTAGATTGTTTTTGAGTTTGTGTGTGTCTTTAAAGTTACGGGGCTTTTACTCATTTTTTTTTTGGACTTTATGTTTGTCTTTTTTTTTTAAAGTTACGGTATTTTTGATCAAGAGTAAATCAATCATTTTATTAAATAAGCAAGACGTAATTCTAAATCTATCAAAAGTAACGTAATTTATATACTACAATTTAGAATTGATATCTGACTACTATTAGTAAGGACCGTCATTAAAAGACTCTATTACAAAATGATACCGGACTAATTTCCGTTTTCTTTTTTTTTGGATGGGGGATGGATAGTAATAAATCAGAAAGTGGGTTGTTTTTGTTAACTCTATCTATATAAAAAGGGTACCATTATTGAAATACTAAATTTAAAAATGATAGCCGACTAATTTGCGTTTCTTTTGACAGTAATTAATCAGAAAGTGGGTTTTTTTTTTGGTAAATCTTGTGTATATATAAAAACAAACAAACCGTAATTCAAAGACTCCATTGAAAAAAATCAAACCCTGTTGAATTTGCTTTTTTTTTTTTTTTTTAAAGACAGTAATTAATCAGGAACTGGGTTGTTTTTGTTAGTGTGTAGATATAAAAACTAATCTTATTTTGAAATAATAAATGTAACAAAACAAAAAAAAAAATAATACCCGACTAATTTTATTTTTCAGACAAGTAATTCCTAATAATTAGACAGTGGGTTGTTTTTGTTTGTACATATATATATAGCAAAAGTAACTGGTCACGGATGAATTCTCATGAAAACGGTACTTTTCGCGTGATTCTTTAAATTTTTTTCCCTTTCGCACCCTTAAAAGCAATTTTTGAGGGTTACCCCTTCGTTATGGAATCTTCAGGACATTATTACTAAACTTACAACAGTAAAGTAAGTTACAACACATTAAAAAAATAGATGTCTTATCAAATTTTAAAAAACTACGACTGCTTCAAAGACACACACTCTCACACGAAACTACAGAGAAAATAGATATTCTACTATTACGAGAAAATGATGAACAAAATCGACTACTACAGCAGCCGATCAAGGCATTTCTTTCTCTTTGCTTTTAGCATAGAAAAAAAGCCATAACCGGCAGCCATCGGAAACTCTTTCTGTGTTTTATCATAGAAAGAAGTCTCTTTGTGTTGGCTTCTGTCGCCGCCGCCTCCTCTGTCCAATATAACATGAGAACTTTTCTGTGTTTATAACGTAGAAAAATTCCTCTTTTGTTGGGTGAAGGCCGGTGAAACGGTATATTTCTAGGAATTTACCTAGAAGTAGCGACATCTTAAAGTGAACACCAAGGATGAGAAAACAACCCTTAACTTTTACATAAATAACCTACTTATACTTATGAATAAATAATAATAAATTTATACATACAAGTATAAAAATATCACAATAAATATTCAAAAATTTTAAACTTTTGAAACATATTTTGTTAGATATAACAGAAATAAATAAATATTATTTTAGATTTTTAAAAATAATCAGAAATAAGAGATTTTGTAAACTGAAAATAAGAGATAGGGTCATGTGATCTATGAATTGATCTATGACTTTTATTTTGACTATGTATAATCTTTTTGTCTTGATTGCAATTTCATTTTTTAAATATAGAAACAAAATGTGAACATTTAAAATTTATTTCAGTAGTAAACAAAAATATCTATCAAATGAAGACAAATGTATTATTTTCTGATAAGTAATAATCATTTAATCATAGATTTTACATTGATGTGTGTGACAAAGAAAAATGTCAGAAAATGCTGAAATCTGAGAAAGTTTGCTGCAATAAACAACCTCTTAAATTCCAATGGGAGAGCTAAATAGTTGTATGTCTGGATATCATGAGCTTTATAAACAATTAGTAAAATCATTGTCTCAAAGTTTAATCACTGATTACATTGTTGATAGAAAATCATTAACACCAGCACAAGATTGAAGATGGTGCTAGTTGTACTTCCTCTTGTGACAAATCTGATTTCTTACAGTTCACAAATGGACTGCATATTGTCAAATAGCGATAATGATTAAAATATAAATGAAAAAATGTAAAATTAAATACTGTAGTTAGTAAAAAAAGTTTGTCTTGTATCAATTTTTTTCAAGTATTTGAAATTTTTTATTAGTTGTACTTTATTTTTTTATGCAAATTTTAAAGTAATTTTTCCTTGTTGCTTTGCTTTTATGCGATTTCTGAAAATTAAAAAACATCCCCCATTTTTCAAGGTAAGTTAAGTCTATTTTTGAACCATTTTTTTAATGCGGGTTTTCTGCGGAACTTATCTATCACATAAAATGATACCCAGGTGTAGTGTAAAAACAATAAAGAAATTATTATCAAGACTTCAAGCTGTTTTTCCTTCTTTTCTTAATAATTTCTTTCACTTAAAGTTTTTTTTTACAATCTATTTAAATCATTCAGTTTACTTTCACCATATATGTATTCAGGTTTCTATTTACACTAGCAGCTGAAATCACTTCCTTTTCTTGTGATGAAAATTTGTCCTAAAATAGAATGTCAATATCCATCATTTTTTAACAAACATAATGGTTGAGACATTTTCTTCCTTGTGCAGACCTTTCAGTTATTAAAGATACAGTGAAAATCATAAGATGGCTTTTATTCCCCATGCTTACTGTGATTGTTCATTGTTGTAATTATAAATATTCATCAAAATGTTTTTTTCATTTTCTATTTTCAAGTCTGGTCACCGGGCAACAAGCTTGACCTCAGGTCATTACTCTTTAACTTTATCTTCATCTAAATCAATATTATTAGTTAATATCATTCACAATTAGTTATATCAGATGTATGTGAGTATGTATTTATTTTTACTACTGTAATAATATAAAAATTCATCTCTTTTTTTTTAAATATTAATTTATTTAGTGTGATGTTTGTGCATATATATATATATATTGTAGGCTTTGGTTTTGACCAAAGCTCCATTAATTTTTAAGCTAAAGTATTATGACCATGGTTATTAAAATTTTCTTCATAGAATATATTTTATGGTAATATATAAGCTTTCTATATGGTGCTAAGTTCAAATTAAAATAAAAACTCAAATAGGTTACGCAAATTACTTAGCACACAAACCAAAATTCATTCATAAGGTTTTATAACAGTGATTATTTTATTTAGTGTCAACTAATAAAGTTTTATAAAAGTAGAAACAATAGTAGTTGAGAAATTTATTTGTTAAAAATATTTTATGAGCTATTATTAATAGTTTAAAGATTGAAAAAGGGAGAAGGGGGGTTAGACTTTATAAGGTTAATTTCGTGGGAGTGTTGAGTAAAACATTAGTATTTTACAAAAATGCATTATAACACTATAATTTAAATTAAAAAAATTTTCTAAGAAAAATATCAAAAATCAATTAAAGTATTAAGTAATCGGTTCAGGCAGAATTTTATGTGTGTGTAGAAATGTATATGTGTAAAATTTGTTGGAAATTTTAATTATAAAATTAATTAATAATCAATAAAAATAATGTGGGATATCGGTCTTTTATTTATTTTGTTTTAATATCTCATTCATAGCAGCCCATTCCCATTCAAAATTCTGGGTTTGAAATCAGGTTGCTATGCATATATTTTTTTTATTAAAAACTTTCATTTTATTCTTTCAGCGAGATTTCCACTAGCGGAAAAAAAATTTTTTTAACAAAACCATGTGATATTTAGAAAATTGTAAATAAATAATTTGTAAAACAATAGCAATCAAACAATTAAAATTTAGATATAATTAGTTTGGTAAGTCAATCATTCAAAAATCGAAAGGGAGGATGAAGACAGTATAAAAGGTCAACCTGTCATTAAGGAGGAGCTCTCTTTATTATTAGACTCTCTAGAGGAACCTCATCAGGTAAAATTATCAACGTCTTGCGTTGTTAGCCGAGAGGTATCGGCCAATGCTATGACACATGGAAAAAAAAAAAAAAAATTTTAAGTCTTATATTTTTTGTCTGGTTTCGTTTTCTGAATGAAAAATTTGTCAAAAATTTATTAATATTGAAAGAAATGGACAATGAGTAAAGTTTTATATTAGGCAGGCACTTGCTTCTTTCGAAGTTAACCAATTTCATGATTTCTTTCCATACAATTTTAAGCAATTTTAGCAATTGGCAAACAATGAAGTTTAAACCGCAGAGAAAACTTTGCTTGAGGAAAATCGAGGAAACACTTTATTTTTATGAATCTGCATTTCAAACTTGTAATTATTGAAACAGACAGATCTAATTATTTGTATTATCAAAAATTCTGAAAGAAGATAATTTTTAATTTATCAAAAATAAATGTGGAACTGAATTCCAGTGCTAGTGTGATGTGTTAAATCCCATATGAAGTATTTAAAATATTGTTGTGAATTAAAGTAAAAAAATATAATTAGTAACTGACTGAAGATGCTACCAACTTATACCAAAATTAAATAAATATTTTGAGAATTTCTGGCAAAATATGTAGACAAATGGATTTCTCTTAATGAAGCTACAGTTAACCAACATATGCATCTCAACAGAAAGCTGGTTATTTTCCACTATGAAATGTAATTTAATGCCAGTGATTTCATAAAAACAAGGACGTTGGATTACTAATTTATGCATTTAAAAGAAAAATGGATTATGTGCTAAAACTTTGAATAGAAATAATAAACCTCGAGGATTAATTCACTAAAAATTTATTAGAGTTTCCCAATGGATTATGTAATACAATATATGTGCACACAGGACAAAACAAAACAAAATAAAACAAAACTAAATGAGATTTGCAGAAATGTAAGAAAGATCTGGAGGATGATCTAAGAGGACTGTATAAGTATAATTTTATTACTTGTTATTATTTTTTTTTAGTATTCAATTTAAATAGCTTAGAAAAAAGAGTTAATCATATGCCTAAGTTTAAATTTTAATTTAGTTGTGAATTTTAAAATATGCCTTATTCAAATATCAAATGGATGCTTTACCCTTAATTAAAAAGTGAAAGATTTAAATAAGAATGTTTATTAGATGATGTGTTTTTAAAAGATCGGGTATTATTATTAAATATTTATGCATATAAATGTTATATTTTAAGATAGAATGCATATTGTGATAATATTCAATAATTATGTTCTGAAAATGAAGAAAGATGAGTTTGTAAGTGATACATATTTCTTATTTTATCATCATCATCATCATCATCATCATTAATATTATCATCATAAAAGTTAAATGAAGTTAGATGTAAGCTGATTGATGCTTAAAAATTTGTGGACTCGTGCGTCAGTGCAATATTTCATGGGGGTAGTTTTAAGTGTAAAATTTTATGTGTACCAATTAGTGTGAGACCCTTGTATATGTGATTGGTTAAGGAATCACCACCCAGCTAGTGCAGTGCAGCTTAGCTCACTCACTAAGGTATTTAATAAAAATTTTATGAAGTATTTAGATGTAGTGGATGATTTTCCCACTTTGTTATTTCTACACTGTAAGATGACTTCTTTATTGATGACTAGAGTGTGTTAGACATCCCTGTATAACTAGCGATGAATCCTAGCCTTAACCTTAATGAAAAGATATTTTCTCTTATTTGGGTCTTTGCCAGCTCTCATATTAATGCTGACATAATTTCCTTTCAGGTGTACATTATTTAAAGTACAAAAAAGAATAAATTATGAGTGTTGTTTACAGGGTTGTAAAATTAAAATTTGGATGTTTTTTGATGAGAGTGGAGTAAATGTGTGATTTATTGTGCTGAGACATTACATTATTTAAATGCTTTATTTCACTAATAAGACTTAGCCAAGAATAATGATTAAGTTAATCATTGAATTTAAAAGTTAAAAACATAGGAAGTGGCAATAGTAAGCAGTGCATATCCAAAGTACAACCAGCTGAGAACTTCGCTGGAATGGTAAACCAACTGAAGTATTATTATTATTGAGACATTAGTATATGATTGTATGCATGTAAGAGAGTGATCAATCTGAGTACCGATTCTTAAGCACTTAAATAGAAATTGAATTATGAGAGAGTAAGCAAAACATAAAATATCTTCAATTTCAAGCATATAGTTGAGGCATATTAAATTAAATCAATTAGTGTAAATTACTAACTCCTTATCATATGAAGAGTTATCTTCACAAATCATACATTGAATTATAAAATAAATTATTTATTTGAAAGCATAAAATATAGGGAGAAATTTGATATTTACTATATCTCAATATCAAGAATTGTTAAAATAAACAGTGTAATCATTTTTTTTTATCCCATGGCAATTGTAAACCCCTAGTTCAGTAAGAATTAATAATAGTTATTATTTTCTAAGATAGGAAATCAGCTATTTATTTAGAATTTTTTTTTACATATGGTTGAAGAACAGGAGAAAACTATTTTTTTATATAATTGTATCTTTGTTAATAAAAATGTTGTTTTAAAATAAACTTTTGTCTATGTCTCATTGTTTTGTGGTCCAAGAAATTCTAGAGATCCAAATCATGCACCGATACACTATAACTTAAATTTGAAATATGACTTACTTATTAAATCATACCAAGTAAAATTGATTTAAAAGATGATTGATAAAATTCTTTGAACACTGTAGAATTCAATTCACAACTACAGAAGATTAACAAAATAATTCAGCACATTTAGATTAAAGATCTATAATAAGCAGTAAGATTATTGTGTGATATAGAGTTTGGTGGGGTCGACATAAAATCCTTTATCCATCCCTGTATTCAAATACTTTCCCGGGTGAACTTGTTAATATTTTTTTTTTAATTATCATAGTGTTTATAATATGTTATTTTCTAAATTTATAGTTAAAAACTTAATCTTAATTATTGAAAATTTAGTGTAAGGGGATATTGGTATATTAGATTGAGCCAAGGTCAACTATGGATGTAATCACTGGGATAGTATTTATTTATCACCAATAATTCATAGCAGATTACATAAACTTTCATGCCTTACTATTCTAAAGACCTGAGGAAAGATTATCAGAGGGGAAAGAGAGCTAGCAAGATGGAAAATTTTAGAATGAAGTAAAATAGTAGATAGATGACCTATGAATGTGAGTTTAATGGAGGGATGAATCAGGAGGATGATGATGGGCATAGAAATATTTAATTATTTTAAAAATTTAATTGTGACTTTGATGGGAAATGAATAGGAGTGTGCTGAGAGAGATAAATTACAGTGGGGAGTTGAGCTTAAATTTTCTTCCTCTCCAATTAATATAAAATTTTATGAGATTATTAGTATTATTTTTAAGTGCTCTCAGTGTTTTTATTTGCATAATAATTATTGATTAATCCATTCATTAAATATTATTGCAAATTATTAAATAAATTATTGATAAATAATGATTGGCATAAGTGAGTTTCATTAAGGTTGCAATTTGGAGCCCTGACAATTATTGTTATGCTATGTCCCATCGTCATCGATCCTAGGGATGGGTGAATTCTGCTTTTATTAGGTGGTATATTGTACCATTTATTTATATATAGTACAAATATATTGACATTTGAGAATATTTAAAAGCTAAAAAAAAGGGTAAATTTAAAGATCTTTTAAATTAACGCATTAAAAAAATTTTTTTTGTTAGTGTAATTTTTTTTTTTTAACGTACAGTGAGAGTTGATTTTTTTGTTTCGAATTATTACTTTGATTAAAAATAAGAGCTAAAATTGGAAAAAATAAACGACATGCAGATTACTAATCCAGACAAATAAAAAGAAAAATTCCGAAGTAAAAGATTACAATCATTAAAACTTTTTTTTTTTTGGAAGCTAATTAAAGAAGGCAGAATTATGCTGGAACAAAAAAGACTTTGTAACTTAAATTTAAGAAAGAATGTACTGGATTATTATCTGGTATTCTGATAAAAGAACAAAAGAAAATAGGTGCACAGAAAAGTCTAAAAACTGATCATGAATATAAAAGATCAGAAAAAGTTCAAATGAGATCTTATCTTTTTTTTTTGTTTGGTCCTGTGATGTGATGTGATGTACTGTGACTTCTTAAACGGAGTCAGGAATCTCTCGGCAGCTATGCCCAGAGAAACCTCTTAGCCACTTTACCTTTCTTTTCCATTGTCCACCCTAAGTTTTCCCATAATCTGCTCCATCCCATTTCCACAACACAATCTTTGTCAACTCCATGACCTTCATATCTAAATCCCCCTTATTTTTTCCCAAACCTAGCATAAAAACCAATAACTCGCTTTCTGTATAATCACTTTGTTCATATTTAACATTCCATAACTTCATTACTTTTACCCTTTCTGCTTCCAAACATTTACATTGAAGTAAAAGATGCCTAATATTTTCTATGTCTTCTTTACACAACTTGCAGACTAAATCACCCATATTTTTTCATTTACGTGTATATTCCCTTGTTGCTAAAGATCCCGTTCGAGCCTTAAACAATAAACTACTTTCCTTACTATTATCATAAATTAACTCACATCCAATGTTCCGTTTACTTTTATATATATTTAAACTCATTTTACTCTCCATATTAATTCTCCATCTCTCCAACTCCCTATTCTTTATTAATGCATCTATTCTTTTATCCCACTCCTTCCCACTATAACACTCAACAATCCTCTTAACACAATCATCCCATCTTTTGTACAAGTATACTGACATAACTTCTTTATCCAAATCTTCTGCATATCGCATTACCTTTCTCACCCATCTTGTTGCCTGCCCTTTACTTGTAACCCAATTAAATACTATTTTGGCTATTCTTTTATTATCCATAAACTGCAATCTACCAAACATTTTCAATTTGCTTTTTGCATCCCTCATATAAAAACTTGACCATCCCATTTCTCCTTGAATTGCCTCTTTTGCTGTCCACACCTCAGCATCTAATGCATGTCTTCCTACTTCCCTTTGTACTTTTTCTAAGCAATCTAATACCCCTTTACTAACACATAATGCATCATTGCCGTATGTTAACCCTGCTACTGCTACTCCCTTCCATACAATTCTAACTACATCATATTTATTATATGAAAACACTGTTAATTTCTTTATCAATCCCTTTCTTTTCTTTGCTTCATTTATTAATTTTTTCTCCCATTCATCCAAGCAATTTTTCTTATTACTCAAGATGATTCCCAAATAACTATATTCACCACACTTAACTTTATATCCCCCAATAAGAAATCTTTGTCTTCTCTTTCCCCAGTATTCACCATCATTATATTTGATTTTTCTTCACTAAATTTAATCCCCACATCTTTACCCACCCTTGCACATGTCCTCAGCATAACTTCCATATTTTCTCTTCTTTCTGCACACAAAAAGACATCACCCGCAAAAAAAAAAAAGACCAGACAATGTATATACTCTCTTGCTACCTGTTAACGGTATCTCTATCCCTCTTCCTAGTCTTTCTATTGCTCTCTCCATTTCACTCAAATACAACACAAACAAAATAGGTGACATAGAGCATCCTTGCCTCAGTCCCACCCCATTTTTTAACTTTAATTGATTCTATATCCCCTAATTGATATGTATAGTAATTATTTTCATATAATTTCTTAATAACTGAATCATGAAAGATCCAGGATCCTTCTATGGTGAAATAATTATTCATGTTAGAGTGGACCGAAGCTTTTGATATCATTCATCATTAAGACTGTCAACTCCAGAAAAGCTTTCATGACTAGCCTTTAGGACAAACCAAAAAACAAGTTAAAAACCAATTGGCCACAAGCTCATTCTACCTCTCATGAAAGACCATGCATGGTAATCAATAACCTATAAAAATGTCAATAGAGTGAAACTAGTTAACTTCAATGGGCTCTTCAAAATGCGTACTACAAAACTTACAAGTAAAATTATTCATATCCTGATTGTGACTAAATTAAGCTTATAATAAAATCCTGATAGAGACATTAATTTTCTTATTAAAAAGACTTTCATTTAAAACTTTCTAAAAGAAACTTGGAAGTGAACTTTAATGGTGAAACATTTAATTAATTGATTCATATCTGGATTAGCGTGCGTGTAGTCTTTCCAACTTATTAGTAATTTGTGCTTTTAATATTTTAATTTGTTAGAATAAAATAATTATTTCTAGTATCATCTATGCATTGTGCATTATTAATGATAGTTATTAAATTTATTAATGTTAGTTTATTAGGATTTGAGTATAATTTATCTTTGCCAATAATTATTAACTAAGCCCCAGGAGAAATATTCTCTAAAAAAAACAAACAAAACAAATAAAGTTATGGGAAATCAAAAACCCGATCTTTAAAATTATTTTCTTAATTTATGATGTATGATGCAACAGACTTCAGCGGATTCTTGTATGAATCCTGGCACACTTGTTAAAACAAATGAAAAAGTTGATTCTGCCAGCAGCATAAGTTGCAATAATTAGTAGGCCAGTTAGTCAGGAAATATAGCTATGTTTTTAGAAATATGATTGAAATATTTATACTTTCCATCTTCATAGCTTGATTAACTTTAACTTCATAGTGTGTAAAAAAAGGGCCTACCAAAATTGATCAAAACATGAAAAATGTTACAATATATATATATATATATGTGTGTGTGTGTGTGTGTTTAATAAAGGATAAGTTATTTGATAACTACTTGACTTGATTTAAGATGTTGGAGATTAGGGCAGGTGGGTTTATTGGTTGTAAGTTACCCTTACACTAATACATTGCTCCTTCTCTGGTTACAAGATAATCTAAAATTTGAATATTAGTATACAACGAAATCACTTTCCTCTTCTTTTTTGTAGGTAAGTTATTTGACATTGTATGAGAGGTTTTGAAAAATATTTCAGATTTAATCAACAAAATATAGATTCAAAAATATGAGTACAGTGTATGACCATTATTAATTTTTAACAAAATTAATAAATGGAATCTTGCTGTAATTTTTATTAAATTTTTTAACATCAACACGAATGAGGTACACTTTTTTAAAAAAACAAATGTCAAAAATGTAAAATACAAATAAAACATAAACACCAATAAGGTATTTCCGCTTTCAAAACAAAATGCCAAGAATATTAAAATGCAGACAAGCAAATTTTCCCTTTTCACAGAAATATTGCCAATAAGGATTTTTTAAAAAAATAATAGGAAATAAAAAGATGAAAATTTTTTTTTATCAAATGAGATGATGATAATAACAGACATAAATTGATTTTCTTAAGTTTCTGTTTGATTGTGTTATTTCAAAACAATTAGTGTAAAAAGAAAAAAAAATCATGTTAAATCAAAATTGTTTTAAAAAAGTTCATTGTAAAAAACAAAATTAGATGTAAATCCTTTTTATTATTTATATGAATATGATTTTTTTTTAAATTTAACCATTCATATTTCTCTCTATATATGTAAGATCTTATGATTTTCAAAAATCATAACTATCATTGCTACACTTCAATCATAGTGGTGCGGAGATTGGAAAAAAAAATATAAATGATCTTAAATAGCATTTTGACTGAAATAGACATTTAGTTAGGTCAAATCATTTCATAATTTTTCAAATGTTAATTATTACTTATCCATACTTATTTAATGCACATTATGTAATAATTGACTAAGGTATAAGAGATAATTCATAACTAATCAAATTAAAAAGTGCACACTTGAAATGCACACCTATATTATGAATTAATATAATAGATTGAAAGCCCATTATAGCAAAAACATTTACTTGAAATACTGAATTTACAAAGTGAGTTTATATAATCCACATTAATAGTGATATTGGCGGATAAATCAATGCACATGCACTTTAAAGATAAATTATAAATGAATACTCTCACTTTTCCATACACAAGATATAGTTTTTTAGAAAAGATGGAATGAATTCACCCAGCATTTTGACCCAAACATTTATGTATGGGCAAATCTTAAGTGTATGGAAATGAGAGAGTGAAGATGTTACGCAATCACTTTAAAGTACATTTATTATGCTTGAACGAATGATGCTTGCGAAATCTTTACAATTTATGATACATCATTCTTTAGTTGAAATTAAACATATATAATGAGATATTATTTTATATAGCACTATGTTTTTATACTGTAATAGTGATATTAGTGATTAAGCCAATGCACATTAAAGATAAATTATAAATGAATACTCTCACTTTTCCAGACCCAAGATGGGTGGATTCATTCCATCTTTGCTAAAAAAACTATATCTTGTGTCTGGAAAAGTGAGAGTATTCATTTATAATTTATCTTTAAAGCACATGTGCATTGGCTTAATATCTAATACCACTATTACAGTATAAAACATAGTGCTATATAAAATAATATCTCATTATATATGTTTAATTTCAACTAAAGAATGACATATTATAAATTGTAAAGATTTCGCAAGCGTCATCCATTCAAGCATAATAAATGTAATTTAAAATGATTGCTTAACATCTTCACGCTCTCATTTCCATATGCTTAAGATTTGTCCATACATAAATGTTTGGGTCGAAAGGATAGGTGGATTCATTCCATCTTTTCTAAAAAACTATATGTGTCTAGAAAAGTGAGAGTATTCATTTATAATTTATCTTTAAAGCGCATGTGCATTGGCTTAATTGCTAATATCACTATTACAGTATAAAAACATAGCGCTATATAAAATAATATCTCATTATAATCCACATTAAGTAAATATAGAAACAATAATATTAAATATTTGAGATTAATTAAATCAAAATGCATATCTAGAAGTCATTTACATATATAAATATGTGTATATGCAAAAATTAACACACCTATATATGACACAATAAATCTCAAATATTACATAAAAATATTTGTTATTGCAATATTTGAACCATTATCCCAGGATACTTTAAATCATCAAAAATATTTGATATACCAATATATATAAATACAGAAATTATAATTTGCTTTTAAAATTATTCAATATATATTGAATTTGATGTGTGTGGTGAGAGATGCATATTTATAATTCACAATTTTAGAAGTTATACATTGCTTTTATTCTTAAAGTTCCTGGGTGGTTTAATGTGTGCTAATTGTAATAAGTAAAAATTGTTTCTGAAATGTGTAAATTTAGCTGAAAGAGATTCCTATCAAACGCTTTTATAGTAATGAAAAAAATCACACTTTTATTTATCAATAGGAAAAATAAAAAGTTTACTATTTGGTTATGTTTTCTTTCTTGAATTAATAAAAAAACCAGAAGCCCAATAAGTTTATTATTGTTTCATCATTATTGTTATATAACTATTTGATACAACAATTTATTTTTCATATAATTATTATACAATATGATTATAGTGGTATTTATAATGATTCAATTAAACTTTTTTTTAACTAGGATTTTAAAAACAACAATGCTTCATTAGTACAAACAAAAAAAAAAAACATCTTCATAAACATTCTAAAGAATAAGCATCTTTGAAGCAAATTAGAAATAGTATTATCTTATATTTCTTTTTTCAGTTAAAAAATAAAATGTGAGAATCTAATAATTTTTCTAATCAATTTACATTATTTATAATTAAATAATTCCTCTTAGAGGTCTTAAAGAAACCAAATGAGGCAATTTCCTAATGTTCATTTCATATATTTTTGTCCTTGCAGCTGTTATCATTATGTGATTATTCACTTGTCAAACGAACATGGATGAAGTGCTTACCAACATGTATTAGCCAAGGTAATAAATTTACTGGCTTTTGTGAGTTTAACATCAAGACATGTGATAATCTTTCTTCTCAGTTGCCTGATAGTTCTTGACTGAAATATTAGATAAATATATGTGTGAATGATTTTTTATAGATATTACAATTATGACAGACAAAAATAAATTATGGGTCTTATTCCTTTCAATCACATCTCTTTTTTTTCTTTTTTTTGAAATATCTACAACTACAGATCATTTTCAAGTGAAGCAAGATTACACAAATTGAAATAATTGTCAAATATTAAATAGAACATTATTAAACTTTGTAAAGTTAGAAAAAAAGATGAATAGACAAATGATTTAAAAAGTAGATAAGGTGAAAAGATAATTGATTTAAAAAGTAGACATATACATTATTACTAAAGCACAAATGGTGTGGGTTGAATTGTAAATAAAAAGTGGAAGAAGAACAATGTAGAGATTGATAATATGTAAGACAAAATGGCAAGATTAGTTATTCCCAAATTAGTGGAAGATAATAAATGCAGATAATTCAATTATAACACAACAAATTCTCATTGTGATGAAAAAGTAAAGGATTTTTATATAATATGCAAATGATTTTGATCACTTCAAACAACATTTTAAAATTGTCATGGGAAACCTCAATATTAGAACTGAAAAAACAATTGAAAGACAAAAGTATTATGGGTAAATTTGTTTGTGGTGACAAAAATGAAAGAGGACACAAATTGATGAAGATTTCAGAAAAGGAAAAACTGCATATTATGAATTCTTTCTTTGAAAAAAAAAAGTCAAATGGAAATGAATATAGAAGCATCCATATAAATTTGATTAATAAAAAATTTATATTTCATAATTGTAGTGCATTTAATAGATTTACACAGGAAGTAAACCCTTCATTGGTAAGATGTAAGATATGTTTTTATATAAAATTAGAGATGAAAACTATTAAGAAAGCTAGTATTAACAGATGATATCTATAACCTTCAGAAAAACTCCAATGTATTTAAATTAAAATTTACAAATCATTTTAAAATATTAACCAGATTTTGAAGACAGTTTAGATTTCACTAAATTCAATAAGAAAATAAAGTGCAAGAAAGGTAGCTGGTACAAAAATACAACAATTTATTAATAAATTTTCTATTGAGATTATGATGTGATGTGTGATGAAAGAAGTATGAAAATATTTTTAAATGATCAAAAAGAATTGAATATCTAAAGTTTTGTAAAAGTGTACTAAAAAGAGTTAATAATAATATAAAAAATATAGTTGTGAGTTGGCAAGGAAAGTTATAGCAAAAAATAAAAGCATCAAAGGTGTAAAACAACATTTTCATATTGGAAGAAAAAATGTTTCAACAATAAAAAAATGATGGAACTATTATTTAAAAAAAATGATATTATAAAATGTTTAGAAAAGTTGTATAAAGAATTATATAGTAATAGAAAAAAAGATAGCAGAGTATCTCTTACAATTTCTACATTTTCTAAGTTGTTAAGTATTTTAAATGAAGTGGTAATATATGCAATTAATTTACAAAGAAAGGAAAAGCTCCAGGAAATAATGGAATAAAAAATTGTTAGGAACGCTATACACCAAATGTCTAAATGATAAAGATGTATCAGATGACTAGAAGAATACAGTAATAATATTAATATTTAAGAAGGATGGTAAAGAATGTAGAAATTATGCACCTATCAATTTATATAAAAATCCTTATATTACTAAAATTCAATTATAATGAACTTTGGATTTTAACTAATCAAAAAAACAAACTGGCTTTAGAAGTACTTCTGGCACAGTGGATTACATGTAAGTATTGAGAGAAGTTATATGAAAGACCAATGAATATGAGTTGCTATTATACTTTGAATTTGTAGATTATGAAAATGCATTTAATTCTATAAGAATTTCCATAGTGATTAAACTCTTGGATAATCAAGATAAACACTAAGAAAATTATCACATTTCAAAGAATATTAATCAAAACCCAATAGATGTGATTAGATTTCATGGTGACATTAAGATTAAAAGTGACAAGGATATATGACAAAATGATTTTATACCTCAATTTTTTACAGCAGTTTTACAAAAACTATTTTATATTTAAATAAAAGTATGATGTATTTATTTAAGTTTTAGATATAATTAGAGGAGATTTGAATCCTTTCAAGCTCCCTTCAGTCATTCACACATGGCCACATACATATTAAAAAGATAAATAATCTCCAATATCTGTATTTCAGGCTGAACTAGCACTCATCAGTTACCTCAAACTGAGCACTGATTATATATATGTGTGAGAGATGATGATTCATGAGTGCTGTTTCAGCACAAAATGTGTATATTGAATATCATTTACCTTTTTCATATGTATGTGGCCCATGTGTATCAGTTATATAAGATAAAGTGGATGACCGAAGGGAGCTTGAAAGTCTGTGTTCAAATCCCCTCTAAAAACTATTTTATTAATTAAAATGGGAAATCAAAAGAGTAAAATTAAATAGAGATTATATAAGTCATTTAGATTTTGCAGATGATGTGTCTATTTTCGCAAATAATGCTTCAGAGTTTCATAAAACATTGCAAGATTTATAAGATGAAAATAAGAGTTATTAGATGAAAGTAAGAAAATAGGACTAAAAATAAATTCTAAAAAGACTAAAGTAATGTTCAATGGATTTTCTCAGAAAAGAAAAATAAAGATTCATAATCATGAATTAGAGGTTAATAATTACAAATAGATAAAAATGTAATGGATGAAATTAATCATAGAATTAATCATGTAGTTCTTTTGATAATAATTTAGTATTAAAAAGAAATATGCCTATGCATTTCAGAAGAAAATTTTTATTATATGTGTTTTACCAATTCTTATTTATGGATCTGAGTTTTGGACACTTAACAGTCAAACAATAAAAAAACTTCAAACTACTCAATAAAGTATTGGAGAAGTATATGTTAGGGATAAAAAGAAAAGATCAAAAACAAAATATATGAATGAGAGAACAATTAGATATCACTGAAACTACTGAAATAATTAACAGTCTGAAATGGAGTTGGACTGAACATATTACTAGAAAGAATGATAATAGATTGTCAACTAATGTCTTAAATTGGGTCCCAATAAATTGTAAAACACTCAGAAAGAGATTATAAGTGAAATGGACAGTTAAAATAAGGAAATTTGCTGGTGTGCATAAAAAAAAGGCTAGGTATCAGAAAATTTGGTTATGTTTGGACAGATCTTTATCCTACAGTGCATCAATAATGGTTGAAAATGATGCTGATGAAAGAGAAGATTATAAATTGTAATCACTGTAAGTCTCAAGAATGTCCAAATCAGGTTTCTTCTGCCAGATAGCTAATCTTATATTGTAACCTTCCCTTCCAGTTCTTCAACATCTCTAACAATACCTTCCTCACTCTCTATGATACTAGCTCAATAATAAACAATTAAGTATAACAACAATAAAGTATAAAACTCTCTATGGGCCTTGAAACTTGCAATACATAAAAACATAAGATAGACTTTAGGGACAATTACAACATAGAAGTTTTAACATTGAGAAGTATATAAAATACACTCCACAATGGCATTACTATTGTAAAAATTCTTCCACTACCATCATATTATAATCATTAGAAAAACAATGACTAGCATAATGTTTTATTTAAATAATGCTTTAACTACTCTTCTATTACTTAAAAATCTCAAAATAATAACATTAAAACAAAAATTATATTAAATATAAAAAAATCAATGCTATCCTAAAATATAATATAACAATTAAATTGCTAATTAAATAATTGAATCACAAAAGGGATTTTACTGGGATCTAACTATTTAAATAAAATCACACTATTACAAACTTGATCAACCTCCTATTTGAAAATTAATCCAACTATAATAATAAGATATAAAAATTATCGAGCACTATCTACTCATTACCTTCACTTAATATTCTCATGCTTATACTAATAACAATCACTATAGAATACTCATTTTTATTCTAATCAAAAGTTTTATTATACAATTATTATCTACACAGTCTAACTCAATTAAATACATTTCTTAATAACTTAGCATTCACCTGTTGTAATTTCAATCCTTCAAAATTACAAATCTTAAAATATATTTGGTCAGTAACTTGTACTGTGAAATAATATAATACTTGTAAATTTATGATATAAAATACATTTTAAAATTAGATTACAAAATCAGAATGTGACTTAAAACATACTATTAATTTCTATTATATGCTTTCCATTTTGTTATTATTATTACTACTTAATAATACTTTTTCAATAAATCTTCAAGATTCTTTCATATCTAATAAAAATATGAAGTACTACAAACTCCCTTTAATATAATTATAGTATAAAAGTAATTGATAATCAATATGTCAATTATAAATTCTTAAATATAATTCTTCAGATAAAGCATGTAATCAATATATGCTATATATAATTCTGTATAGATAATGCACTTTATTGATATGACCTTGTGATGGAAGTGATTCTCAAATACAATGAAATTACTAATACAAAATTTAAATTAAAATGTTCATTTATTTACAACAATAATAATGAATAACAAACAGTTATACACCTTATGTTAAATAATTCACTAAAAAAATAATCATTTAACTGTTTATAAATTTACAATAAAATTATTTACATTCATCACAGATAGACATAATAATTATTCTATATATTATAACCTTTACCACATATTCATTATCTAGTTCTTTAAAATAATAAGTTCATTCTTCTTACCATCCTGTATATTTTATACTATTATTATACAGTTTTACAATTCATGAGTTATCTGGTTATCTTCTTAGTCATTTTTCTCTATTTACATTATATTTTGTAATTCCAGATATTTTAATAAAATTATAATATTTAAATTATACTACATATTCAAAGATTGTTTAAAAATATTGCACTATAATCTTATCAACAAAAATTATTGCTGCTGTAGTAATGTTACAAAAAATAAAAATAAAAACAATATTTATAATATATTCAAAATGAATAGTGAAATTAAGGATTCTTTTTCATATAATGTAATTCATTTTATACATTCATTCTTTATCTCTCAATTATATTTTCTGTTTATCTTTTATCTCAGGTATCATTATTCATATAATAATTAATTCAGATTTTATTCAAATATAAAGTACTTGTTCTGTATGTGGTCTTAGTACTTTTCAGTTAATTTGTCAAAATGTAGGAAGAAAAACTATAAAATTCTTAAAATATTTAGTCAATTTTCGATGCCTACTATATTCTTATTAACCCAAAAACTTCATAGAAAAAAATTGAATTTATCAAAAATACTATATCATAATAGAAGGATGGAAGTTTTCTTTATTTATGAGGCATCATATTTTGGGAGGTAATCATTTTCCTAATGATCTTACTCCAATTTTACCCTGGCTTATTCAGCAAACACTTACAATATATACTACACTCATATATTTGCAGAAAATCTTCTCATCTCTTTCTAATAAACTATATGGGTATCACAAAGATTAAACCCATTCAACTATTCAATCAGTTCTTCAGGATGATATTTTTATATCCTATCCTGGAATTTCAACTCATTTTTCTTTACTGTGTCTTCAGCATCTATTACTATACTACCTATGGACAAATAATATAATCCAATCTTCCCATTAAATATTTTTCTATCCACATTTGAGATCATGTTACAAACCAAATAGTCTATCTTTATCATTATCAATATGATACTCTTTTTTTTTTTTACTTATATAACAAATGAGATCATGATTATTACTTTTTTACATTAACATTCATTCTTTTCTTACTCTCATAAATAACATTACATTTCATAATATATTTATTTTTATTTCCATAGAATCCTATAAATTTTTATTTATCACCACTAGTTCATTCCCCTTTGTCAAATATACTTTATGATAATAAATTTGAACTGTCTCTACAACACATCTTACCACATTAAATTTTTTAAAAATATATACTGGCTAAAATATAAGTTAAAATATTATACTCCACACATACTTTCATGTTATAACTCATGTCTCTTCATATTTTTAAGCATATTCCTCACTCACTTCTCATATCATCTTCATTATGGTCATCCACTATTAAAAAATTAAACAGACTTTTTCGATTACCCTTCTCCTTTTTACTGTTCCTTTCTTATAATAATATAATTTGAATTTCACTTTCTATTAAAACATGAGAAATATGAATTCATTTTTCATCTGTTCTCATTTTTTTATTCATTATTAAATATATGTTAAACTTTTTCTTCTTCAAAATTTTTCAAGCTATTTATCACATGTCAATTATTCAATTCAAACAGAATATTAATTTTCATTAGACTTATCACTCTCAATTAAGTCCTTCTTTTTAAAGTCTGATAAAAAAAATTTATAAGTTTTAAAAATTTATTTCTAGGGATTTTAGAACTTGTTTCTCATTTTTAATATATGACTAATAAATTATTTAATTTGATGTAAATAAATGAATGTTTTCTTACGTGGCCCAGATATATCTCTCTTTAAAGAAAGGCAGTTGTCTCTTCTTTCATATGTTTATTCCAAATAAGAATAATAACTTTGGCCTTTAGCTTTCTTTTAGGCTTCTTTCAGATATAATTTTAGTTATAAGTAGATGACCAGGACTGCAATTATATCATAATAAAAAAAACTGGTTTAAACGCATTCCATGATGTTAATGATTAATATAATATATTTTATACCATTAGACACCTTTTTTAAATATTATCTTACCATTTAACACTTTAAATATTTTTTTAAAACTTTTTATAATTTTTACCAAGAAATAATATTGAAACAGCTCCTGCTTTATTTTTTCATGAATCTGTACCTTGATCATCTACTCCTCTCTTTCTCTTAAAAACCCCAGGATAAAGTGATATCAGAAAACTACTTACTTAAATCTCATTGGAAAATATCTCAAATCAACTATTACAACTTTTAAATAAATATTTTTCTGTCTCTATTTAAAATAATTAAAATCAATAAGCATTTTACAAACAAAACTAATTTAAATCATTTCTTTTAAACTAAAGTATTAAGTATAATTATGTTTTTAACATTTAAATATAAAGTTTAATAAAAAATATTTATACCTGAAATATATTATTATTATAATAATTTTAAAATAAATTATTATCTTGTGATTTCTAATTGTTCCTTCTTTTATTTCCTACAATTCTATATATTTAGCTTTTAAAGAAACATTGTAATAAAAATAAATTAAAGCCAACTTTATAATGATGTTTATTTGGATTGACAACTATTATATTAAAATTATATAGTGGATTATAATATAAATGATTATAAATAAAGACAATTATTAAATCTCTAGAGAATTCTATCTTTAATCTTTATGCACTAAATCATTCATGTTATACCAAAATTTATAGTATTATTATACACTTCAATTTAAAATTTAAAATTTTGGCTATAATATACATTTTATATTCTATTCCAATCAAAAAGTTACATTTAAAAATGTCAAAATCAGGTTTCTTTTGTTAGATAGCTAATCTTATAAATAATAACTGACTTAGACAATTAACAACTTGTGGGAAAGAATTTAATTATTGGAATATTGGAAAAGACCAAATCAATAATTAAATGTGAATAAACTAAAACTAATGACCTTAAATAATTTATTCTTATATATATTTATAACATAATTAATTTAATTATCATAAGCTGTTGATAATTTAATTTGTTATTATACATAAAATATAGCATATAGCAAAAGATAGCCTCCTTATATTGAAATAAAAATAATGATTTGGGCAATAACACTTGCGAAACTTTTTCATGCTATCTTAACAAAAATTTCATCAGCTGAGCCTAAATTAACTCCTAAACAAATATAGTTAGTCTAACTTCAGACAACAAAAAAAAGTAACAAACTGTTTAAGATGAATTGGGCAATAAGAAAATAAACCAAATAGTGAATCATAAATATATACATTACCTTATATCACTTCCTAATCTTTCAGACTATTTGTTTTATATCTTGCAATGCTAACTATTAAATTTTTCAGCAATAAACGTTTCTTTTTGAAAGTTTTTAATACTTTGCCTATCAATCTTCTCCATTATATTCAAATATCTTGGTCATATTTTACCAGTGAATATATTTGATGTAACATCTTTTTTGAATATATATATATTCAAACTCACAAACTATGAAAATTATTGCTTTAAGCATCTTTAATATTATTTATTTTCATCTTGCATATGTATATATATTGTTTAGATTAGGGAAATTATTTTTTCACAGAACTTGATCTTTTTCAATTAAAAAAAACTTTAATAGAAAATGAAATTGTATAAAACTAAAATTTGTAATATAATTATAGCATGAGATGTAACTAAAGTTTCATAATCTATTCATTAGATGGCACTTTAGATAACAATAAGAAATTAAAAGGAAGGTAGGTATTTATTAAGCAAAATTTTTTTCAAAATAATAAAGTAAACTATACCAATCTAAATTATAGTAATATGTAATTTATTACACTTAACAATAAAATCAACAAATATATCAAATATTAGTAATTTCAAAACAAAGGAACTGACCTTTTTTTAAAGAATGAGGAATTTTTTCACTCTTACTATTTAGATAACAAATGGAAGATAATTCACTTTTCAAATAACAGTAAAATATCATAGCCTTTATTGATGTTATTTCAAATTACAATAATTTCATATATGGTTTATAATATCCATTAAGAATGTGCTGAATAAGTGTAACTGAAAAAGTTTTTGTTTTTTTTGATAATTTTGCATTTAGTATCAAATCAAGAATATTATGGCAATAAATATATTAAATAAAAACAATAAAAAAGTTATGCATAAGAAATTTAATAAAAAATTAAATATATTTGTCAAAAAAAATGGCAAAGCAATAAAAAAAAAAGTAATCCATAATAGGTTGATAGTAGTAAATCTCTGATATGTAATTTCAAAGATCACATATTAAAACATGAAACTTATTTGTTGCTTAAATTTGTAAAAAAAAAAGAATATGGGGGTTCTATTATAAATTTAGAGTCTTACTGAAATTTGAGAAGAGAAAAAACCTCTATAATTTCATTATTAAACTTAAAAAAAACATTTTTTTTTTTAAAAAAAGTCAATTCTTTATTTTGAAATTATTAATAAAAAATATTTATTAACTTTATTGTAAATAAATTACATTATTTTGCAATTTTTTTAATATTTTGCAATGTAATTTTTTTTGGCAAATAAATATGTACAATATAATAAATTTTTTATGAATTAATTTCTTCATTGATTTTTTTCTATATTCAGTAGTTAAATTGTGAACTTTAAGGTAGATCACATACTATAAAAGTATGAAATTTTTATTATAAATATAAATATTTTTATTCTAGTTTACTTTTTATTCTGAATAAGAGAATAATTTTTTAATAAGTATTTTACCAAAATGATTAAAAATAGTTCTATGTGAACAGGCCATTTCCATTAAAGGGTGCAGGGGATGCAATGCATAGGGACAGCACAACCAACTTGCCTTAAAAAAATTTAAATCAATATAGATTAGGTAAAAAAGATAGAGTGGATCCATTCTATCTTTTAAAAAGACTTTATCTTGTGTTTGGAAATGAGAGTATTCAGTTTAAATAGTGTTCCATCTTTAAAGTGCATGTGCTGTGGTTTAAGCTACATTATTATTTATAATCAATAAATAATGAAAATAATAATTTAAAAAATGAATGCTCAATACTTGATTTTGCTGATGTTAACTGATCATTTTATTTTATTCTAGGTGCTATTTATATGTTTGTATTGTTTTATCAGTTAAACTAGTTCTATGATTATGCGTCTATGCCACCATTGAGACTGACAAATTTATTGTATTTGGAGCCGTTTCATCAGCATTTTTATTATACAAATGTAAATAGCCAATATTATAGTCTAATTAACAAACACAGAAATTTGTACTACAAAACTTCTGTGGAAAGTCATCTAGTTACTGATTCATTAATTAATCTTATCCCTAGAATTAGACCAAATCAAATAAAAACAACATAATTTTGCACCTAGGTGGCAGAAATCATTAGAAAAGGCCTGCATACAATGTAATATAATGAATGAAATCTATAAAGATTAAAAAAAAATATATTAATGATATTTATTAATTTTTTAAAAATTATCTTTGATAAAATACTTTAAATAATAATAATAATAATAAAAACAATCCAGATATTGTACCCTAAATATAAAAATTTTAAGTTATTTTTTTAGAAAAATTTATTTTAATTAAATAAAATGCCAAATTCTAGTTACAAGCATATCTTAAAACAAAAGTTAATATTAAATAATAAAAACAAATTCAGGAAAAAACGCTAGCAAAAAGAATGTGGCAAAAGAAAATAGACAATATTATTTTTTATTTATGCATTTTAAAAGAATATTTAAAAAAATTATTAGTTGTCTTTTGTAAAAAAAAATTCTAAATAACAAAGCTAAAAACAGTTCAGTTAGAAAAAATTAAATTTATCATTTTTCTAATAACATTTACTATATTTACTTTAAATTAATTATGGAGTCTGAAGGAATAATTGAAAATTACAGTTTAAAAAATTTGATATACTTATTTTGTTAGTAAAATCTGAGTATTACATAGAAAGTTTAATTTTTTTATTTATTAAGTTATTAATATATGGATGCTATTTATAATTAAACAATACAGCCAGCAATTGGATTTTATTTCTACAGTTAAGTAAAAATAAATCATATACTCAAATAAATAAGTTGTTGTAACCACATAAATTCTCAAAAATTTCAAAATGATTATTGGTAATCTAAACAGAAAACTTTAAAATTAAATAAAAAAATAAAAATAGCAAAAGTGATGAGGATACTTGCTATTCTTCCAAGAAAACTTTCCTATATATAAAGAAATTGACAAAGTAGCTCAACTGGTTACAGCATTGGCTTAAATAGTCAAGAATCTAAAGGTGTAAGTTTGACTCCTACACTAATATTGACACCAGTCAGGTAAGCAACACTTAAAGAAGTGTAAAGAATAATACTAATCAAAACATTGTGTAACCTGTATTGTCTATTTATATGTTATTACTAACATGTTGTTTGTGTTGAAAAGTTTAAAGTTTAAATTTTTCTAGACATTCAACATTTAATAATAGATGATGGAAATAGTCCAACTCATCTGTTCAATGTTAATTTTCTATTATTATATAAATAGAGTAAATGAATAATTGTATCTCTTTACAATACTTATACCCATATGTAAACTGCAAATAATTAAAAAATTATGTAAAATTAAAAACTATTATTGTTAATCTTCTTATCTACATTATTTGCATAAAAACAATTTGAAATGATCTTTTCTTCAAAAAGAAAAGATAAAAAAATGACTTCTTTATATATGCATAACTTATATTTTTCACAAATTCTTTTATAAAATACTCATATAACTAACCTTTTTCTTCTGGTATTTAACTAATCTTTTTCTATGACTTTCTTGAAAATCTAGAATCTAGAAATAATACACATTAAAGATATATGAATTAAATACAATATTCAAATGCTAAATTTTAACAATATTATCATTAATTTTGTTTAAAAGTATCTTATTAAAGACACTATTATGATTAGATTAGTTTTGACATAAGTAAAAATTAATAAATGTTTGAACAAGCAAATACAACATTATATTTGAATGAAATGGATTATTGAACAATAAATAGGGTTAAGCATAGTTTTATTAATCATAATTCAAAGACATTTATTTTTCCTCTCAATTTAATATAGACATAGAAAATATCAATAATGTGAAAATGAGAGTAAATTCTCATATTATTAAATAATTGTGATTTAAAATAATGTAAAAAAAAATACAAAATATACATTTTTCACATATATGTTTATTTTGCAATGACCTAAATTAAATATAAATTATACTAATAATAATGATAAAAAAAAGTCAAACACTTAGCAAATGTTCTATATATAAATATTAATTTAATTTTTCATAACTTATTGTCATAATTTATAAATTATTTTTATTTTTTAAATAATTTCATGAACTTTAGAAAATAAATTATTTAAAAGATCAACAAAATACAGATTAAAATAAGTATAATATATAGCATAAGCAAATGTTTACTTTTGATTTTTAAAACATACTAATTTATTTCTAGATATTTATTAACCTATGCTTTTATAAAGTAAAAAAATTATACAAACAAAATTCCATTTATATAGAAAATAATCTTTGATGTACATACTTAGAGATACAACATATGCTTTAAAAAAAGATAGATAATATATAATGCAATGCAAAACATTCATAATTTTTTTAGTTGATTTTATTTAAGAACTGCAATCTATAAAAATAACTATAAAATCTGAACTTCAGTGTGACAATTCAAACCTGGAAACCACTATCATCTCAATAGATTATACTGAATTTTCATTTTGTATTTGTCTGTTATGGAAATAAATAATAAAAGACAATCTTTGTTTATGTGAAAGAATTGCATTCAGTAGTTTTTAAAGAAATATTTTCAAATTTTATAAATGAACAAATAATAAAAATGAAGAAATTCATTTGAATAATAATTAACAAGAAAACTAAAATGATATATATATATATTAAAAAAATCGATAAAATTACATTATAATTATTCTGCAAATATAAAAATTTTCAATAAATCAATAGCTTCTGATTTGGATTTGTCTTTTAAGCAGGCAAAAATAAAATCACATTGAACAAACTAAGAGCAAACCTAACTAAATAATAAAGCTTTTAAGTATATACAGATTCAAACTCAATTAAAACTTAGAATATTTGTCTGAATAGATCTTGATATTCCTTTAAGACCTATTGTTAATTCTAAAATTCATAGATTTCTTCTTGAGGTTTTTAGTCCTTTGGCTTACAGGAGGGATTCTAATAATTTTTTGGAATTAATAAAAGACATGGAATTAAAAAGAAATGACATATTGGTAAGCTTTAATGTGGAAAGTTTATTCATAAATGTTCTCAGTAATTAAATATTTTCTATTGTAAGAAAAAAAATAAATGAGGCTAATAACTTATAAATCAAAATAAAACTTCCAATTAATAATATAATAGAATTCTTAGCATATTGCATAATAACAGTATACTTTCAATATAACACAAAATTCTTTCAACATATTGCATTGGGTTCATCATTGTCATTCATCAGCAACATTTACATGGAAGGCCTAAAACCATAATTTTAATACTATCCTATTTTTTCCTAAACCCTGATTTCACTATTTCAATAATATATTATATGGACATATAGTGAAGTACTACTGCAAACATTGTGGATGCACATCATTAACATATCTCCTTCAATTTAATTCACTATAAAATTAACACAACAACAAAAATTGATGTTTTTTGATATTCTTCTCATATGACTTCTTCATAGCAAAATCAAAACTATGGTTTATAAAAAACATAAAAGAAAATTCTTAGTTATATTATCAATGTGGAACAGAACAAAATAAGTTTGTTCAGATGCCAGTGACTTGAAAAAAGAGCCAATACAGAATGAGTACTCATGAGAATGATTGACCATTGGTTATCATTAAGAATGCTTTAAATAGCAATAAAAAACATCAAAATAAAATTTACTTATAGAAACTGTAGTGTATTTATACATAGCATAGAAACACATAAATCAAAGAAAAATACAATCAATATAATATCAGAATGGCCTTTCAAAGCATTAATCCTTGTAAGAATTCAATTATTTACAAAATGTATATTTGAAATGCTTAAAAACAAAAACTGCATTTGAGAAATACTCTGTGATTATGAGAGGGAATATATTGGTGTAACTAGTCACATCATCAAAAAATAATTAAAAGAATACAATTAAGGATTGAAGGGTAAAAATAAATATGCTTAAAGTAACAAACCACATATTTATCAATGAATATATGTTTCACTTGAAAAAGAACAATATTAGGCAGAAAGGAAAAAGTAAAAAAAAAATTATTGAAGTGTTCGCAAAATAGTAGCAAATAACCCTATAAGCAAACTTAGTAAAATAATTCAGAATGTTTGGGAATAACTCATTAATTTTGGCCTTAAGAAAAAATGCAAAAATCAGAAGGACCCTCATAAAAACAAAATTTTTACCGACTGTTACTTTAATAAAATAACCTAATAGTTTAGAACTCGCATTTGTGAATCTAATAATAATTCATTTGATTCCTATGCAACATCTGATATACTAACTAATGTATTATTTCTTAACAGTTGGATTTATTTGTAAAGGTATAAAGAAAGCTTATTTTTTTCTAAAATCATTTAATAATTAAGATATATCATAGTCAACATATAATTACAAATAAAACTTAGAATGTTATAACGCCATATACGTAATCTTTTACACATGTATTAAAGTTTAAACTTTCAAAAAGGCTGTTACAGTAGAAAAATAGAAGCAATCATAATAAATAATTAACAAAGAATATTGAAAATAAATAGACTTACAAAAAACAGCTTTAGTAAATAATTAACAAAGAATATTGAAAATAAGATAGATTTACAGAACATATACTGTATTTGGATAATTATGTAGTTAATGTAAATATATAAAAAAAATAGCATTTTCTGAAAATATGCTTTAGAGTAAAAATTACAATATTCTTCAATTCAGTTTTGATGGTAAAATTACATTTAGAAAAAGGGTAAACAACTAAAAATTGAAAAATAATTTCTACTTTAAAAGAGAAGAATATTGATGTTTTCTAGTAATTGATCTTCCAATCAGAAAATGCACATGAAGAAAAAGTACCTTTCTTTGTTTTATTTACTCTAATTAAATTCACAGCATAAATGTATATATTATAATCTGTTGTGTAAAACTAGTTGCACTGTTTTTTTTATACATATAAAATTTATATTTGATTCAGTAATTTGAAAATGTACTTGCTTATAGTTAATGTTTAAATTTATTTGAAGATAATTACAAAACACAGACTGTTTCAAACAAGTTAAATTGGTGTTATATTTGGTCTTGAGTATATATTTTTTATTATTTTTTGTATTAGTAATTTTTAACATTATTTTAAAAACAATGGATATTAACTACAATTTATTTATTTTTATTAAATTTCAGACTAAATTTTTTTATTAAAAATGAAATTACTGAAAAGGTCCTCCCCCCCCCCCCCCATAATCTTTGTGAACAAATATTTCACAGAAAACTTATAAATCTTGTATTATTAGTTAATAAAAGTTAGATAAGTGCTCAATATAAGTAAAAAAAAAAAAAAAGTAATTATTAGTTTTATAAATAAATAAAAATAAATTTTTTGTGAATAAACTTGTTTCAAATAAAATTTCATATTTATCTATACTAATATCTTATCTTGCATTATTTAATGTCCTATGTATCTTTTTTGATTATTTTTTTTTTTTTGTAAAAAGGAACTCACAGCAATTTTACATAGAGACTTGAATAATCTAATATGATTTCTAGTTGTAAATATATTCTCTTTAGCAATTCATCAAAAATATTCTTCTAATATTAACTTATTCTATTTAAAAATTAAAGAATCAAAAATATCAGATATCAATTATTAATTTCTAAAAAAAAAAAAAAACAAAACAGTTTTTAAAAACAACTAATCAAATTAAAATAAAAAAATAAATTTATATAAAAAAAATTAAATGATATATAATCTTAATAAACATTTTATTTACATTTATAAATTTTATTTATCAATAAAACTAATAAATTTAATTATACCTGTATTAATTGTGCATTCTGTTTCTTAATTATGTCCACTGGGTCCGTAAAAAAAATTGCAACATCAGGTTTTAACTACAAGAATATACATGATTAAAAATGGAAAGATGATGAGTAATCATAATAATGTCAAAGAAGAAGAAAAATTAAAAAAATTAAATAATAATCAATAGATCATTTAAGCACATAATTTCAAAAACATACAACATATAAGCTAAAAAATGATCATCATAGATAATTATACTTTATTTTTTAAATAAAAATGTTTAATGTTAATACAAACCTGTGAAGAAAGAATAATTGAAGAACAAGCTGTACTACAAATTGAACATTTTCCTACTGATGCTAAGAATATAAAAAAATAATAAGGATTCTTCAAAACAAATTTGGTAAAATTAAAAACAATTTCAAAATGTATTATTTGATATTTGATAAATATTAAATATAATTATTTAAATTAATGAATAGTGAAAATAATTTTATTTCATAAATTAATGATATTTGACATTAGATCTTTGCACATATATATATATATATGCATAGAGAGATTCAATGCTTGGCTTTTTATTAACTCGCTCTCTAATGCTAAATAGCTATACAATTATATTAAAAAAATCTATTATAAGCTATACTTTACATTCATTGAACTGATATAGTCATGTTAATAACTTTTATGTAATTTTTAAAGATATATCAAAATTTTTATCATGTTAAAAAAATAAAATCTGAGAATATTAACATTGTATTAAAGTTTTATTTTGGATTTTATTATAAACAGATGTTTTGTTTAAATACTTTTTACATATACATACATTTAGATTGGAATTTTAAGGGTAATGAAATAATAATAACAAGTTTAAAATGTGTGCATTGTTATTTTATTTTCTTAAAAGTTTCTTTTCTTTTTAACTAAATTGTGTTTAAAAAACCAATCATATTTTAGAAATGAAAAGAAGGGGAAGAAATGTTTGTTTTATTTCAGATGCATTAAGTTATTATCTATACATGAGATGATGAAATTTATCATATATTTTGTTAAGACTTAAATAATTATTATTTAGATATTATTTATTTTAACTAAATAAAAATGTATTTTAATTGCATCTGAAAAATTTCTCAAAATGAGGTTCAAATGCAAAAATATTCAAAAATGTTATTTTAAAATTTTGTTTGAAAAAATCCATCATTAGTTTACTTTATGCACTTGGATATGCTGACACAAACCAAAGGTTATAGATTTGATCTAAATTCTTTGAAAATGGCCATTCATTGTTCACTCATTCATTATTCAATTATTAGCTGGTAACGAAAAAGAATATTGGAGTAAAAGCAACTTTCATTCAAAGGTCTATCTTATGTCTGCAAAATCATTTGCTCAACCACTAACAATCTATTACCTAAGAATCACCATGCTTCATAGAAGTCAACAATCAATTAACTCAATAGCTAAGCAGATTCTAAATCAATTAACCCAAAATTTAGTAAATAAAATTAAAACTAAAAGAAAAACATTAGCATTCAATTTTGTTTTTGAACTTTCAATTTAAAATTTTAAACTAGAACTCTAATTAATAATGATATTAACTATTGAAAAATAATTAAATATTTGCCATGCCTAAATGAACTATTTCTCTTAGTGATATATTTTTAAGACATTTAAAATAAACTTTAACAATTTCTAATGGAATTTCAAGCTTGACTAGTTTTATATATTATCCATATGTTAATGTATTTATAAGCAGAATCATCATCATCACCAAGAATTAACTACTAAAAAGAAAAAAAAGGGACTATTTATTTTAAAACAAAAAATAAAAAGTGAACTGTTTATTATTTATTTTATTTATTAATATTATTAATTTTATTTAAAATTAATAATATCAGTTTTAATTTTATTATTTTATTTTATAATTTTATTTTTAGCTCCCAAAACTTGAATTGAAGTTATCCAGAAGAAACAAAGATATATTATTCATATTATTTTAATTACAAAATTAACACAATACATACATTACATTTCTAGTTTTAATATTATATATTCATGTCTGCATATATGATGTTTTGTGTGAAAGTATCATGTGAAAACCTGATTGTCTTTTAATTTAAATGTATTCTGGCCATTACTATTAATTTTTATTTGATAATTTTCAAGTAATATTTATATTTATTTTTAAAAGAGTGTGTTCTTTTAATATGTAGAATTCACTTAATTTATTAAATATGTATTAAAATATAAAATAACTGATCTTATAAATATGTGGCTTTTCTTTAAGTGGAGTCTTAATAAAAAAAAATCCTATAGTATATAAAACAGAAAGTCCTTCCATATATTTATAGTTGAAATAGATAAGTTATTAAATATATTTAGAATTTTATAACAAAAGTGGGATGCAACTGAGCCAGAGAAACTGCAATTATTCTCAAATGTCTCAAGATTAGTTTGCTTGTTTATTTACACATATAGAAATATTTGTCATATTTTAAAGACTGATGATTAGTTATTTCTATCAGAACTTTTCAAAAACCCTTATTAATTTCTTATATTAATAAAAATGAAAGTATATGTTTGACATATTTAAACAAAATGTAATGCTTATATAAGATAATCTGTTTCCTAATATTAATTCATAACACAAACACACTATATAATATATGCAATTTTTAGCACACTTGTTTTCTCTTGTATATTATTTTTCTTTTAGAATTTTTGACGAGAAATAATATTCAGTTAATTAATCAACTTTACAGCTACGCATGGTGAACAGTGCCACCTTGCAGCTGGAACAAGCATTGCTGCTTTTGGCCCATACTGTGGATACTTCTGCGTGTTTATGCAGAAGCAGCGCCTCTAGCGGTGTGAGTACATTACTTCCACAACTACTAATTTTTATAATAAAATATACTAATTTTATTTTATTAAATCTTACTTCATATTTATTTTAATTAGACAAGATTTTATAATAAACTAACTTACTTTGTTTCATGCACATAAAAAAATTCTGAGTTATTGCTTTATGGTGAAGGATGATGAATGAAGGAATAGAGATATAATTGTTATGGAGTATTTAATTTAATCATGCATCCAATCAGATTTCATACTCATCATATACATGGAACATATGCACTTTGAAAATAGGTACAATGAAGCTGCAAACTAGTGATATCAAACTACATGACTTCAATTATATGCTAATCAAAAATAAATGCAAATAAACAAAAAATATATAAACAAATAAATAATAAATGGAATGAAATCTAAGAACTTATTAAATTTTATGAATATTGGCACAATAGCAGCCATTTTGTCCATCTCATTAAATAATACATTCTCAAAAGGGGACTTGTACTATAATCATATTTTCTTTTTGATTTAAATTTTATACCTATTCAGTTCAATATTGCAGTTAAAAGCATATGTATTGATTTTTTTCCAATTTTTTTTTTTTCAAAAAGTTTTATTATGCATATCTTTAACATAAGACTTTTTTTTTTTCTATAATCATGACTAAAAACTCAAAAAAAAAAAAATCATTGTAAAGTAAGTTTGTTAAAGGAGAAATTGAAAATTATTACTTTAATTTTTTAAAAAAGTCTTATTCAGTACTATGTATCAAAAAATTTAATCTATTAGAGAAATTATAAAGAGGAAGAGTTTCTGTAAATATATATGTAAATAGAGTTTCTGTAAAAATATATGTAAATATACTTTTTCAAATTGTTTTCAATAACTAGGTTACTATATTATTATTTTTTAATTTTGTCTGTATGTACATGTATTTTATATACAATATACAAACAGAATCTGTTCTATATGAAATGTACTATATTATATACTTAGACTTGCATTCTATTCTGATCATTTTTTATCAACCAAATGTCATCTATTATATGCTATTTTCATTTACTTGAGAGGAGTTTGGAACAAAATATAGCATAGTTGCGGTTACATAATATGTAGATGATTTAATACACTATTATCACACATATATTTGATCTATAATAAGGTATATCTTGGTAAGCATTTTTATAAATTTAATTATCATTATTATTTTGGTGCTAAATTTAAATTCAGCCATCATGAGTATATTAAAAATTTAATCAGATTAAATGCAGTTTGGATGTAACAAAGTCTACCCTTTATCTCTTGCCACATTGAAACCTGTAAGTCCATACTCTCCATTCTTGTAGATTGAAAGATATATACCTAATGAGCTGGTACTTCATTAATCTTCATATTTATACAGTTACAATATATATATTACTTTATAAAATACTGTATACAATTATTTTTTAACACTTTTTTTAGCTATAATTATTTTTATGGTATAATAAATAATCTAAAAATTTATTTTTATCTTTTATTTTTAATTTTCAATATCTTTATTTATAATATAAAATATATTGATAGCAAAATTGTTTAAAAATATTTTGTGTTTAAAAAATAATTTTAAATAAAATTAGTATGATATTGTAAGCTTTAAATTTTATTAAATTACAAATGCATTGCTTAAGAAAACAAATGATGTTTATCTCTTTGTCAAATACATATCTCGACTCCCCTCCCACTTTTATTAAACTGCAGATTAACTATTTATGAGAAGTGAAGTTAGTTTTGTCCACAATGATTTTTTTTTCACCTTTATTAAATGACAACTTTATTATTTAAAAATAAGTGAAGTTCGAGTTTTATTTTTACTGATCAAACAGATTTATAAATGTTTTGTTTTATTAACAATGGCAAATAAACATTGCAAAGTGATTTTAAATTATTTTTTTACTATTTGTCTAATGATTAAAAGAACTGTTTTGACTAGAATTTCCTCAATTCTTTTACCAACCTGCGAACAAAAAAGTTTTAATTATAATAAGAAAGATTAAGCTGTATGGGCCTTTCAAAACTTTAAAATATGAAAAGAAGACAGACAAAAAAAAAAGTTAAAATAATTGTTGGTCTTGATTTATATGATGTATAATGTAATGGTAATAATGAAATGATAATGGATACACAAACTTCCACCAGACAACCCTTCTGGATTAATGCCTTGAATTCCTAATGTTTCCTGGTTATACATATTTTATCTATAAATCTTATGAACTTTACCTTGAACATATCATAACCCTAATTCTTCGTAGCATATACTAAGGTTAGTTTATTAGTTAGATTTTAGAAACATTTCTATTTTTCAACAGTGAGTGATATTAAAATTTGTGTTATCATTTGCAAATAAGATTATTGTTAAATTATATAGAACAATTTAGAAACTTATACTGAAAGAAAATTATCAACTAATTTTAGGAAAAATCAAGGATTTACTGACAGCATCGTTGTTAATATACTTTGAATAATAGAAGATGTCAAGGAATATTAAACAAAAAATTTATATATGTCAGTTATAAAAAAAAAACGTTTAATTTAATTGATCATGCTAAACTATGAAATATTTTCAGAAAAAATAAATGCATAAAAAAATAAGAAATATCTATGAGATTAGAAGCTAGAGTAAAAATAGGCTACTATGAAACAGATTCTATTTATTCAAATTGTAAATATTTAAAATACAAGCACTCTTCACATACCTGGAAACTAATTGTAAATATAGGGGATTTGAAGTCAGACTTTCAAGCACTCTTCAACTATCCATACTATCTCATACCATTGATACACATGACCATATACATGTAGAAAAGAACAATAATCATCAATATGCGTATTTCATGCTAAAACAGTACTCATCAGTTGGTCCAGATTATCATCTCACACACACATATATAATCAGTGCTCAGTTATAGTAAGATAGAAATCTTCATACTTTAATGGACAGGCTTCAATCCACTCCAACCTCCAACTCTTCAGCCATCCATATTATTGAAAATCTGATGATGGAAAGCCCAAATTTCAAGCTGATGCTAATATTATTACCATGCCCATGTTGACCTCAAGTCATTCTGACCCTTCATGTATAGGACCATATCCATCTGAATACATAAAAGAGGGATGTGTATTAGTGGTATGAGATAGTTGAATGGTACTTGAAAGTCTGAGTTAATTGTATAATAAATATGTAATGAGAAAAGCTAAACCAGATAAAGATATATGGATTAGAATTTGTGATTCAAAAAGCAATAACTGAATGTATAAATAATCTCAGAAATCTCATTAAGAAAGTTGTAGAACAAAATGAAAAAAATCATTATAACTAATTATGCAGATGACAATTATGAAATGTTAAAAAATAGAAATGTTTTTTATCATCTAAGAGAATAAACAACCTTGGCTGTGATATTGTTACTTGGTCCTAGAATCATCAACCAAATCAATTGTTAAATAATATTTTCACCACAAACAGTAATCTTGATTGTAAATTATATAAATTAAGTTACATATAGATATGTCTTAAAAATGGTTGACAGTTTTTTCTTGCTTGATTCATTCTCAACAAAGAATGTTATAGTCAAGAGATTCACTGCGGATTAAAAATGGCAGAATTAGAAAGGATTTTTTAATGTAGGAACACATCTTTTAAAACTAAATGGTCAACTATGACTTGCTGTGGATATGAAAGTTAAGATTGATGTTTTAAATTTTGTTACTATTGGGAATTCCTTGGACAGTAATGAATAAGTAGTTATTTGATCAGATCAGAATTGAATTCTCATTCTACTTTTATCATGTCAAAAAAAGAGAATCAAATTCATTAGAAAAGTGTATAATGCTTGGAAAAATTAGTGCTGAAAAAAAAAGAAAGGTACTTGAATAATAGTCGCGCAACATGGGGGAGATAGTATGCCCTTTCACATCCGCAATAAATGTGTAAGCTTGTGATCACGTCAAATTTAAATGAAATAAACCTTGCTATGTTATCCGATCTCATATAAAAACATGTTTCTTTTTCCATATTTCAACATTTTCCATTATTGCCCAGATTTCTGTCTGACAACAGCTTTCATTTCAATTGCATTTTTGCTTCATCCAAGTATTTCTACATTATTTCTACTTCTCAGATACTCCACCTCATTTGATCTTAAGTGTGTAAGTATATGTAGTGTTTATTTTTGTTCTTTTGATTTTCTTTTCATAACTTCCTAATGCCAGTTACAATCATTTCACGTGAACTACAGATATAACCTTCAAGAATGCAGCAACTGGGGTTCACACACAAAACATTGAAAGACTATGGAGTTCAGCAAAATGGTGAAATAAGCAGAAGTGAAGGACATCAAGGAACACCAAATTTATGTGTTGCATAGATTGCATAAAAAATGATGATGCATTCTTTTGCATACTGAACAACATAAAAAAAATTTCCACTAGGATGAAAAGTTAATAAAAGTGTTGTAATTTATATTTCTTTATTTTTGTGAATTGTTTTAGGTTTTTTTTATTTTGTTTTGTTTTTTGAAAAAAATACATTCATTTATAAGCAATTCTGTGGAAAATCCCATTCAGTCAATAGACTACACAATCATATTTTCAGTAAAACTCTATTTTGGGGGAAATTTTTCAGTTGAGATCTCCATTTTGTATCAAAAATATAAATTGCCAAATTGCTTGTTTTAACGTGAAAATTCCTGTTATATATTAGACGGTAAATAGCATATGTATATAATTTATGTTTTTTTGTAAATAATATTTAAAAAAATAATAATTTAGTGATGGTTTTGTCCGTATTTAAAGTAACATTTTGATACTAGAGTAATGGCATTTTGTATTTTACATATTTTTAGGCCGAGAAAATGTATTTTTTAAGACCGTTTTTTTTGTGTGTGTGAAATTCATATCTTTAGTGTTGTTATAAATTTTACAGTGTGAAAGTCATATATATTTCTGTATGATAAATCAATATTTATTTTTAAAATGTTCTTCTTAATGTCAATTTACTATTATAAATTTTGTACTTTTAATCATGTGAAAGTCATATATAATTCTGCTCCATATTTTATACTTTTAGTTGTGTGAAAATAGTATTTTTTGTCCTGCAACATGGAACATGTATTAGACATGCTACTATGAATAACTTTATAAATCTTTCAAAAATATCATATACAAAATCCATGTACATGTTACTTTTTTGGAAATCTTGCGAAAAATATTGTGTGCAAAATCCACATACATGTTATTTTGATCAGATCACAAGATTACAAAGTTATCAGTGAATTGATATGAATGTGAAAAGGCATAGCATGTCTAATACATGCTCCACATTGCAGGACTAATACTCAAGTACCAATAATGAATAAGTAGTTATTTGATCAGATCAAAATTGAATTCTCATTCTACTTTTATCATCTTAAAAAAAAGAATCAAATTTATTAGAAAAGTGTATAAATGCTTGGAAAGATTAGTGCTGAAAAAAAACAACTAGCACTGATGTGGATGATTCCATCATCATAATCATGAATACACTCTTGAACAATGAAACAGAAAATGCTAATTGCATGATTACCAAGAATTAATAACAACTTAATGCCTGGTTTAGTTTGGCTTATTTTTCCAATGAAGAATAAAAAGTGAATGAAATTTATACAAAAATTGAAATATAACTTGGAAAAAAAACTAGGTTGCAAATAGCTATCTTTCTTTATATAATTTAGTTTTTTAAAAAGCATCAAAAACTATATATAATCTCTTTATCAAAACATTGCATAAATATTTTTATCATAAATATGATATCACTATTATTCATGTTAATATCATATATAATAACTTTCTTATTATTATAATTAAAGAAATAATATAAAGCTGATATGTGATATTATTATTTTTTTGTTACAATGATTAACTTGACTTCATAAATTATTTGAATTTTAAGAAATCATATTACAAACACCTTCAATGAAATTATCAAAATTTTAATAGAAATATAACTACAAATCAATATTTTCTCTAAAATAACTTTAAATAATAATTTTACATTTAATGGCTGTATAACAATTTTTCAAAGACTAACATTTTATTATTTTTTCATTTCTGGACTAACTTATAACTGATATAAAAAATATAATTAAAATAAAATCCTATTCAAATTTAAATAATAAAAAAATAAGGGTTGCAATCATAAAATTTGTTCTATTTAACACAAAAATTTAGGTATTAAATTTCATTTTCAAGAATCCTTAGTTACAACAATAAAACAATTAATTGCTTGTTTAAAATATATTACCTTCATTAGAAGATAATAATATATTTTTAAAAAAATAAGTTAATCAGTGAATTATTTAGTTTGTTAAACAATTGTTTATAATATGTTATAAACTATTTAGGCATATCACTTATTCATTTTTAGAATTTAATATGCTCAACTCTAAAAGATAATAGAAAATTAACTATAATTAATCTAAAGTTATTTAACACATTTATAATGTTAAGAGTTTTTATAGGTCATTTAATAACATTACTTGGTAGAATTCTAATAGTAAAAAGAAGACAATAAAAAAAGATGTCTGCTTTGTATGCAAATATGTAAAGTTAATTTCTCTTTCTAAAAGCAGACACAATAATGACATAAAAACATATAAATATTACTAGAAATGATAATACTTGATCATTAATAGTCATTTATTATTGCTTATCCACTTACCACAGTTTACTATAAAATGTGTGTTTTCAAACTTAGGATAAATGAGATCTAAAATATAATTTTGTAATAAACGTTATATAGAACAAATTGAAATAAAGTTTACATCATCATCGTTGATAAACCATTTTACAATTCATTATCTTAAGCTTAGCCATGTAATACTGGCATTATAATAAGCTCTTTGTATTAATATAAAAATGTTAATTGGAAATATATATATATTAACAATGTTAGATTTAAAAAAATCTCTCAATAGAAGAAACTATAATCTTTTTTTTTTTTTTGCAGATGAATATTCATTTAAATTTAAAGTGATCCAGAAACTCACAATATTTTATGTAACGGTTATTACTGTAATATCTAAAATGATTAACACAAAAAATAATTTATTAAATTACCACTAATAAATTAAAATCAGACTTCCTAATTAATACAATGGAAAGTATATTTATCATTGAATAATTCATTGATGAATATAAAAAAGGAAATTTTATTATTAGTACTATTAGTATTTAAAATTATCTTACCTTTTTGCATACAATTTTCACAAAAAATATGTCCACAGTTTGTAAGAAAAAATTTTACTTGTTTGTCAGGTTGTAGAAAACAAGAATTGCAATGTACCCAATCAGCCATTGATTCTAAAATAATAATAATATGCATTTTAAAAAAATTCATGGAGAAAAAAAAAATGTTGGTAGTAAAAATAATAGTGACAGTGATATTAATAAAACAAACAGCATTTTTGTTCAATAATTTAAAAGCAAAATTTTTTAAATTATCAAAATCACACTTTTCTTTATTTTATTTTATTATTTTTTTTTTGCTAAAAAGTGTTTGAAGCGGTTTGGATAAATTGTATTTTTTAAATTGTGTGCATATAAACCACACACACACATATATTTCTAAATACACATATGAACATTAATATAATATATGTGTATTAGTGAAAAAATAGTATATAACAAATACTCTGTTATTTATACTATTATTTTATCTACAAGATAATTAAAAATATTTAAAAATGAAGATAATTAAACTATATATCTCATAGATATGTAAGCAAGCAGATGCTGCATTTCCTTTTTAAACCATTTTTTGTCTAACTGATATATTGATGTTGATAGGAGAAAGTGGGTATTATCTACAAGTTTCTTAAAATGATTCTATAAGGTCATATTGATTATATTTAGACATTTGATCTAAGAATAATCTTATATACTATTAAGTCTAATGTCATGAATAAATGATGAATTCATAGTTTTATTTCTGGGAGCTTCTGTGTAATAAAAATCTAATAGCTAAATAACTGACATTTCTGTATAATAACAAGTACTTTCCTCAAAGCATCTTCTTTCTTAAATCATGAGAATGTGTGTGGTGTGATTTAAAATAATTATTTTTTTCCTTTGTTATTTTCTCCTTACTCTCAAATTCTGTTGGTTGAGAAGTTTAAAAAATATTTTATCCTCCAATAGCTTTTTTCAAATATTGTTAATTTTCTTCAATTCACACTTTTCACTTATGCTCTTAGGCCTTTTAAAAATCTCTATACTTTATATTATACAAATTGAGTGAAAAGCCTAGAGTGAAGTATATATTATATCAGGGGTGATTAGTAAAAGAGGTAATAAATGATAATTTTATGATTGTCAGGTGCTGCACTCAGGGTATTGAGAAGCTCCACAGGCAGTGGATAGTGTGATGGCTTTTAGATATGAAGACCAACTGTATCAAATAAACAATGCCTGACAAAGAGTTCCTGCTGCCTTATATAATAAAATTTGGTTCATCAAAGGCCAAATATTGTTTCCAATACAGTCTTTTCTGTTTCCTTTTTTTTCTTCAATCACATAAGTTATTGTAGGGCTCAATAGTCATAAGCTTCTTATACTAATAGATATCTCTTTACCATAATTATGATAATGAGATTGTGTGTTTGTGCACCAACAGTTCCATCTGTTAACTACATGTATATCACTTCTGATTCCACATTCTGTTTTTTCTTATCAAGTCAATCCCTTGAGAATTGAGAAAGGAATAGTGGGGGCAGTTTTATTAGACTGGCAGTCCTTAATTGTAATCTTTGCTTGAGACAGTATATAAGTAACAAGTTGGTTTGGAACTGGATTTTTCAGATGACAAAGATTGTATATTTAGGCTGTTCTATTTAGGGATCCTCTTATCTACCATGGAAATAAAAGGTTATAGAAATGTAGTCTAAAAATGGCCTGCCACACACAAAACTCATTTCATTGGTAGAAGTAATAATAATACCAGTAGTAATAATGAAACAAGAGGCAGTGATAGCATTAAAGATAAATATTATAAATCTAATTTTTGTCTAAATATGGGTATATGGAATGTGCAAACTCTAATAAAGGCTGGCTTGACAACAGATTGATGATTTCTGGTGTTGATAAGTTTGGACTATTGTAAGGTTATTTTACATAGTTAGATGCTTTATGTAAAATTGAGTTTAATATATATGTACATCACCTACTTTGTTTCCTATTATTTAATTTTTCACATGATCATTATTATTTATGCTTACACAAGCTGTTTACACAGACTACTCTGACTTGCACAGAATGGCACTACTATTTGGAGAGTTTAGATGATGTGGCTGTTGTGTTCTGCAAGATAAGTTAAAATTTATTATTATTTTGCGATTATTATCAAAAAAACAATTGCTACAAAAATTGTGTGCTTACTGTGCAGACGTGGAGAAAAAATATTGATAACATTGGGAAAGTGTTATGCCATTTTAAATATAGAAGTAAAACATTTTCTTGTTGTGGGGATATTACTGAAAGGAAGCTTTATAACTAAGTTGTATGTAAGGTTAGTTGGTTTTTAGTAATTTTGCTACTAAAGATTTTTTTAATTTAAGAGAGGAAGTAATTTATTTGAGAAAGAAGATAACATTTTGAGGCCTAAAGTTGGAAAACATGTTTATTGATTGCTATTGAAAGCAAGTACAAATTTTGTATAAAGTAGTTTAAAGAGTAGGAGAGAAAGCATAAACTTAAATGTAAAGTAGGGGGCTTGAAAAATAAGGAATATGGATTGCATTTGTATCCTGCAATTTGCTGTGATAGAGTGTACCATATGTGATTAGATTTATTATTGGAAATGCTTAAATAATACTAAGAAGGATATAATAAGTTTATGGCTATGTAGACAGCATGTAAATGAGATAAAAGAGGTGAAAAAGTGGTTTCTAAGTGTAGATAGCTTGAAGAGAAAGTCAGGAGAAATGGAGTAAAATGTAGTTGAGGAAAATAGAATTAATGAAAAATTAGGTAGTGCAATAGAGATGGTTAGCCAAAAATGAGTAAAATAGAGAAAGGGGTAAAGGATTTGAAACAAAATTAAAATTGTTAGAGATGAAGTGTGAGCAGATAAATGAATTATTGAATAGAAATGGTAAGGAAGAAATAGATAAGGAAGTTCAGAAGGTGGAAGAGAATGTTACAGATGAAGTAGAGAAAGTAAACTATGAGAAAGGTATTGATAGAGATTCATTAATTAGAGAATGTGGAAATATAATTGCAAGGGAAAATAGAAACAGGTACATAAGAATATGTTCGCCTGCAGCTAGAATTAGGGATGTTACAAATAAGGTAAAGAAACAAGGGAGTAGAGACATGTATGTCATGATAGGGACAAATAATTTGTCAGAGTCATCGGAGAGAGTAATGGATGAGTACATAGAATTAATTAGGAATTTGAATAAGATTAAAGGAAGAGTAGGAATACTTGGATTATTACCAAGATTTTACAATAGGTATATGTTAGATAGGGCAATTTCTATGAGACACTGAAAAAGATGTGTGAGAGAAATGATATTATGTTTGTGGATGTGTGATATTTTTTTATTAGTAAGAGGAAGTTATACAGTAAAGATGGATTGCACTTAGAAAAACAATGAAGGGAAATATTAGAGTATTTGATTTAAAAAGAATATAGTTGAGGAACCTTATAAAGGGGGGGGGGTGAATTGCAGTGTTATCAGAAAAAAAAAGAATGGACAGGATATAAGAAATAAGCAAAGGGTAGCTGATTTAGATATAAATAAATGAAGATGTGGAGAGGGAATGAGTTTGTAAAATTAATGGTAAGCAAGTTATTTATAAATATAATAAAGAAAAAAATGTCAAACTAATTTATGAAAGCGTAATTAGATAAGAAGAAGTTGTTAAAATTGGATATTTGAATGTGAAAGATCGTAGGAGATCAGAAAAGTGGCTGGAATTAAACAAAGCAGTTAAAAATGAAGAGCTTGAAGTACTAGCAGTAGTGGAAACACATCTAAGAGAAGAGGAAGAACCTATACTGGAAGACTTGATATGACAGGATATAAATAGAAAAGAAAAAGAAAAAGGGAATGATGGTACAGGACTTATGTCAAAAAATATTTAAATATTGTTAAATGTCAAGAACATTTGTGATTTGAGATAAAGTTAGGAATGCAAGAATTAATGGTGGCTATAGTGCATATAGCTACTGGAGATAGTCAAGTGAGTAGAATAGTAGCATATATAAATGCTTAGCAAAGGATATGCAAAGTTTCAAAGAAAAGGGGGAGAGAATAATGGTTAGCGGGAATATGAATGGACACATTGAAGAAATTGATGATGTAGATAACAAGAATGGACAGCTTTTGAAGAATTTTTGTCAGAGAGTAAATTTGATCATTGGAAATTTGTCAAATATTTGAGAGACAATACACATAGTGTAGATATATTTCACACAATAGATTCTATATTAGTAGAGAAAGAGGAAATGAATAAAGTACGGAAAATTAAAGTGTTTGATAATGAAGAGAGAGTATGTAATGATGATCATAATTTCTTTATAATAGGAATAGTTAGTAATGTGATGGAAAATAGTAATAAAAGTATAAAGGATAGTGAAAGATGTGGATAGAAAATGAATTATAAGAATAAGTTAGAAGATTATAAAATAAAAAAAGCTGAAGAAATCATGGAAGAGTTTATTGGGGATGAATATAAGGACTGGTGCAGTGAAATAGAAAAAGTGGCAAATAGGATTTTAGGTGAGAATATTCAGAAGAATAAAAGAAATGGAAAAATGAGAATTAGTAAAAGTGTAAAAGAGAGGAAAAAAGCATGCAGAGAATATAAGTGCTATTAAGAACAAAGAAAGTGAAAAAAATGTTAATGTTAAATTGGAGAAATATTTTTAAAAAAATAGAAGTTGGCCAAAATAAATAATTATAGAAAGAGAATGAAATTGAATAGTAAGTTGTTGGGGGATATTAATAAAAGTAGAAGAGATGGGAGTAAAAAATTTTGGAAATAAATTAAAAGAAATGCAGGGGAGAGAAAAAAAATAGATGATGAAGGAATAGAGTGTAGCTCTAGAGAAGAATGAAAGACAATCTTATAAATATGTAATGGAAATAGAAAAGATGTTAGATGTGAAGGACAAGGTGATAACTATAAAAGCACATAGCAATGGAAATATTAAGTTTACAAGAACTAAATTTAATGAGGCAGGAAAGAAATTGAAAAGCAGAAAGTAAAGAGGTTTAGATGGATTGTCAGCAGAGATGGTAATGAGTTTAGGTCATAGGGCAAAATTAAACCTATTATCATGTTTTAATAAGAAGGCACAGAAGATTGATTTTTCAAATAGTTGGAGTAATACAAGAGTAAGGCTACTATTTAAAGAAAAGGATAAGGATCATAGAAAGCTAAGCAATTGTAGAATGATAGTAATAACATCAGTGTTATATAAAGTGTTCGCATATATGGTGGTTGGAAGAGCTGCAAAATGGATGGAAGAACATAATATTGTGGGAAGAAAGAAAAGAGATTTTCAATCGAATAGGCACATAGGAGATAGCTTATTTGTAGTTACACAACTTATAGATGTGAGTAGAAATACAGATAGACAGTTATATATGGTTTTATAGATATAGAGAAGATATATGATAGAGTAAATAGAAATAGATTATGGGTAAGGGTAGTAAATTTAGAAATGGATGAAGATTTAGTGGATATTATTAAGAGATTATATGAAAATAATTACTATATGTATCAATTAGAGAATATAGAATCAGTCAAAGTTAAAAATGGGGTGGGATAAGGCAAGGATGTCTTATGTCACCTATTTTGTTTTTGTTGTATTTGAGAAAAATTGAGAGAGCAATAGCAAGATTAGGAAGGGTAGGGATACCATTAATAGATGGCACGGAAGTGTATACATTATCATGCCTTTTATTTGCAGATGATGTCTTCTTATGCACAGAAAGAAGAGAATACTTGAAACTCATGCTGAGGATATGCACAAGGTGAGTAAACAGATGGGGATTAAATTTAGTAAAGAAAAATCAAAAGTAATGATTAATACTGGGGGAAATAAAGACAAAGAATTTTTATTGGGGGATATAAAGTTAAATGTGGTGAATAAATATAACTATTTCGGAAAATCATCTTAAGTAATCAGAGAAATTGCTTGGATGTATGAGAGGAAAAATTGATTATTAAAGCAAAGAAAAGAAAGGGACTGATAAAGAAATTAAGTGTTTTTATAATAAATATGATGTAGCTAGAATTGTATGGATGGGAATGGCAGTAGCAGGATTGACATATGGTAATGATGCATTATGTGTTAGAAAAGAGGTGTTAGATTACTTAGAAAAAGTACAAAGAAAAGTAATAAGACATGTATCAGATGCAAATGTGTGGATGGTAAAGTAGGCAATTCAAGGAGAAATGGGATGGTCAAATTATTATATGAAAGATGCAAAAAGCAAAATAAAAATGTTCAGTAGATTGCAGTTTATGGATAATAAGAGATAGCCAAAATAGTATTTAATTGGGTTATGAGTAAAGGGCATGCAACAAGATGGGTAAAAAGGTAGAATGGTATGCAGAAGATTTGGATAAAGAATTTATGTCAGTATATTTATACAAAAAGTGGGACGGTTGTTTTAGGAAAATTGTTGAGTGTTATAGTGGCAAGGAATGGAATAGAAGAATAGATGCATTAATAAAAATAAAAAATAGGGAGTTGGAGAGATGAAGAACTAGTATGGAGAGTAAAAAAAGTTTAAATATATATAGAAGTAAATGGAATATTGGATGCAAGTTAATTTATGATAATAGCAAGGAAAGGAGTTTACTGTTTAAAGCTCAAACATGATCTTTAACAACAAGGGAATATACACATAAATGGGAAAATGTGAGCGATTTAGTCTGCAAGTTGTGTGTGGAAGGCATAGAAAATATTAGGTATCTATTAATTGAATGTAAATGCCTGAAAGCATAAAGAGTACAAATAATGAAGTTGTGGAAGAATAAATATAAACAAAGTGATTATACAGAAAATGAGTTATTGGTTTTTATGCTGGTTTGGGAAAAGATAAGGGGGATTTAGATATAAAGGCCATGGAGCTGACAAAGATTATTTGTGGAAATGCGATGGAGAGGATAGATGGGAAAAACTTAAGGCCGGGAATGGAAAGGGAAGGTAAAGTGGCTAACAGGTTTCTTTAGGTATAGTGGCTGAGAGATTCCCTGACTCCGTATAAGAAGAAGTCATAGTGCATTGCATCATATTCCCTCTGTGTATTCAATTTTTCCTATGATTCGATACCTATAATTTAAAAATTGTAATGTTAATCAAATTTCAGATGATATATTTTTGGTAGTGCATTAGTGAAGATTTATGTAGATATGTTTATGATTATTAGGTAATAAACTTCATACCTAATATTTAATCAAAATTAAACTATCTTGATTATACTTATCAAATGCTTTAAAGAAATTTTGGTTTGTTCTATTTTCATAACAATGCCATGTGAGCATAAGTGAAAAAGTTTCTATTAAAAAAAAATGTTTAAAATTCAATTAAAAAAAGTTATAAAAAAAATTCAATTAAAAAGTAGCAAACATTTTTATGCAATCACACTATACTTTCATCAGTGCTTTCTCTTTTTGAATTGTATTTTTCTAATACAAAATCAGAATTACCTTACTTCCTTATGATTAAAAAGTCACATTAGCATATCGATTTTAATAATGGATAAAAGATAATAAGAGCAGTTTTTATGCCATCAGATTGATTTGATTATCAAGATGTGTAATTATCTTCAATATTTAAGTTTAATAATTTTTTATAAAACCAAAACTAAAAGGAAATAAGATTTTTATTTGAAAATATTATAATTAGCTATGATCTCAAATCTTTTTGTTCTTAACAACTTTTGCAAAATAAAAATTAAAAATATTCACTTTCTAACAAAATCTGAATTACTGATAAATCGATTATTTACTGTAGATTGAAATATGGTGTCAATTCTATCTTTTACTTCAGATGAATGGAATTATATCACCTTATGTAAATAAGAGCAATAATATCTGTTCCCCAAATGTGTTAGCAGTTTTAAATGAGGGTTTATCATGCTATGAATGTAATTGTCAACCAAGAGATGGGTCTGTGTTTAGAACAACCAATCCATTTCCCACTAAGCAGAGAGGTAAAACCCATTAGTTGTCCATGCAGATCACTTCCATTAGCTTTGCAAACTAAAGTAGAAGCAGACTTCAAAAAGTGAGGGGGAACAGGGGATTATAGAGCCCATAATATACTCAGAACAGGTCATCCCAATAGTAAACAATCATCAAAGAAAATGATGATGTGTGTATATGTGAGGATTATCAAAGCACAATCAACAAAGCTTTTGATCCAGATAATTACACACATCCATTAATCAAACAAACCCTATCACATTGTCAGGTGGTAGTGTTTTTACTAAAATTGATATAAAACCTGAATACTTGCAATTACCTGTGGATGATCAGGCTAAAAGAGCATTATCAATAATAACCCATAAAGGGTTATTCAAAACGAACTGTTTGCCCTTTGGTATATGGTCATCTCAGCAATATTCCAGAGTCATGGATTAACTGTCTGCTGCAATATCAGACACACTATCATATTTTGATGATGTCTTATTAGTGGCACAAACACCAGAATTACTCTGCCACAAAGAAACTCCTAGACAAATTCAAAGCCTCTGGCATTAAAATAAACCTGAGAAACCAACAAAGCGGACAACACATTATGCAGCTCATCTTGATGACTATGTTCTCCAGGACCAAATTTAGACAGGGGAAGAGATGTCATATTTGACCTTGCCTTCAGAAGTGGACTAGTCCAAATTCCTTCCTTATCTGATCGGATTGAACACTCATTGACGCTAACCAATGTGTGACATGTGGATAAACCTACCATTGGTTAGTATGGACCAATAGGCAATGATGCTCTCTGAATCTGATTGCTGCCAGTAAGGTAGAAAATCTGGCAATAAATAGTCAGCCTTTTTGAAAGCAAGCCAGAGTGAGAATCAGAACTAGAATAACAGAAAGAGAGAGAGAGAGAGAGATAACATCTGTCTAACCTGAACAACTAAACGTACTCTCAATTAAAACAACTTTTAACTGTTAAAGTGTTTCTAATATAGTCATAACCGATATATTTACACAGTTAGGCAAGTCCACGATAGGACTGAAAGCTACTACGACTATGGCCGACCCAAGGCAAGCAGTCCAATACAGCTGAAAGAGCCTTGACTCGAAGTCATGAGGCAAACTAAGATATACAGCTAGAAGTGAGTTTGTCCACCTGCCCAGCATTAATGAAGTTCAGATACATGGAAATATATTTATTGATTATATATTATGTAAATATATTTAATACTAATAAATCAAATTAAGTGAACTTCACGTTTGGTATTTTTTATTACTGTTGGTTGGAGTCTGCAATCCAGATCAAACACAACACTTATGAACTATTTTTATGTTGGTATTTTTGCTTGTGATGTAATCTATATTATTGTGACATACACGTACTGAACTGTGAACATTTCAGGCATATATAGGCAAATATTATCTCGGGTATATTTTAAAATTTAATATCTATCCATAAATTGCCACATTACTCTAATAAATATATAGATTAAACTCGTTTTATAATAAATTATCTTTTTAAAATAAAATTTAAAAAAAACTTTCACATTTTGATATTACGAATAAAAATGCGAAAATATAATTTATGGGCTAACTACAAAAAAAATCAATGAAGAATAAATATATATCAAAATAATTTAATAGTATGTTAATAGCAAAAACTATTGTAAAACATATATATATCACTATAAAAAGCTAATTAATAATGAATATTGAATTAAAAACAAATGTACAATGATATACACAGAATACATTTATTAGGGTATAAGCCAATACTCACTTATAAATAATTCATTTATTTAATTATTTAGCATCTAAAACAATAATTCAATTAATTTTCAGATATAAGAATGTGCAACCAATTAAAGAATAATGTAAATCTATATATATCCTTTTTTTTTTTTTTAACTGTAACCTGAATAATCATTCCAAAACTGTATAAACTACCTTTTTTTTTTCGTCTGCAGATTGCTTCCGGTTTATCAAAATTGTTTATATTGTGCTGCCCTCTTTTTGCTTTTTAAATTAAAATAAATTCGATTTTAAATTAAAATAAATTCGGTTAATTATGCGTCTTGTGTATTCACAAAATGTTCATACTGTATCTTTGTGTATTATCAAGTTTTTAAAAAAAGTTATTTGCCAGAAATAATAACGTTTTAATACAGTTTATAATATATATTATTTAACGAAATTTAAAAATGTTTGTGCACTCTTTATATAACATCAATTAGCATTTTCATATACCGAATTTATTATTATTTTTGAACAAAAAGGTGTGTGTGTGTGTGTGTGTGTATAACATATACATCATTATTTTGTATAACCAAGCTAGTGTAAATTATTACGTTGATCATTTTTTTGAATATATTCTAACTATTTCTTACTTATTCCATGAAGCTACATTCTTCGTAAATTCATCAACTTTGTCTATCATATGTACTTTGTAAGAACAAATGACTAACCATCTTGATATAAGCTGTTTTAGCTTAATTTAGAATTTCAAAGTTTTATATATTTCTAATAAAAAATGAAAAAATATGGTAAGTATTAATGTATTTTATACTGAACTAATATTTATTGGATGCTAAACTCGTGCAAATGAACTTCGAATATGATGGTTGGTGCTACTAATCAATAGCAATGCTTGGTCAAAATTATCTTCTATTGTCATGAATAATATATTGGTTCATCAAAGCCTTTTTTGGTTGTCTGTCATTCTTTTTCTGATTTTCTACTGCGTTTCTTTTCTTTATTTAAATACTTAAGTTGACATATGGCCTCATTATCATTAGTTCTTTATGCCGTTGATCATCTTTCATCACAGTGTATTGGCTGTTGTGAAACCATATTTCCATTTTAAATTATACTTGTAGTAAATTGCAATTGTGTGTGTGTTTAATAATTATATATGTTCTTGACATTGAAAAAGCAATGATGAGGACAGATAACTGGGATTTTTTAATTATGATATTGCATAAAACAATGTAATAATAATGAGTTACTTTCTACTTTTCACAGTTAATGCAGAATGATATCTGTAAGATGAGATGCTCATTATGATTGATCTCTATAATAACCTAAGTAAGTTAAAAGAAAAAGTAAATATATTTGTCTAAAAATGAACTGTACACGAAATAAGTTTTGTTTATTTTGTTCAGCAAAATATTTAATTAAATGGTAAAAAGTAGTTTTAATATCAATAATGATAATAATAATAAAACTGGAGTCATTTATGATAATAAAAATATTTTTTTATTTTATTTTTTTTTTCAAATAATAAAATAAGAAATGTATGAACTTGGTATGACAAGAAATCTTTAAGACATAAATATAGGGCAATGTTTGAACTAAGAATGTATTGAAACATAAGATTGATATAGTTATTTTGAATTAAACTTGTCAAAGAATTAAGTTTTATTGAACATATATATGGTTACAATTTTTTAATTTACTATAGTATCCAATTTAGTATCTTTTATTTATCTGAATTACTAGATATATCAATGAAACGCTAATGATATTTTTTAAAAAAGTTTATACAATAGTATTTACATGGCTAGCAAACACTTATATTTAAATAGCTCTATTTAGGGATCCCCAGCCAACCACAGGAGTGGAATGCTCTAGAAAAAAAAGGCTAAATTCATACAGTCTGGCTAAGTTGTTTAACCAGGCAGATTATACATTTCAGTGGTAGAAATAATAATAATATCAGCAGTAATGATAAAGCAAGAGACAGTGAATGGTAGACTAAAGCTAAGTATTATAAACCTAATTTTTATATAAATATAAGTATATGAAATGTGGAGAACTGCATTGGTGGTTAGGAACTATCAAGATTTAAATATAATTGCTCTTAGTGAAACTCTCAGAGAAAGAAAGTTTAATAGAGCACATAGTTGGGTACAATTTTTTTTTTTTTTGGAAAGGCAAGTCAGTTAGTGAAAGGAGAATACATGATATTTGATATGTTGTAAAATTTAATTTAGTATATTCTATTATTGGAATTACTTATCTGTTATTATTGAATCTACGCACAACACATGGGATGCCTATCACAAGCACTTTTTAGGCAGAAAAACTATTGCAAAAGAATATGGATCACAAGCACTTTTTTAGGCAGAAAAACTCTTACAAAAGAATATGGATACATCCACACTCAAAACAATGGCATTTAATAGATTACACAGTAGTTATAAATCCAAATGCAAGAGATTGTTAGATAGATAATAGATTAGTACATTCCAAAGTTAAAATGGTAGTTGCATTTTTTTAAAAATATCCTAACCATATACACAAGATCCTAACCATATACACAAGAAAATTGATCTTCTTTATTTAAAAGAATCTATGGACTAAATTCATTGCTAATTTGGATTCTCACGACAGTCACATTAAAAGTATGAAATTTTCTTAAGAATTGTATTATGGATAGAAGTAAATCTATTCTTGGGTTCATTAAAAATAAAAATTTTAATTGGCTTTCTGACAATGAACTTATTATTAGTGATGTAATTAAAAGAAAATATAGCATTTTCAACTTGGAAGAAGAATAAATTAAATGTGGAACTACATAATAAATATAAAAGATCTGAAAGCAGAAGTTCAGTGATTGACAAGAGGCCTTTAAAATAACTTGTGAATATAAGCTGCAAAAAAAAAAATACAGATATTTACTGTTCATGGTCATTCCAGATCTTTCTTTCTTTTTTTTTTTTTTTTGATGCATTAAAAGTAAAATATGGATCTGAGAATCAGGTATTAAATCCAACAATGGAACTCTCTTAAATGATGACAATGATATTATGTACAGATGGAAGGAGTATTTTGTTAAAAGGAGTATTTTGTTCATCTTTTAAATAATAATAATAAAAATTGAAATAATGACTCCACCTTAGTGAAATCAAAACAGCTCTTTGTAATATTAAAAATGGAAAAGCTACAGGGCTTGATGAAATATCTGGATAAGTTTTAAAATATGATGATATGTTAGCTTCAAAAATATTGGAATTTTTGGCAATATATGAAGCCATGAAGTTGTGCTACCTGATCTCAAGGATGCATTTATTGTTTTAATTTTTAAAAACAAAGGGAATAGCCAAGATTGCCATAATTATCATGGTATACCATTATTACCACTATGATAAAAATACTTTTCAAGAATTTTGTCGAATGGGTTGTTTTCAGTTATGGATGAATAGTTACCAGACCTCAATGTGATTTTAAAGAATCAGTAAACATTATAGACATGGCTTTTATTTCCAGACAAATGAAAATAACATGTCTAGAATGAAAGAATGATTTGTATATTTCTTTTATTGATTTGATGAAGTCATTTGATTTTGTTAACAAGCCAGTTCTATGGCATTGTTTGAAATTGGTTAGCCATCCTCCAAAATTTATTCATATTATTTCAGCTTCTTCATGATGGAAATAGTGGCAGTATTATTGATACATGTAGAAAATCTAATGTATTTGAAATGAAAACTGATGTTAAACAAGAATGTGTACTTGCTCTAACATTGTTTTCAATTTTTATGTCAGTAGTCTTTGGAGTTATTTATATGAAGCTTAATCAAACAAAGATTATTATATTAGACACATTTGATGGTGGAATTTTTAATTTGAATAAATTAAAAGTGAAAATGAAATTTTTTTTCTTGTATTCCAAATTTATAATATGTTGATGATTGTGCTATTTTTGTCAGTTCAAAAAATGATTTACAGAAGTTGTTAATGTTTTTAATGCAATATATAAATACTTCTGATTTATTAACTATTGTTCAAAAATGCCATGTTCTTTATTGACCAGAGATGGAAGAAAAATCCTCAGCAACTTTCAGATTGAATAGGTATCAATGTGAGAATCTAAATTAGTTTAAATATCTTGGTAATTTTATGAATAGAAAAGTGAACTTAGATGTTGAGGTAACAAAATTTAATGTGCTGCTGTTGTTTTTAAGAATTTAGAGTATTTTATCTCAGGGAAATGATTACTGCAACCAAGTTAGCTGCATATATGATTGCTAGTATACTTAATTTATTGTATGGAAGTGAAATTTGGACACCCTAAAGTTTCATTTAAGATTGCTCCATAAAATTTTAAAAATATAATGGCAAGACCAAAAACTAATCAATATGTTCTTCTGTTTTTTGAATATAATATTATTTAGTCCACTATTGTAAAATCACACTTTCATTGGATTGGATGTGTAAAATCAATGAACAATGAAAAACATTCTAAAAGAGTGTTTATAATGAACTTGGGCATGGTTTTCATATGAGGGGTATACTCTCTATATTACAAAGATTATCACAAAGATATTCTAAAAGAATGCAATGTCAGTGGTTTGCTTTGGGAAGATATGACAGAGAATAGAATAAAATGAAGAATTACAATTAGATATAATGCTGAAGTATTTCAGAAAGAATAGTTTTCTGCTGAAGAAATTAAAAGATAGCATCAAAATATCATGTAAACAAAAAAACCACCATATTCTATATGGGAATGTAATTGTAGTTCACAAATTGGTTTATATAGTCATTGCAAAATTCATTTTTACAATAGTTTTTTTTTTTAATTTTTTTTAAGAGTTGGAATGACCATAAATTTACAAGTGATTGCTTATTTATTTTAATGTCCTTTTATCAATACCTACATCTAATTTAAAATTTAGAAAATGATTTTAGGTGTAATCACACTATTATTTGGGGGATAATGTTTTTACATCATTGTTATTGAAAGATCAACTTTTGTTTTTTGAGGATTTTAATGCTTATATTGCTAGGAATATTAAACTATTGTACCAAGTTATTGTAAATATGGTGTTGAATCTATGAGCTTGAACGCTTTCATTTTTCTATGTACTCTTTATTTGATTAAAAAAAATCCTATATACAAATCCTTACTTGAGTGCATCTATTGTCAAAAATAAAGACATTTTATAGATTATATTATAGTTAAAAGTCAGAAAGAAATTAATATGCTTGAGAAAGACAATGCAATATTTTACAGAAATCTGTAATTAACTTTTAATGATAGATCTTATGTATGATATTATTTTGATTGGAGAAAAAGAAGAATTGGAATTGCTAATGGCTGAAGGGAATGAGTTATTGGAAAATATGGTTTTAGTAAAAAGAATAAATTAGAATTTGCCTTAAGAATATAGTATGAGATTTGCAATATATAATTCCAGAAGAAGGACAATAGAAAATAAATATGCAAATTGCATTATTGAAAAATAAAAAAACAATAATAATATTATAGATATAAATAAAAAATTGTCAATATCTGAATGCAGTGCTCCATTTGTGAGAGGATAAATTAAATGAAAGTCATCTTCAGTAATAGAAATAATGTAAAAATATTGAAATTGCTTAAGGAGAAAAATCAAATCTTTGGATAAAATAAAAGATCTTAATTCACAAGTTGAAATTAGAAGTTGTTTCTAAAATTATACTGAAGGAAGAAAATATTAAAAAAGATTGATCATACAAAAAACTTTATAATTGATGTAGGAAAAGCAAATGTTGAAAAGCTAAAGTAGCAGATCAAAATTATCAAAATAGCAATCCAATGAAGTAACAAAGGCAGTCAGAAAAGATAGAAAAAGATGGTTAGAAGTTCAGAATAGAGACATATAAAAATATATGAATGATGAATATAAATTCAAAAAAATATATAAGAAAGTTTGATAGTAAATGATAATTAAAATAGAAAATAAAGGATAAACATGGAAAAATATTCAATAGCAAGAATGAAATTTTAAAGCAATAGGCAGAATGCTGTTCTAAATCACATAAGTCAAATTTTGATTATATATATGTAACATTTTGATACTCTGCTATAAATGTATTGGTCTTTTATAATCATGAAAAGGAATACGGACATGACGTTGACTCTGGCATATGACAAAGTGGAAAATTAAAGAGATATGGATTATAATGCAAAATAAATATGTAATGAATCAAAGAACATTAACATTCAACTTTAAAAAAAAAGGTTTTTTTTTTAAAAATACTTAACAGTAATCTTCAAACTTCTAAACATCACATGATAACCATGTTTATTACATGCACCCAAAGTATACTCAGTCTATTTAATTTGTTTTGTTCTCTGTTACACTATTTTTCATATATGTATATATTATATAAAAAGCTCGCAAATAAGCTCTTAACAAGCTTTGCAGAATATCCCCAACCCCAGATCATTTTCTGCCACTTCATAGTTATCCATTAGATAAAGTGCTGGGGTTGCGAGCTCTTTATATAACATATATAATACAAGCTTATTAAATTAGGTCGTGTGACATATGACTTAATTTCTTTATAATATATATATATGTATGTGTGTGCGCGCAATTATATCACTATTATGGCAATGCAGATTACATCTTATTGGTAGATATTAAAAGAGCAATGAATAAGTTGAAGGAAAATAGGAACCCTGGAAATGATGAAATACTAGAGGTAATGATAAGATGCAGTGGAAATAATTTTTTTTAATAAATCTAAGGGTGTATAATATTGTATGTAAAAGATAAACAATCTAAAACATGGACAACATATTTATTAGTGTAATTTATGAAAAGAGAAGGAAAATAGAAGGTGAAAATTAGAAAACCATTGCACTAATTAGCAATTTGATCAAAGCTTTAATGAACATTTTATGAAATATTAAAGTCTTATAGTAGGATTGTTGATAACTGAATAATGTGGATTTAGAAAAAATAAGAATATTGTGTAATAGATATTATCACTCTGCCTCATTTTGGAAGGCCAAAAAAGTTGGCAGTGGGGGTGAAGATCTATATCTATGTTTTGTTGATTGACTTTATGGCCTACTCCAGTACTGCCCATGTCAAAACCTGCAACTAATTAATTTTCTAAACAATATATATGACAAGTCAAAGGCAGTAATAATAATGTGTGGAGAAATTGGAAGGTGAGTTGTAATTTTAAATTTAAGTACAAGATAAAGAGATTTAATATTATTAAATAATATTCATCACACTTCTGGAAAAAGTAGGAGATAAAGTCAAAGAAAAGTTCAAAAAAATATCAGTGCTTAAAATTATTTAAGATATGCAGATAATATAATAACTATTGAAAAAGTTTCAGTAATAGTAGGCTACAAGCCAGAAACTACTCTGGAGATATTGGTGTTTTCAGTTTAAGACTCATAGTTTTGTAGTTAAGTAGAGATAAAAGGTGGCTGCTGGAGGCTTACATTAGATGCTAACATCTAGGTGCAGTGCTCTCAGATTCAAGGCTCCCCACTGACAAAGGCCACAAGCCAGAAACTAGTCTGAAGATATGGGATGAGTAGGCACTAGATGGGGATTTTACATACAATCATTCTGGCATCCATTGATTACTCTGGCTTGCACTGAGTGGCAATACGTATAGAGAGTTTTGCCTGTTTTAATAGTAAATCTCTATCAGTAATGTTAAATGAGAAGGTAAAAATGGTGAGTAGAAAAGAGAAATAAAGAAAAAATTACTTGTAGACAGTGTTGAAAGTTCTGTATATCTTGAAAGCAATATTACTAATAATCTCGTTTGTTAAAAAGAAATCAAATTAAGTATATCAACAACATATCTACAATCATTTTCATAGGATATCAGATTTAAAAATAAGAGATGCACTAAATATATGTGTATTATACAATTTTGGAAAAAATAAATGATTAAAACAATAATTACTGATAATTGAATAAATGCAAAACGTTTTTAAAGAAGAATTATACAAAAAAAAAATGAATCAGATGAAAATTTTGTTGAAGAAAGATATACAGAAGAAGATACAGCTCTCTAAACATCTGGGCATAATAATAGATTAAAAACATAAATGTTTGTTATTATATTAGAAAAAGACCCATTAGTATATGATGACCTTAATAAGTAGTATAGAATTACTCTGATTGCTTTTTATTGGTAGCATTTTATTAATATATAATACAAGAAAGAGTTACAATTGTGTAATATTTTTCTTTCAGAAAAAAAGTTTAAAGACAGCATCATAAGATGTCACAAAAACAGATTAAAGATTCAGCACGTGACTTATGTATACATATTTGTGGCTCACAAATTATTTTATAAAACTTGTTTACCTTTTATTTATCTTTATTCTCTTTTGTGTCACAAGATTTTACATGCCCATTCTCATTTGAGAATGTTTTGTAGTGGTTAGAATCTAATAAATAAGGCAAAACTCTCCATATGTGATGTTTAGAATCTAATAAATAGAGAAAACAAAAACTGTCGTCTTCTTTTTCTCTCTTTTAATGTTTTAAATTACATACATGTTCAACGTATTATTTTATCTACCTCATATCATTAAAATAAAAATATAGAAGTCTAAAATCAAATAAACAAGTTCAGAAGTGATCAAAAAATATCATTTAATATTTTCTTCAATATTTTTTTGTAAGAATTATATTAACAAGAATTTTTATAATAAATGAGAGCCATTTACCTATAGAGAATAATGGGCTTAAGCGAGGAAGAAGCTGTTGTGAAAAAAGTTTTATCCTTAACTAATCACATGGAAAGAAAGCTTTCAAAATAAATTAAAAACAGATGCTATCTTTATTGATCAAATCTTAGCTTATGATTCTGTTTGGAAAAATAGTATCTTATAACTTTCTAAAATTCTTAAATGCAATAAAACCATTAATTTATTTGACAAAATGCTTTTTAGTAAAAAAATTCAAAGGACATCAAATAATTATTATAACAAGTACAAAATTTTACAGAAAAATTTACCACAGGATTCAGTTCCTTCCCCCTATTAACACAGGCAAAACTCTCTATGTGTGTTGCCACTAAATGCAAGACAGAGTAATTAATAAATGCTAGAAGGCTTGTGCATAAAATCCCCATCTAGTTCATACTCATCCAATATCCTCAGATTAGTTTCTGGCTTGTGGCCTTCATCAGTGATAGCCTTGGATCTGAGAGCACTGCACTTAGATCTTAGGATCTAATGCAACCCTCCAGCAGCCACCCTTTATCTTTACTTAAATACAAAACTATGAGTCTTAAATTGAAAACACTATAATATTTTCAATTCAAGCTCATTTGCTTATATAGTCATATAAGTCTGAACTCAGTTCAGTACCTATACATTTTGGTGACTTTGGTTCTTTAATAACTATAGTCGCCACTATTCTATTAGGCAGGATTGGTTTTAAGTCAATAAACAGCACATGTTCACCATTTCTTATGCTTGCTCATAACTGTTATTAAAACAGGCAAAACTCTATATGTATTACCATTCAGTGCAAGCCTGAGTAATCAATGAAATGACAGAAGGCTTGTGCATAAAATCCCCATCTAGTGCCTATTCATCTCTCATCTAGTGCCTATTCATTCAATATCCCCAGACTAATTTCTGGCTTGTGGCACTGGAATTTGTCTGGGAATATTGGATGAGTAGGCACTAAATGGGGATTTTATGCACAAGCCTTCTAGCATCCATTGATTATTTTGGCTTGCACTGAGTGGCAATATGTATAGAGAGTTTTGCCTGTTTTAATAACAGTTATGAGCAAGCATAAAAAATTGATGAACATGTGATGTTTATTCCTTCCCTATTTTAAGAATATAATGCCTATATCATTTAGTGCAGTAGTAGAGTGTCAGACTTTGGAAAGTACTGTTTTAGGATCGATTCTGGGTGCTTGTATTTCTAGCACTCAAATTTCATATGAACCCTTAAGCAATAAAGCCATTTGGATATATATATATATATATATATATATATAGAAAAGACTTGAACTCAGACTTTCAAGCTCCATACAGCTTATAAAAACTGTTACATATGACCACATACATGTGAAAAAGAATGTATTTCATGCTGAACCAGCACTCATCAGTTAGCCCAGATCACCATCTCCCACACATATGAACAATCAGTGCTCAATTTATATTAAGATAGAATATCTTCAAACTTTAATGAACAAGCTTCAATCTCCCCTTTCCAATTCTACAGCCATCTATATCATTGAAAATCCAGTGATGGAACATTCAAAGCCCTTGCTTCTGCTGATATTTGACTTTGTCACTTTGACCTTTCACATATAGGGCTTTGAGTGTTCCATCATTGGATTTTCAATGATATGGATGGCTGAAGAGTTGGAGGAGGGGAAGATGCTTTCTATTTTTTTTACATATTCTTTCACCAGATATCAGAGAAGAACTAATAGAATATGTTTATAAAGAGCTGTTATGCAGATTGGACTGCTTGCAACTCAGTACACAGATTCATCATGTAAAACTCATCTCAAATCAGAATACCATTTTTAATGTTCAATTAAGAATCTGCAATTGAAGAATTATGGCATAAAAATAGAATTCCTATGAGATTACAAACAAATGTATTTTTCCAGATCCAACAATAAAACCGATTTTTTAGATACAACTGAAATAACATCACCAAATTTATGACTATTCATGATCATTGCTCTCATTTTCTTTATAAATAAAATTCAGTAACAACTGATCTAAATAGGTAAGGGGAAATGCAAATAATAAGCCACATATTTAATGATTGTTGAATCTCTGGTTACAATATCAAAATAGATTAAAACATAAAGCTGCTATTGAATCTATTTTCTAGTTGAAATCTTTACAGGTTCCTTTATAAAATTTTGTTAATAGTTACATAATATAATAAATAAATAAATCCATATGCCAATGAAATAAATTATGTTAATAATCATTCTCAAATGAATTTTTCATATTTTGAATTGTTAAATGAAGTAATCTAGAAAATTAAATTTAAAAAAGAATAACAGTGATTTAAAATATGTGAAATCCAATGAAAAATCTACAATTTTTCTAAGATATAATTACAATTATTTTTATAAATTTTTGTTTATTTTTTTTTTTCCAGTTTTATAAAAGTAGTTTTTAAATTGTTTTAATTTTTTTTTAATTTGTTATTTATAATTTTAAAACATGTTTTTTCTTATGTTTAACAATCTCAAATTAACATTATAAGACGAAGTTTTATTACTAATAGTAAAAAAAAAAACAAAAGTTTATATTAGCTTTAATTTTATTTTTATTGCAAATGTCTTTATAACAATTTATAGAATATCTCTATATTACAGAATTCTATAAAGCAAACATTAAAATATAATATAATAATCAATAATTTAAATAAGATTGAATCAAACAACTAATTATAATTACAATTATTTCATTATCAAACCAACTTTTATTTTTATTGATATTTTTTTAAGATATAAAGATAATAAGTAGGTGTGTATAACAATATTGTGGACAAATAATTTTTATATTGGATATTTGATCATTGTATGTATTAAAATATAATTCAGGCTTGATAATGAGATTTTTAACTTTAACCAATAAGAGCTTTCTTTATATTTTTGTTTCTAATTTTATAAGTAATGTATTGTGAGGATTATGCTAGTATTTCCATTTCAAGTATTGATACTTAATGGTTTTAATATTTTAAATACAATCTATAAATTTTTTTTAGTAATTAATGTTCAAAAAATGAAAATAAGCCAGTGAAGAAATAAAAATCTTTAGCACATTTTGGCTTGAGTGGTTATTAACATAATAATATGGATTAGTTTAACTAGCTTTGCAATATAAAGATGAATTAGGATGTTGTGGTATTGCACTAAATTTAGTATGCTTCTGATGCATATAATAACTTAAAAAGATAAAAGATTTCATTATAAGAATAAAAATTAACACAGAGACAAAACTTTCCATATAGTAGTGCCACTTAGTGCAAGCCAGAGTAATCAATGGATGCAGAAAGGTTTGTACTGAGTGCTGCTACTGTATGGAGAGTTTTTCCTCTATGTTGTCAGCTTATGTAAGTATAAAGAATGGTGATCATGTGAAGAATAAGAATTCTATTAAATTACTGTATATAAGAATAGAGTTGTTATTTTGCCAAATATTTTGTGTAGAAATGAGATGTACTCTATACTGACATAAGGGCATTGAAAATTTTTAATTTTCAGAAATGACCTATAATATTCTAAAGAAAAAGGACAATATCATCAGACTATTCAATCTATTATTCAGTTCCTAGTAATCTACAATTGTAAAAATGCACCTTTATTGGATTAGATATGTAAAATGAATGAAAAGTGATACACTTACTAAAAATATATATTTATATAGACATTGGGCATGATTTTTTTGGGAACAAAGTCCATTTATGTTATAAAGATTATCTACTAATGTTTTAAAAAGATGAGATATTGATTGTTTTTATTGGAATGATAGAACTGAGGGTGAATATAATGGAGAACAACAATTAGACAAATTACCGTGTTGTTGTTTTTTCAAAAAAGAAACACATGCATACATATGTATTGCCAATATTAATTATGGACACAATCAAATTAATTGGAATGTATTTTTTTTTAAAAAGGATTAAGATTATGTAATACAAAAATATGCATTTAATACATAGGCACAATAAATGTTTGGTATCCATATATTGTAAATATAAATATTGTAATAAATGTAGAATATATTTTATTTTAAATAATATTTATAATAACAATATACATTTTATATGCACAAGAATACGGAACATAAACCTTCTAAAATAACATATTATTGTACAGTAAAAATGCAAAAAAAAAAAAAAAAGAAAAATACTACTATACAATGAAATTTAAAATTGCAGTAAGTTGTAATACCTATATAAATAAATAAAAGAAGCTGTAATTTTTTTGCTTTTAGATTAACAAAATCATTTGTAGTTTTATTAAAATTTGTTAACAAAAATCACTTTCAATTAATTAATAATTTTATCACACTAAAATGGTATCATAGTTTCTTGTAATTTTTAATCAATTTCATTTTAATAAAAAGTATATTCTCTGGTTAGATTGTTTTTGGGAATGATAACAAAATATGTTAATAATGACAATTTTAGGGTGTAATTAATCCAGTTTTCATTTTATTATGCTGTTGTGCATATCCTCCAAAATATTCTAAGTATTGATTTAAATTTGGGAAAAGTTTTTGTGCTTGGTATTTTTTTTTTAAAAAAATCACATTATAAATAAATAGAATGGATTTTATCACATTCTAGGGGAAAATTAATTTACTGCAGTTTTTTTTTTTTTTTTTAAAAAAAATAAATCAAATGACAACGTTATTTAAACATTTCCAGGAAATAATTTAGATTTTTTTTCTTCTGATTTTTTAATAGACCAAATTCATAAAATAAGTACATCATTTTTTTATTAATTTATATCTTTCTGTTTATTTAAATCTCCAGCATGTTTCTATTTTCATCTTCAAGTAACTCTTTATTTTCTATTTCTTTCATTTTATGAAATAAAATTAATTTTATTCTTATGTTTTTGACTTATATATTTTTGAATCCTGTTTGTAGTCATGCTCACTCAATGCGGTCTTGAATTTTCAAATTGTCAACATCTGGTTTCAGATTAAAACTACTAGAAATCTATGCAGTCTATGCATACACTTTTTACATCTTTGTTTCCATTTTTCTTTCTAGTTTCAGAAAAGGTAAGTTTCACTTTTCTATGATAAGAATTAAAAAATTATGATAATTTTTGTAATCAAATAAATTGAATTTTTTTGTCTTTCTCTCAGTTTTTTCATTTTAATGGCATTGGAGTTGCCCTGAAATTTTCATCGGAAAAAATACAAGATTTAACCAATTTGCTTAGTTGAATGAATGTTACTGGGAGCAGATGGTAAGTATTTAATTTTATATATTTTTAAATTATTATTTGAATATATTTTTTAATTATTACTTGAATTTATATTTGATAAAAAATATACTAAAAAAATATTATTGAAACTGATCAAAAAAATAGCTCATGATTGTGTAAATTTAAATCATGGGCTTAGGTCCAGATGTCCAAAGATAAACATATTTTGCAAATATTATGACCCGACTTAGATTTTTTCTATAATGTCTTGTTTGCATTTTAATAATAATAAAAATACACAAAGGCTAAAAATAAAGATTTTGACAGTATATAAACTTAGGCCAATTATAGACTACTGCAATGTAAATTTCAAAACTGCATATCAAATGCAAAGAGAGGTGGTAGTTGATGAAACTATTACTAAATTTATGGTCATATTAGTCTGAAGCAATATGAGCCCTCAAAACCTATAGAGACAGGATAAATAATACCACATTTCACTGACTCTAAACTACTATCTTATGTACCTCAAATTTAACTCTATAATGAATTTAGTATTTCATTCACTTTTTATTTTATTATTTTATATATAGTAACCATTTTAGTAGTAATTTTTAATAAATTACAAACTATTGAAGTTCTTTCCTTATTATAATATTCAATTTATTCTAATTATTGATCAATATTAACTAATTATTATAAGGGATGTTACTAGGGATGACATATTCATTGTAAACCCCTGTATGGAAAAACCATTTTGAAGGGCTGCTAAGAAAAATGAAAAGTACTAATATCTTTATTCTAAGAAGTATTCAAATGATAGATTCCCTTAGGTAAGTATTATTATATATTAATTTGTTAGAAATTTAATGATGCATGCAACTAACCTATTAACAAAATTATAGTTTTAAAATTTATACATGATAATTTTCAATTTATGAAATAATATGAAAATAATTATTAGAAATATTAACTTTTATTCTTTTTTTTTAATTATTTTGAACATCAATGACTATATTTTTTTCAGCTTAATTACATTTTATTGTGTTTTATGTTTCAAACAATATATATTATGTCATTTTTGAATAATACAAACTTAAATTATGATAAAATTTGTGGTTTAACATAATTTTTTAAATATTCAATATGGCTGCTTTGCCAGCATTAATAAAATATATAGAATCTTTTAATAATTAATTTACAGAATGGGTAATATCTTGATATTTATTTACTACATTAATATACACTAAAATTTTGTTTTATATGATAAACAGAAATATAAAATTACAATTAGAATATTAATATTATCTATTAATAGTTTAGATGTTGATATACCAAGAAATATGTAAAATAATTCTTCTAAAATACTACACATATTGTTGATTAGTATATAAAGATTATTTACTGCACTCATCTTTAAACACTATCAAATACTATTTGTCCTTTAAGAATAACTTTTAATAAAAATATTATTTCTTTTCATATTATGATAATTATACAAAAAATGCAAAAATCTTTTGTATAATTATCAAGCAATCTGATTATATAAATACAATGTATCCATTACTTTGAACATTTTTTAGCAAAAACCTTTTATTGACCTATATTCATGCACAATCTTATGTTTCAAGTGTCCTGCAGTCATCTTCAGAGCTATGATATAATGAACGACATAAAATAAAATACATAACCACATAAATAATACCATAAAAATATAAACAATAAAATAATAATTGCTCTGAAGAAGACTGCAGGACAGTCGAAACATAAAATTGTGCATGAATATAGGTCAATAAAAGGTTTTTGCTAAAAAGTGTTCAAAGTAGTGGATAAATTGTATTTATATAAGATATTACAGCAAAATAAAGGAAGTGGTTAATTTGGTAATATTTCAATCTGTTTATCTTATTATTTTAACTTGCCGAGTCCATGTAACAAAATTAGCTAAGATATTAATTCTGAATATATGCATCTGAATGCCATTGTATTTTCTAGGTGCATTCATACTATTTTAAAGTCTGCATCATCTTTTCTAATTCATTTAAAATTTCTTTTGCTAATCTTCAGTTTTTTTATTAATGATAACAAAATCCACCTCGCTGTTACTATTTTTATTTTAAAAATTTTAATATATTCTTTTATTTGACATAGTTGTTGTTTTGTCAGGTATTACTTTAAAATATGCCAAAATATTGTTTTAATTTTATCTATTATTTTATTTTGTAATTTAAATGCCATCAATAGAATAATTCGCTTTGTGTATTTGAACTTTGATTTTTATTGTTAATAGATTTTTATAAAAGATCACATTTGTTTCTTAATTCAATTATTTTAAAATATACGATTTGAATTTTCCTGCATTTGTTATGCTCTTTTAAAACTAAATTATTTTTAATAATGAATACTTAGAAGTTATTTTAAATTTATGTTGCCATTTATCAACTTTGTCTTTTATTCCTTTTATTTAGCATTATCAATGATAGCACTTTATTCATATATGTACTTATTTTTCATATATCTTTCAACTGAAATTTTAAAACTGGAAATTTTTAGATTCTGATGTTTTCATATATTAAATTCAAAATTCAGGGATAAGATAAACAAAATAAAAAATTGGTATTTTCAGAATAGAGGGATATAATTTCATTTCTTAATGTTAAAGGCCATGCAATACTAGTACTGTTTTATTTTTATCTTGTGACTTTTCTTCAACTGGGCATTAGTTGTTAAGATTGTCTCCTGGTCATCTACATTTGATATAATCCCTATTGATTTATTTTTCATTTTTCATTATCAGTTTCAAGAATAATAATAATAATAATAATAATAATTATTATTATTATTATTATTATTATTATTATTATTATTATTATTATTATTATTATTATTATTGTTATACATCCATTTTCAGTTTTTTTAATTTCTTCATTAATTATCCTTTATTGTAAGAAATAGGTACATTTTTTGGAAGCCATATTTATTCCATAATTCTGCATGTTGTGTCTTTTCAGAAAAATGTTCATTTTACTTTTTTATTCCTCAGATTGATTTTTTAAAAAATATTATTCTAAAAAGAATTTATCATTTTATTAAGTACTCATAATCATAATACAATAATGCATAATAATGAATTTCTTTTCAAAAGAATGAGTTGGTATTTATTCAAAAATTACAAAGAACTAAATCTAAATAAAACTAAAACTAAAATAAAAATACTAGTGGTAATATATAGATATTGTCTAATAGCATGAAATTTGAAAACACAAAGTAATTAAAAATTAATTTTTTACACTATCAAAACAAAATCAAATAAAAAAATAAATGTGCATATGAACCAATATGAGTCAATGCACATTGTACACAAAATGCTCTATAATAAACACAACTGTGAGCAAATGGATTCATGATAAATTAGATATCTAGTGCAAAAAGTCTAGTAACACTTTACATTTAAATATCTGCTACTGCAGCAACAGAATGCATACACAGTCAGTTTATATATACATATATAATGTAGAAATCAGATAGTGATACTTTTAAAGTCTGGAGAAGGAATGTTTTGAAGATGCTATAGGTTTTTAATTACTGTTTCCAGCAATTCCTGATAGTTTAGTTGGATGCTACCAGGTTCCTTCAGAACCCGGGTCTAAATCTCTACTTGAAAATGTACCAATCTGTTTTGGATTTTCTTGATGTAATAAATGACATTAAAGCCAATATATTTTCCTGTAGCACTTTAAAATAAACTAGCAATAAAAGAAAAAATAAACTGTTACCTTTGAAATCTTCTCGCCCTTTTCCCATATCATTCTATAATCATTATATAGCATAATTATTTCTGAATTAAGTCAAGAAACCATGATTCTCTCTGATCTACATAATTAATGAGACACTAATAGAGAAAATACATCTAAAAAACATTATTTTAAAAAAACATAATCAATATATTTGTTACAATTGATTGAAGAGCCAATAGCTTTTACTTTTATTTAACATAACTAAGACTTGACTTGTGGTCAACATTGATATGACAACAAAATTGGTAAACAATGGTTACATGTCATCATCAGATTTTCAATGATATGGAAAGCTGAAGATTTGGAGAGTTGGAGAAGATTGAAGCCTGTTCATTAAAATTTGAAGATTTGCCATCTTAATATAAACTGAGCACTGAATATATACATATGTGGAAGATAAGCATCTGGACCAACTGATGAGTGCTGGTTCAGCACAAAATAAGTATATTGGAGATCTTTTTTTTTTTTACATATATGTGATCACGTGTCTTGGTTGTATAAGATGGAGTAGATGACTGAAGAGATCTTGAAGGTCTAGGTTCAAACATCCTCTAATTATAACAAATATATTAATTTTCTATAGAATTGCTTTTTTGTTTATCAGATTCACAAAGATATTATATGATCATAACACATGTTTTAAATTAGTTTGAATTTCATTTTTCATTCTCCAAGTGGTTTATTTCTTTAAATAATTTATCAGATTTAAACATCAAGTTTAAGTATTCTTATGCTGATTATATGATTGACTCTTAGCATAACTCTAACAATGTTGTGAGTGCATTATACACACTATTTCAATTTTACCTTACATGTGTATATATTCATGAGTATGATGTACACTTGTTTGGAAATAGCATTTTCTCCCTGACTTTTACCACTTCTCACATTACTAACATAATTTTTTGATCATAACTTTAAATTTTCTTAATCTCATAATTAATCATTTCAGATTATCAACTTAAAAAATATTGTCCATATTGCATAACACAACTGAAAAATAGTATAGCTGAAATATCTTATAGATATACTCAGTTAATAAAATCACTAAAAAGTATAAAGACTAATATCATCAATCAACATTAATCAAATGTAAACAAATAAAATTTCTAAATCCTTAACTAAAAATGCAAGCTATGTGAAATAACAACTCAGTCTTTTTTATGCAATACTTACATTAACTGCTTACAACAAAAATATAAAACATTTCACCACTAATATAACATTTATCTTCATGAATTGAAACATTTAAGAAGGGTTCATAGCACAGGATTACATTATCTATCTATGAAAAGCAAAGAAATAAATTTCAGACAACTATTCTCTCAATTCATATGAATGGACATGACCAACAGTAAGAATATTAACTATACCTAATAGATATTATTATATAACATAAATATGTGTAGAACTCTATATTTAATTTTTGAAATTGTTTTGATAGTACTGTATTCAATTATGATTAAACCAAATAATATAAATACCAGTTAATATATACATTTTTTCTATAGTTTAGGATTTTTTCATACCTGCACTTCAATATGTAATATATAGGGAATTTGAACTCAGACTTTCACATGACCCTCAACTATCCACACTATCTCATACTGCTGACACCTTTGATCACACACATGTCGAAAAGATAAATCACCAATATCCGTATTTCATGCTAAAACAGCATTTTTCAGTTGGTCCAACATGTGTTTGATCAAGTGTGTTAGCAGTATAAGATAGTGTGGATACTTGGGAGTCATGTAAAAGTCTGAGTTCAAACCCACTATATATTACATATTGGAGTTCAGGTGTGAAAAAAGCTTGTACTGTAGAAAAATATATATATATTAAATATATTGCTGTAAGGTCTGCCCACTCCTCATATTTATATGTAAATAGATTATGTCCTGTACATGAGGGGTCAGAGAGACTTATAGTCAATATGGACAGGATGAGAAGGTTGGCACCAATGAGGGCTTTGAGTGTTCCATCATCAGATTTTCAATGAAATGGATGGCTGAAGAGTTGTGGGGTGGAGTGGATTAAAGCCTGTTCATTAAAGTATGAAGATTAGTTATCTTAATATAAGCTGAGCATTGATTGTATATATTTGTGAAGATAATAATCTGGACTAACTGACGAGTTCTGGTTTAGCACGAAATACCAACATTGGTGAATATTTATTTTTTCGACATGTATGTGATTAAGTGTGTCAGCAGTATGAGATAATGTGGATAGTTGAGGGTTGTGTGAAAGTCTGAGTTCAAACCCCTATATAATACCAGTTAATATAAACTATTATTAGTGCCAATATAAATTCTGATTGTTCAATATTTTCTTTCTCTTTTAACTCTATTTATTTGTGTAAGACAGGATCATAAATAATTTCAAATATTTTCAATATCAATATAAATTTTCAAAATTAATAACTCAATTCACTTTCAAAAGCAGGCACTTAATGAATGAATTGTGCATTATAAGTGAAATATATACCACACACATATTTTTCACTCACTAAAGTTAATTTTATTCTAGTAATTAAGACTTATCTAATTCTATATAATGTTTAATGTGTAGACAAAGGTAAATCTTTGATTCATAATCCATTCAACAAAGTCATTTTTCCTTAAACCATTTCAATTTCTTTTACATAGAAAATGATTTTTATACTTGTCAATAAAACAATAACTTCTTCATGAAGTTTCATAAAGAAACATATAAGATAAAGTTTCATAAAGAAACATATAAGATAATGTATAAAATAATATGTCTATTCTAAAAATATATATTTCAAAATTTTTCTTTTCTTTATTTCACCCCCCCCCCTACAACTGTGATTAAATCATTACATAATAAGAGCAGTATAATTATTTTTCAATCCCCTTTTTCTTAGTATGTCTTGTTTAATCTATTGAAGTACATTTGAGATAGAAAGAAATATATAGCATAATAAAAAGATTATTGTATTAAATACATAAACAAAAGGTTATATATATAAACATTTTTTTTCACACTAAAAGTGAGAAAAAAATAAAGTACATCTGTATTCTATTATTAAATGTTTAAATGATTGATTTCTTTTTTCTAAAGTTTCAGAAATAAATCGATGTAAAAAAGATTTGTATATAAATAAGAGTTAGCTATGTAGCTTAGGTTTTCAGATGATGTTTGTGTAATCCCTTTAATAATTTCTGTATTTCCCAGTATTTAAATATTGTCAACAATTTGACATTTCTTGCACAAGGTACTACAATTTTAATAAATGTCATAATTCTTGTAAATTTTACTAAGTTGATTAATTTTTATAGTTAGTTTGGGAACAATTAATAAGTAAGGATGGAAGGCAACATCCAGGATATCATTTTAGTTGGGCAGACAATCTGAGGAAGAGAGATACTTGGGAGGTGCTGATATTTACTCAATAATGCTTCTTTTTTATTTACCAAATATTTTAGCTAGCACTAAAGTTTTGATGGTGCTTTATAATAATTTTTTCCACGAAATCACTACTATAGACAAAAATCTAGAAAAAGTAGTATAGATTATTTCTCGGAGTTATTAACAGTTAAATGAATAACATAAGTTTTTTTCATCTTTATAAAACTTCATGATAATTATCTATTTTTCTCATTTTGTATGGAATTTATAAACAGTTATAGGTTATTTATCAAATCCACATGCCACCTAATCTTAAATATAATTAACTAATTATATTGTTTGTTTGTTTTTTGAAAACATATTTACCAAAATAGATGTAATTAAAATTTTGATTTTGAACTTTTGATAATGCACCATAATTAAATCTGTTTATATATATATAAAAAACAGATATAATTGCAAAAAAAAAACAATCTATTGAGAATTTATTTAAAATTTAGAAATGAACGTAAACTTTTTCAATGTTTAAACCAATGTTGGAAATTTCATTCAAAATTGCATACAAATTAATGTGTTTTTGTGTGTAGATGTTTATATAGGTTATTAATTGAACTTTAAATTATTATTAAGTTTAATTAAAACTACTTATGATGAAAAAAATATTATAGATCTCTCTGAACAACTTTATACAGTTCTCTACTCTTTCCTCTGCCTAATTTTGGCAACTGGTTATTACTTCAATAGATAAACCAATCCTGCCCAATAGCTTCATGGTGACTGTAGTTATTAAAGAACAAAGATACCAAAAAAGTAACGATGCTGAACTGAATTCAGATCTATACAACTATAGAAGCTAATGAGTTTAAATTGAAAACATTACTATGTTTTTATTTTGCACTCAAAGCTTTATAGTTAATTAATAAGGTAAAAGGGGGATTCTGGAGGATTGCATTAGATCCCACGATCTAGGTGCAGTGCTCTCAGATCCAAGGCTCCTCACTGATGAATGCCACAACCTAGAAACTAGTCTGGGGATATTGGATGAGTAGGCACTAGATAGGGATTTTATGGACAAACTTTTTTGCATCCATTAATTACTTTGGCTTGCACTGGGGGCTGCTATATGGAGGGTTAATCTCTGTGTTTTCAATAGATACATATGTAATATGTATTTTCTTCAATATTTATATATTGAATTTTTTAATTTTATCGTAGAAAATTTTATCGTAGAAAAAATAAGACTACAAATACTGGTACTGACATTTAAGTTAAATTCCCATTTAATTGTTTAATAAATGACAGTCGTTTATTACATTAGCTCAGAAATAAAGAAAATTATTTATAGCTGATTTACCGATTTGGTATATGATTTTAGTCTACTGTGTATGGGTGCCTATAGTAAGTCATTTTGGCCATAGAGTACACTACTATAATGGTTTGAACTCTTACACTACATATTTATGAAAATATTTATTAATATAATATAAAACATAGTAAATTGCTTTAATATTGGAATATTTCTTAAAGTTTTAGTATTAATAGAATTCAAAAGTGGCAGAAAACTGGTAGAAAGTAACTTGAAATGTAATATTGTATATAAATTACCTGAAGAAATCGGTATTGCTTTGCATATAAAAGAAAATCAAGGTATAAAAATTAAGATAACTATTACAAGTGTTATATTGATAAAATAAACCAGTTTTAATGTTATAAAATATTTATTTGGAACTAGATTTTGGATATTAATTCATTAGATACAAAAATATATTACAATTGAATTGCATATTATACACTAATTTCTTCAATTTGTTAGTAGTTTAGCAATGCTCAAAAGAACATTAATGTGCTCAGCCTTGCAAACTGAACATTTATTAATTTTTTCTGAAAGTTAATGTAAATGATTTTCACTCTCTTATTCTATTTTTTCTGACATAAAACCAAAATATTATCAAAATAAAAATTGGCATGGTTTCTGTGAGTTGAATTATATGGGTGAAAAAATCTGAAGCTGCATGATTTTTCATGCAGTTATCACCCTTTTTTGATGGCTATACTTGTATCTTGATTTTTTCACAAGATACACTCATATTTTCAGATAATTAATACACAATAATATACTTCAGATTCAAGTCACTAGTGAGTTTTAAGTCAATAAACATCACATGATCACTATTTCTTATGCTTGCTCATAACTGTTATTAAAACAGGCAAAATGCCACTCAGTTCAAACCAGAGTAATCAATGGATGCCAGAAGGCTTATGCATAAATCCCCATCTAGTGCCTACTCATCCAATATCCCCAGACTAGTTTCTGGCTTGTGACTTCATCAGTGAAGAGCCTTGGATCTGAGAGCACTGCACCTAGATCTTAGGATCTAATGCAACCCTCCAGCAACCATCTTTTATCTCTACTTAACTACAAAACTATGAGTCTTAAATTGGATGAGTAGGCTTTAGATGGATATTTTATGCATAAGACTTTTGGCATACATTGATTATTCTGGCTTGCAGTGAATGGCAATACATATAGAGAGTTTTGCCTGTTTTAATCACTAGTGAGTTCTATTAATTCCAAAGAGTATTATTAAAACATCTCAGCATTAGAGCAATTATCATATTTGTAATTTTATTTGCACAATACACAGTAGATTTTAAGATTACAAACTATTTTTGAGACTTATTGCGATGGATAGTAATTTTCAAAATATTTTTATTTATATACGTATTACATATTCAATAAACTGCTGATTTTGTCACTATCAAATTTGAATATTTGTTTACTTTTACTAGGGGGGATCTTAAATGTTATATGATGTTTATGGATAATGGAATAGGCTTGAGATGGGTGAATTAACTGTGAAAATTATTCAGTAATACCTACCAAGAATAAATTTTATTCCACTTTGGCTCATCAAATGATAGATGTTGCTTCTAAAACATATACAAATCTTTTACTTTTTTCTATGTGAGTTCTCTCTTTTTTTCTCCTCATTTTTTATAACCTTCAATTATTTAGGGGCTATGAAAATTTGTCATTAAAAGTTTTTCATGTTATCAATCTTTTTTTGCACTAATGATGTCAGTGGGATTATATGTTTATGAAGTATAGTTTTAAATAACATAAGGTGTCACTGCTAGGAATACTTTTTTTTTATCTATTGGTTATGATCTTCATCTTATACAGCTATTTATTCTGCATTTTAGCATCTTTTTTCTAGCTATTTTTCATTAAAAAAAGGTTTATAATTTTAACTTAGTTTTTTATTCTATTTTTTTGTAAAGGTTTATTTCTTAAGGGTTTACTATATTTATTATGAGTCAGATGTGAATGTAGGGAATAATTTATATTTCCAATAGTGGAAGAGACATTTAACTTTCCTAAGTAGCTGGAATTAGTTATAATATAGTAATATCTTTAGTATATGTTCTCCAAAGAATCAGCTACAAAAGTATATCTTTTATCACGCTCCGGCAGTGGTCTCTTTGTTAGTCAGAAAAACATTTTTGTTGATAATAAAAATAAATCATGAATAAAATAGGAATCCCAAAAATTAATTATGTGTTAGTTTAGACACCTCCTCCCAAAAAGCCAAATTCATTTACTCAATTGAGCAATCATGATTGGGCTAAAAACTCAATTATTGAGAAGAAACAAATTTTAGCTATCAAATCACATAGTGATGATGAAAAACTGGAATGTCACCACTTTAAGGATACTTGGTAAATTAGGCTTGCAAAAAGAAATAAAAAGATGTGTGACATTTTTGAATTACCTGAAGTATGCTAAACTGACTTTGAAGAGTTCAATACTTGTAAAGTCATCTTAGTTATACTTGTAAAGTCATCTTAGTTAAATTTAAAGCACACACCAAAACTTTTAAATATTTTTATAAAATAAAACAACAATAACTTTATTTATAAGATATGGATCCAAAAAAAAATAAGAATGACAGTTTGTGGATTGAAAATATTTTTTTTTAAATATTAATAATCAGCTAAATTTATGTTGCTGTGTTGGTGACGATGAAATAGAAAGTTTTTCAAGGATATGAAACTAAATTTTTATTAATGTTTTGAAAAATCATTATGATCTTTGTAAAATATTAAGAATCATGATTGAAAGTGATAATGTATAGGGAAACAAGTTAAGAGAAAGTATAATTTTGGAGAAAGAGATAAAGAGGATGAAAAACTTTCAGAATTTGCTTTAGACCGTAATATGATGATTTGCAACACATGAAACTAACAGAAGAAATATGGAAAATTAATAATAAAAAAACAAAGTCCATAATAGATATTATATAAAGAAAATTGTCAATTTCAATTCAGCATTGCTGCATATTTTATACAGCAAACAAACATTGCTAGAAATTCCAAGCTGAACTTCAATAAAGTAAGAGATATTTTTGAAAATGGAAAAAATATACAAATATAGAATATGTAAAATAATGAATTAGATTAAAAAAAAAATAATTAGTCAAAAATCTTACTAACAACATAAGATGTACATACACAACAGGCTGAAAATCATCAGGACATTTTAAAACTTGCAGAGTAGTTATACAAAGAAAATTGCATTGAGAACAAAAAATACTCAGAAACAATAAAAAATAAATAAATAAAGATATAAAACATATCATGATGAATATTGTAATGGCTGGACATAGATTCTCTCTAATATCTTGTTCCCACTGTGACTGCTAGGTGGATAAAATTGATCAGAGAGAGAGACTATAAATGCAAGTATTTAATATTTAAATACATGTATATTATCTATATTAAACTTAATGTAGTTTGAAGGACTTGAACTTTAAACTTTCAAGCATCATGTAGCTATCCACTCCATCTTATGCAACTGATACACATGACCATATACATGTGAAAAAGATAAATACCTCCAATATATGTATTTCATGCTGAACCAGCACTCATTAGTTGGTCCAGATTACCATTTCCCATTCATATATACAACCAGTGCTAAGTTTGTATTAAGATAGAAAATCTTCAAACTTTAATGGACAAACTTCAATCTTTTTCACTTTCCAATTCTTCAGCCATTCATATCATGGAAATCCGAGAATATGACAATAATATTGGCGTCAACAAGGGATTTGAATGTTTCATTGCTGAATTTTCAATGATTTGTATGATTGAAGAGTTGGAGAGTGGAGAAGATTGAAGCTTATCTATTAAAATTTGAAGATTTGCTATCTTAATGTAAACTGAACACTGATTGTATGTTTATATGAGAGATGGTGATCTGCACCATCTGATGAGTGATGGGTCAGCATTGAATACATATATTGGAAATCATTTATCTTTTTCGCATGTATGTGGTAATGTACATTAGTTGTGTAAGATGGAGTAGATAACTGTAAGGTTCTTGAAAGTCTGAGCTCAATTCCTTCTAATTAAATATAAATATTGTATTAAGTCAATTATTTTTTATGCAGGTTCTATAAAAATCTGGGAAGATGATTTATCCTTCATCAACATTGTCACATTAATCAACAATTGATAGTCCTTTTCATTTATCTACCACCATTACACAAAGTATGTTCTGTCTAGATCAGGAATTTAGGATTTTTTTTCTGATCTATGCTGGAATGAAGCCTTAATGAAGACAAACAAAAGATAATATTAATATGACATGCATTTTATACATTTATTTTTCCATACTCTACTAATCCATAACTAAACACATAACAGTAATTATAATTTATTAAAATGCATGATATCAATTGACTAACTATCTAATGCTCTGAGCTGATTGTTTAAATGATTATTATAGCTGACATGTGTGTGTATGTTGATGAATTGAAAGAGCCATACTCATGGATGCAATTTTTTTCATGATTACTTTTAAATATCAAAATATATATTGTAACTGATTGGATTACATGGCATATAACAATATATATATATATATATATATATATATATATATATTGTTATATGCCATGTAATCGTTGAATATATATATATATATATATATATATATTCAACCATTATCAATCCACTGCAGGATGAAGGTCTCTCCAAGTTTAATCCATCTACTCCGATCTTTAGCTTCTCTTCTCCACAACACCCCTGCACATTTTCTTATTTCATCCATCCATCTCACATGTGGTCTCTTTCTGGGTCTTTTACAATCTCTTGGAATCCAGTTTAAAATTTCAATTGTCCATCTATTATCATCTCTGCTAGCAATATGTCCAGCCCAACTCCATTTCAATCTTTTAATTTTTTCAATAAGGTCAGTAACACCTGTTTGTTGTCTTACCCATACATTGCGTTTTCGATCTCTTCTTGTTACTCCCAACATACATCTCTCCATACTCCTTTGGGTGGTCTGAAGCCTCTGTATTGCTCTTCTATTAAGTGTCCAAGTCTCAGATCCATAAGTAAGAACTGGTAAAACACATTTGTTAAAAACCATCCTTTTCAAACACATAGGCATATTTCCTTTTAGTATCAAGTTATTTCTACCAAAAGCACTCCAACCAAGTTTAATTCTATGATTAATTTCCTCCATTATGTTTCCATCTGTATTAATAATCTGACCAAGGTATTTGTAACTGTTAACTTCTTCTAATTCTTCATAATCAATCTTTATTTTCATATTTTGAGCAAATCGATTAAACATTACTTTAGTCTTTTTAACATTTATCTTTAGTCCTACTTTTCTACTTTCATCTGCTAACTCCTGCAACATTTCCTGCAGCTCTGAAGCATTATTTGCAAAAACAACTTCATCATCTGCGAAATCTAAATGACTTAAATACTCTCCATTTACTTTCACTCCTTTAGTTTCCCATTTTAATCCACAAAATACTTCTTGCAGCACTGCTGTAAAGAGTTTTGGAGATATGGAGTCACCTTGTCTTACACCTTTCTCAATGTTGATTTTTCCAGTATCATTATGTAATCTAATTGTTGCTGTTGCATTTTTATAAATATTCTTTAAAATATGACAATATCCTGGATCTATACCTTGATGATCCAATGCTTTAATCACTGAAGAAATGTGTATAGAATCGAATGCCTTTTCATAATCTACAAATCCAAAACATAATGACAACTCATATTCATTTGTCCTTTCTATGACTTCTCTCAATACCTGGATATGATCTATTGTACTAAAACCACTTTTAAATCCAGCTTGTTCTCTTGGTTGGTGGAAATCCAAAGTTCTCTGTAGACGAGTTGTAATTATCTTGGTAAAAATTTTATATAAAACTGATAAAAGGCTGATAGGTCTGTAATTTCTAATATCTTCTGTATCACCTTTTTTAAATATTAATATTATTACTGCATTCTTTCAATCTTCCGGTACATCTTTATCATTTAGACATTTGGTATACAACTTTGCTAAAATTGTTTCTATTTCTTCACCTGCTTCTTTTAATATATCAATTATAATTCCATCATTTCCTGGAGCCTTTCCTTTCTTCATACCCTTAATTGCATGTCTCACTTCTTCATTTAAAATTCTGGACAATTCGGAAGATGTAATAGATATAGGAGGTACTTGTTCTTTATTACTATATAATTCTTGATAAAAATCTTCTACCAATTTCATGATGTCATCTCTCTTTTTAGTAATAATTCCATCTTTTTTTCTTATTGCAGATATAAATTTCCTACCAATACCAAAATGTTGTTTAACATTTTTGAGACTTTTATTTTCTTCTACAGCTTTCCTTGCTATTTCACAGTTATACTTTCTTATATCATTTTCAACTCTTTTCCGTACCATTTTACAAAATTCGAGATATTCAATTCTTTTTAATACATCATTTTTGTATATCTTCATATTCCTTCTTTTCTTCATAAATTCTCTAGTCTCAGTAGAAATTTTATTAGTCAATTGCTGCTTTTTTCTACCAGCTATGTTTGTTGCAGTTTTTAAAAGTGTATCGGTTATTTTCATATTAATTTCATTCAAATCTGTATCATGTTCAAAATCTCCTAACCCTTGAAACCTATTTATAAGTTCTAATTTAAATTCATTAGAATGTTTCTGAAGATTAGGAATATCAACTGTAAATATTGTTTTTCTTAATAATTTTTGTCTTTCTAGTTTTACATTAACACGTAACTTACACCTTACTAATCGATGATCACTTCCTGTGTCAAATTTATTAAGAACATTACAATCTTGAAATATGTATTTTCTGTTAGTCAAAATATAATCCAATTCTGCTGTACCTTCATTTGGATGCTTCCATGTCCATTTCCTTTTAACATTTTTCTCAAAAAATGAATTCATAATATAAAGTTTTTTCTTTTTCTGCAAACTCCACAAGTCTATGTCCTCTCTCATTTCTATTACCATAACCAAAATTACCTACAGCAATTTCATCTTTCATTTGTCTACCAATTCTAGCATTAAAGTCTCCCATAACAATTTTAAAATGTTGTTTACTCTGATCAAAAGTCTTTTGTACATCCATATAAAAATCTTCTACTACTTCATCACTATGAGAACTTGTTGGGGCATAAACCTGAATTATCTACATTTGGTATCTGCTATTAAGTTGTATAACTAATCTTGCCACTCTGTTTGATATACCATCAATCTCCACAATATTGTTCTTCCACTTTTTATTTATAATGAATCCTACTCCACTTGTATTTCCAATATGTGTGCCTTTATAATAGAGTATATGTCCACTTTTTAAATCAATTGTTTCTTCTCCTTTTCTTCTAACTTCACAAAGTCCAATAATGTCCCATTTAATATAAGACAGTTCTTCTTCTAATTCTTGCAATCTTCCTTCACTTGAAAGTGATCTGCAGTTGTAAGTACCTAAATAAAAAGTCGTCATCAAATGGCAGCCTGGGTCCACAATCAGGGGCTTCTTAGCACCCTCCGCCTTTGGCCACCAACCGCTGCCTTGGTTGGTGATTTTACAGTCTCCTGGGAATAAGGGCCATGCTTTATTTTTGTCTGTCATAATTGTATATATGTATTGGAAAAATATTTATCATTTACACAAACATTCATTCTGCCTTATCAGGCACTGAGAAGAAAGACCATGGTGTTTCTTGATCTTAAACTCAGAGGTAAAAAGCCAATAAACTCACTACGCTGGCTAATGCGTGTTGGTGAGCAGCCCATCCATGTTCATATACTATATGAATAATCACATAGTAATAACAGCTGCAATAACAAGAACGTATGGAGTGGACATTAGGAATTTGCCCTGCTCGGTTCCTTTAAGGCTTCTAAGAGGAATCAATGGGTCTCCTTTCAGTTAATAGCAAACTCCTTTCTGCAGCCTATATTATATATATATATATATATATATATATAAAAGGAAAAGTAGAAATAAACGCAGACATAGAATGGTAGATAATTTTCTACATTTCCTGGAATAATAATAACTATAAAGAGTCAAATAATTCTGGATTTAAAATAGAATTTTATTATAAATTAAACAATTTAAAAAGATCTAATAAATATTAATATTGTATTCTGATTTTGAAATTTAAAACAGGCTTGTTTTAGAATAATAGATCTGATAATTGTAAAAATTTCTATTACCTGTTTTTAAAAATCTTTAATAAAATTTCCAAATGTAGCTTTTAATTAAAATTGCTTTTGAAAGGATTAAAATTGTTTTTAGTCAAGATAAAAATATAAAAACAGTTTTAATTTAGTGTTTTTGTCACCTCATCAGACTAATATAAAAAGAGTTGATAAAAAAATTAGTTTAGTTTGGCTAGTAGTTTTTAAAAGAATAGTTTGGCTAGTAGTTTTGAAAAGAGAGTTTGACTAATAATATTTTGAGAAGCACTTGGCAGTAATTATAACTGTCCAGAAGTAGCTAGCTAGCAGAGTAGTCCAGATCAGGATAGAAAACTACCATGAAGATATGACAGCAAAGAGGGCAAGTCAAAGAGCTGCTATATAGTTCAGGATGGTAGGGTTTGAATTCACATGGAGAAACAGATCAACTTCAAGTATCTCATAGCTATAAAGATGTTCTAGAAAATAGTTTTCTTGCCTGAAGTATATCTAAATCATATCCAGAAGGGAACTGATCAATGTCAACATGATGACAATCACTAAGACATGTTCACCAAGAGAATTCCTTAGCTTGCTGAAGGAATAGTTATACGTAAGCTGATGAATCTATATGCAGAGAAGCACATAAAAGCATGTTTATATAAAGTGAGCTGTTTTTTTATAATTCCTTAAAATAACCTTTTAGCATATAACTTTAAATAAAACATGTAAATAATTTTCATGAGTCAATGTCTAAAAGAAAAGATCAATTCATAGATGATTTTATATAGTTTTTTAAAGAAATTGTTTTAGTAATTTCCTAAAAATTATATTTTAAAAATACAAGCAAATAATTTTGCTTGAGTAAAAAAAAATCAAAAGTAAAGAATAGATGATTCTAAAAGAATTATAATTAATTAACATAATATGTCAAGACTGATTTTATTTTTTTAAAAGAAAAGAGCCTTTATTATTAAATTGGTGAAATTTTTATAGATTGAAAATGTAATTAATTATAAAAGATATTTTTAATAACTTTATAATTCTGTCAAATCAAAAAAATATTATATGATGTAAATGGCAGTGTGTGCATAAATGACTAAATGCATGCACATATTTAAATCTTGTCCTATAAAAAGGAAAATAAATTTTTGCTATTATTAAATATGTATTTTAAAAATGAATTTCATTTATAGATTTATGACAATATTAAATAATAAATTAATCCACACATATATAAATAATATTTATTTTATAAAGTGCAAACAGTATTGAAATTAAATTGAAAGACTGCAAACCTCGTGTGCTCATTATTATCTAACAGCCAATCAGGTAGAAAGACAAGTAAAGAAGAGGGTGGACCACCTTTTTCTTGTTAAATTCTCTGTCTTGTATTTATGATCTGATTGGCTGTTAGATAGCAATGAGTGTGAGAGGTTTGCAGTCTCTCAATTTAATTCCACACATATATGTAAATTTTAATCATTTTATTATTTTATGATAATTCAAATGTGCTATGTTAATAAATTAATTGATCATATATCTGTGTGAATATATATATGGCTGCAGAAGGGAGTTTGCTATTAACTGAAAGGAGACTCTTTGATTCCTCTTGGAGGCCTTGAAGGAACTGAGCAGGGCAAATTCCTAATGTCCACTCCATACGTTCTTGTCATTGCAGCTGTTATTACTATGTGTTTATTCATATAGTATACAAACATGGATGGGCTGCTCACCAACACGCATTAGCCAGTGTGGTGAGTTTATTGGCTTTTTACCTCTGAGTTTAAGATCAAGAAACACCATGGTCTGTCTACCTCAATGCCTGATAGGGCAGAATGAATGTTTGTGTAAATGATAAATATTTTTCAAATATATATATATACAATTATGACAGACAAAAAATAAAGCATGGCCCTTATTCCCAGGAGGCTGTAAAGTCACCAACCAAGGCAGCAGTTGGTGGCCGAAGGCGGAGGGTGCTAAGAATCCCCTGATTGCAGACCCAGGCTGCCATTTGATGACAACTTTTTATTTAGGTACTTACAACTGCAGATCACTTTCAAGTGAAGGAAGATTGCAAGAATTAGGAGAAGAACTCTCTTATATTAAATGGGATATTATTGGACTTTGTGAAGTTAGAAGAAAAGGTGAAGAGACAATTGATTTAAAAAGTGGACATATATTCTATTATAAAGGCACAAATATTGGAAATACAAGTGGAGTAGGATTCATTATAAATAAAAAGTGGAAGAACAATATTGTGGAGATTGATAGTGTATCAGACAGAGTGGCAAGATTAGTTATACAACTTAATAGCAGATACCAAATGCAGATAATTCAGGTTTATGCCCCAACAAGATCTCATAGTGATGAAGTAGTAGAAGATTTTTATATGGATGTACAAAAGGCTTTTGATCAGAGTAAACAACATTTTAAAATTGTTATGGGAGACTTTAATGCTAGAATTGGTAAACAAATGAAAGATGAAAGTGCTGTAGGTAATTTTGGTTATGGTAATAGAAATGAGAGAGGACATAGACTTGTGGAGTTTGCAGAAAAAGAAAAACTTTATATTATGAATTCTTTTTTTGAGAAAAATGCTAAAAGAAAATGGACATGGAAGCATCCAAATGAAGGTACAGCAGAGATGGATTATATTTTGACTAACAGGAAATACATATTTCAAGATTGAAATGTTCTTAATAGATTTAACACAAGAAGTGATCATCGATTAGTAAGATGCAAGATACGTGTTAATGTAAAACTAGAAAGACAAAAATTGTTAAGAAAAACAATATTTACAGTTGATATTCCTAATCTTCAGAAACATTCTAATGAATTTAAATTAGAACTTACAAATCGGTTTCAAGTATTAGTAGATTTTGAACATGATTCAGATTTGAATGAAATTAATATGAAAATAACTGATACACTTTTAAAAACTGCAAGAAAGATAGCTGGTAGAAAAAAGCAGCAATTGACCAATAAAATTTCTACTGAGACTAGAGAATTTATGAAGAAAAGAAGAAATATGAAGATATACAAAAATGATGCATTAAAAAGAATTGAATATCTCAAATTTTGTAAAATGGTGCGGAAAAGAATTGAAAATGATATAAGAAAGTATAACTGTGAACTAGCAAGAAAAACTGTAGAAGAAAATAAAAGTCTTAAGAATGTAAAACAACATTTTGGTATTGGTAGGAAATTTATATCTGCAATAAGAAAAAAAGATGGAATTATTACTAAAAAGAGAGATGACATCATGAAATTGGTAGAAAATTTTTATCAAGAATTATATAGTAATAAAGAACAAGTACCTCCTATATCTATTACATCTTCCGAATTGCCCAGAATTTTAAATGAAGAAGTGAGAAATGCAATTAAATGTATGAAGACAGGAAAGGCTCCAGATAATGATGGAATTATAATTGATATATTAAAAGAAGCAGGTGAAGAAACAGAAATTTTTTAGCAAAGTTATATACTAAACGTCTAAATGATAAAGATGTACCAGATGATTGGAAGAATGCAGTAATAATATTAATATTTAAAAAAGGTGATAAAGAAGATATTAGAAATTACAGACCTATCAGCCTTTTATCAGTTTTATATAAAAATTTTACCAAGATAATTACAACTCGTCTACAGAGAACATTGGATTTCCACCAACCAAGAGAACAAGCTGGATTTAAAAGTGGTTTTAGTACAGTAGATCATATTCAGGTATTGAGAGAAGTTATAGAAAGGATAAATGAATATGAGTTGTCATTATGTTTTGGATTTGCAGACTATGAAAAGGCATTTGATTCTATAAACATTTCTTCAGTGATTAAAGCATTGGATCATCAAGGTATAGATGCAGGATATTGTCATATTTTAAAGAATACTTATAAAAATGCAACAGCAACAATTAGATTACATAATGATACTGGGAAAGTCAACATTGAGAAAGGTGTAAGACAAGGTGACTCCATATCTCCAAAACCTTTTACAGCAGTGCTGCAAGAAGTATTTTGTGGATTAAAATGGGAAACTAAAGGCGTGAAAGTAAATGGAGATTATTTAAGTCATTTAGATTTCACAGATGATGTAGTTGTTTTTGCAAATAATGCTTCAGAGCTGCAGGAAATGTTGCAGGAGTTAGCAGATGAAAGTAGAAAAGTAGGACTAAAGATAAATGTTAAAAAGACTAAAGTAATGTTTAATCGATTTGCTCAAAATATGAAAATAAAGATTGATTATGATGAATTAGAAGAAGTTAACAGTTACAAATACCTTGGTCAGATTATTAATATAGATGGAAACATAATGGAGGAAATTAATCATAGAATTAAACTTGGTTGGAGTGCTTTTGGTAGAAATAACTTGATACTAAAAGGAAATATGCCTATGTGTTTGAAAAGGATGGTTTTTAACAAATGTGTTTTACCAGTTCTTACTTATGGATCTGAGACTTGGACACTTAATAGAAGAGCAATACAGAGACTTCAGACCACTCAAAGGAGTATGGAGAGATGTATGTTGGGAGTAACAAGAAGAGATCGAAAACGCAATGTATGGGTAAGAGAACAAACAGGTGTTACTGACCTCATTGAAAAAATTAAAAGATTGAAGTGGAGTTGGGCTGGACATATTGCTAGAAGAGATGATAATAGATGGACAATTGAAATTTTAAACTGGATTCCAAGAGATTGTAAAAGACCCAGAAAGAGACCACATGTGAGATGGATGGATGAAATAAGAAAGTGTGCAGGGGTGATGTGGAGAAGAGAAGCTAAAGATCATAGAAGATGGATTAAACTTGGAGAGACCTTCATCCTGCAGTGGATTGATAATGATGATGATATATATGTATATATGTGTGTGTGTTTCAAGTGAACCCAGCATAGGTATGTGTACATTAAAATATAATTTAAAATTTTTAATCATGTATTTTTATTTTCTGACAATTTAAACATGTTCAGAAATTATAATGCCACATGTCGTGTGCATATATCAATGTATGTCAGATAGACATGTATAGGTAAATTTTAATTATTTATAGTATTTTTATGTAACTTAAATTTTTTTATAATTGTTATTATTATTTAGATATGCCCAGAAATTATACATCATGTCTCTGTGTAAATATATATATAGGTATTTTATATGAACATATATGTAAATCACAATGTAATTATTTGAATTTTGTATTGAAATCAAAATAAGAAAGCTTATATGTGTACAGTCTTATTCTAAAGACCTTAATTTCATTTTTTATTATTAATAAACGTGTATTCCATTATAAAAAATATTCCAGTGACTATTCTCATGTTTTTAAAATACTGTATGTTTGCATCATCTCTTGGTCACAATACAGTTATAGAAATTGCGTTCTCTTAGCTAGATTCATGTATAATGGTCTGATATATAAAAGATGTATATTTTACTGTATGGGCATCCAGATGATGATAATGATGATGGCACAAAGAATATATTCTTCAAAATCCATGCACTGTATTTTATTTAATTTAGTCTTTATTAAAATTAAATTTATAGTTGGCCAGTACATCAATGGTACTAAGTGGTCAGAGCATTGATGATGATCAGCATGTTTTAATATCCCAGCATTGTTTTATGGTTCTATATTCACATGGATTAGCACTTAAGTTTGTGCATCCAAATTAAGGTTTAAATAATTACCCCAAGCTGGCAAAGGCTAAATAATTGGCCTGGTCTACAATAGACCCATTTCAAATCGAGTCATGAGATTGACTATTGATTTAATTTTATTGTTGATCGTTCATAATGATAAATGACTTATACTTATTTTAATGCTGGTGAACTTAGTTAATTATGCTTAAGATAATCAGCTTCTGATCTCTCAGAGTGATCTATCATGCTCATCTCTTTTATATTAAATTTTATTTTTTTTTCTTGTGGATAAAAAACAATTCCTCAGATCCCTGATGTTTTAAGCACTGATTTTCTGTAGAGTTAGAAATGCCTACCCAACTTGGGCTGTTGATGTTCACGTATCGGTATTCATCACCTCAGGTATGACCCCCTTATTTTCCCATAGTGTTACAATATTGTACCACCAATGAATTTACGGATCAAAAAAACACATATATTCCATGTTACATATGAAATCATTTAGGAATAAATTATCAAACTGATGCAAAAAAAATGATTAAGTTTTAATAAAAGTGAATTATAAACTGTTTTACAGAATTTTTTTTAAAATGCAAACTTGCAAAAAGGTAAAGTATCATCTTGTCATTTAAAAATGAAAGAAAGTTTTAGTATTAAAGAGCAATTTGGAAGGGGGTGAGGAATTGATTCTAAGTAAAAAGTTTATATTAGCTCTTCCTTTTTATAAATCTAAAAACAAAAAGAGAGAAAAATGTAAAAATAAAATTGAACTAAAAATATAATTTGCATAAAGAAAAACTTTTAAATTTATAATCCATTAAAGATTACTTGGCTGATAAAAAACAAAGAAAAAGACTACAGACATTATCTTATCAAAACATTAGATTAATCTAAGCAAGAAATTAGATTAAAGCAGAATACAAAATTAATTAAGGAAATATCAAAATTAATTAAACTATATGGAAGGATGATAAATATAACAATGAGAAAAAAGCATATAAAAGGTATTAGTGATGATTATAATTATTATTGCCAGTTAAATTATTTCAGATGTAGCAAAAATATAATTCAATATTGCTGTCTTATAAAAAACTTTTAACAAAGAGAAGAAGGCAAAAGGCCATCAACATTTCCAGCATGTAGGTGAATCTACCTATATTCATTAAAGGGCAACCTAGCAGCATGAAGTGCTAAACAACAACCAAAGTGTGCAGTTAGCTTCAATCCCAGTCCTTAATACCATTATATATTTTCCACCTGGAATTCATGCCTGCCTCATGATCTATGAACTATTGAAAATCCTTCATTGTAAACTGGAAAATCAAGAAGCCAAACCATTGATGGAAAGAAAGGCCAACCAGTTGGTAATTGACAAGTCAGGAAATAAGCAAGGGGATAGTATCCCTGAAAGTGTGACATGATATCTGAAAAATCTTAGGTAAATATAATCCTCATTATCCCATTAGAACATTTCTTTGAATGAAAGGCTTTAATGACCTTTAATAACTATAGCCAAAGTAATCTTTAATATTGCTTCCATAATTTTTTTTATTATAACTATGTGTGTGCATATGTGTAAATTTTATTATAATGTATTTTAATTATGAGTGTGGGTAAATAAAATATTTGTTTGTGTAATTTTTGCCAGATCAATTTTCTCTCTTATAATTGTGTCACTAATAGGTTAAGTTATAGTTAATTATAAGTGTTGGATAAGTGTGTTAAAGATCCACCTTACAATTGAGAAAAGGAGCTAGCTTGGGATATATCAAGCATTAGATTGTATACCAGTCATCCGGGCACGCTTACTATATAACCTGTGATTAGCAGGTGTCTAAGGTTAAGCTTCAAAATAAATAAAGTGCTTTGGATGGCAGGGGTTTAAATCTAGCAGCTGAAAAATGCTATAGCCTGGAAATGTGACCGTAAGTTATACCTTGTATAGCCTTGGTCTGGTTATAGGTACCGCTGGTGTTTCATCGGCCTGTGGTATTGTACTTCTCTGCTTGAAAGGCTGGTCTGCTGCAATAGTGAGAGAGCATCCAGAATAAAAATTGAGATTTTAAATATATAATCAGAGTGATTTTCTCTGACTCAGTTCAATATATCTAAATTATCATTACTTTTGATATTACCCATGCTATATAACTATTAATAAGCACTAAGATGAAAATATCTTACAAATATAATTAACTAACAGAATTACAAGGAGAATTTCCATAACATCACAAACAATATAACATACTCAAGTCATGCATTTATAAATAAAAAAACATAAGTTTTATATTTTGGCTATAAAGCCAGTCATCCCATAAACAAAAACAAATAAAACTTTCAATTATTTGCAAAAACAATTACATCGTCAGCAAAATCTAAATGACTTAAACAATCTCTATTTATGTTCACTCCTTTACTTTCCCATTTTAATCCACAAAATACTTCTAGCAGCACTGCTGTAAAAAGTTTTGGAGATATGGAGTCACCCTGTCTTACACCCCCTTCTCAATGTTGACTTTCCCAGTATAATTATGTAATCTAATTGTTGTTGTTGCATTTTTATATTCTTTAAAATATGACAATATCCAGGATCTATCTCCCGATGATCCAATGCTTTAATCACTGAAGAAATGTTTTTAGAATCAAATGCCTTTTCATAATCTACAAATGCAAAGCATAATGGCAACTCATATTCATTTGTCATTTCTATAACTTCTCTCAATACCTGGATATGATCTACTGTACTAAAACCACTTTTAATTTCAGCTTGTTCTCTTGGTTTGTGGAAATCCAATGTTCTCTCTAGATGAGTTGTTACATCTTAGTAGAAATTTTGTATAAAACTGATAAAAGGCTGATAGGTCTGCAATTTATAATATTTTCTTTATCACCCTTTTTAAAATATTAATACTAATACTGCATTCTTCCAATCATCTGGTACATCTTTATCATTTAGACATTTGGTAGCTAAAAAATTTTCTATTTCTTCACCTGCTTCTTTTAATATATCAAGTATAATTCCATCACTACCTGGAGCCTTTCCTTTCTTCATACATTTAATAGCATGTCTCACTTCTTCATTTAAAATTCTGGACAATTCCGAAAATGTAATAGATATAGGAGGTACTTGTTTTTTATTACTATATAATTCTTGATAAAAGGCTTCTACTCATTTCATAATGTCATCTCTCATTTTAGCAATAATTCCATCTTTTTTTCTTATTGCAGATATAAATTTCTTACCAATACCAAAATATTATTTATTGTTTATCATTAACTAAGTTAAAATTACACTGTCATTGATAATTTCTTTGTATTCCTCATAAAATTATCTTTCAAACCATATATAATACTTCTTACCAGAGATAATCCATAGCTTCAAAATCTCCAGAAGTATTCGCATAAGAATTCTTCATTTTTATCTTGTATCCCAAAGGTGGCAAATCTCAAAGGCATCTATAAGAAAAAGATTCATCCTAATAAAAGATACAAAACAAATCATTTTCAGAAGATGGATATGCATTTGTCATCATAGCAATTGGCTTCTTATCTTCTAAAACTAGAAATTGTAGGTTACTATTTGTATAACTGAGAAAATGAGTTTCATCTCATTTTATATTTTTTATGTACATCAGTGATGTTAATATTCTTTATGCACACCAGTGATGATATCTTGTTATATTTATTTTCTCTCAGAGATATAATTTATTTGCATATACCTCATTTGCTAGCTATAGAATTGAAAATAATGTGATGCAAGATGTGGCAAAACTACTGACTCCACAGCATGAGTATCAAGGCATAGGCAAGAATCAAAATTTTGATTCTTTGCCTGCATACAATTTCATGTGGTATATACATAACTATTGTGGTTATTTCTACATACACCATTTGAAATATCTCTTTGTTGGTTTTAAGTGTTTATATTGTCATATGGTACTATGCCCAATAAATTTTGTGATTGCTTTTCCACCTGCAAAATTTCTGTATATTTGATAATCAGTCCTAAAATTTACATTCTACTGCTCTATAATACCTTAATTTTATATATATAGACATTACTTGTTATATAAACACAAACCTGCAAATGCAAACCTAAAGACAGTAATATATAAACATGTAGTAAATATAGTAAAATAAACATAGTATAAATTATTAAACCTTTTGAGAATCATTATGTCTAGAAAATAAGATTGTCTAGACCAGAGCCCCAAAATTACTTTTGTTGTATTTAAATACAAATGTTTAAATTTATATATGTATAATAGTTTAAATGAAATATAACTTATATTACTACACAGACACCAATACAAATACAAATATACCATTTATCAAATAATTTTTAAAAATTTACTATTCAAATAATTAAAAAATAAAAATTTTAACTGCTTACAACTCGATATTCTGATTATATTTTGAAATCCTTGAAATGTGAATTATTACTATATTTTTAATCCGTTATAGTACACACTTTAGCTGTTTAAAAATTTCTGCCTTTATCTTCTCCATAAAAATTAGTAAACTGGGGGGGGGGGGGACGGGACTAAATGAACCTATCCATTAAAATATTCATAAAAAACATTTTTTTTTTTGGATTTTAACATAGTAATGGACATCATTAGTAAGAAAATTGAAAAATGCAACGAGTGCTGGGATTTCTGGTGATGTAATGCTTGTAGTGTTCATGTAATTTTAAAAAGAACACAAAATTTTCAACGAAGTGCCACCACGGCGCTCCGTTGTCACTGTAAATGCTCAAAATGTTAAATAAGTGCTGGTTTGGAATTGGATATTTTAGATCTAATGTCTGGATGGATGTTCTGGTTACTCATTGAGGTAAGCCATTAGCTCGAAAACAATTGGTCTGGAGATATGAACATTCTGGATAGATTTTAAATATTTTCACTTACTGCACTTATGAATCAAAAGCTTGTTTGAGTTATTGGTATGCTCTTTATATTACACATTTGTAAATACAAGCTTATAAAAGCAATGTCACACTATATATATGACTTGCTTTATTGATTACTATAATTTTACCTTTAATGCCTTGGCAATGATAAGGCTATTAATATATGGTAGTTCAGTCCCATATCACTATTTAAGTTAGATGTCTGGAGTTAAAGACATGTCTGAAAATTTTACAGTTTCTACTTAATTATTACATATTAATTAAATGCTGGTTTTGAGTTGATATTTTAGATCTAGTGTTTGGATGTTCTAGATCCTCACTGAGGTGAACCACAAGCTCGAAACCAATTGATCTGGGGATCAGAACATTCCAGATAGAGATTTAAATACTTTCTCTTATCACACTTATGAATTAAGAGCTTGTTTGAGCTATTGGTACACTCTCTATATTAGAATTTATAAATGTAAAAATAAAACTATTTGGAATTCAGGCAACAGTAATCTGATGGCAGAAATGTCTGTGATCGACTGTCAAGCTGTGCATGATGGATTGGTCAATTGTCATTGACTATTTGCCCACCCCTGTTATAAACGATGTCTCATTTAATGAGGAATACTAAAATTTATCTTCCTCAAACTTTGTCATCATTTTTATTCTGTTTCAAATGGCTTGTCCAACAGAAACATATAAAAATTGAGAGAGCACACAAAGATGATCAGGAAGCATCAAAATTAGAAAAAAATAGTGTTAAAATAGAATTGAAAGATATATAGTATCATATGAAAATAGAGTAGAAAGAGGTATGCAAGAAACAGAATAAGGCTGATAATGAAATGAAGAAATTGCAAAATGTAAAGAGTTGCTAGGTATTTTAAAAGGCATACAAGAAGAATTAAACAGTATTGAGAAAGTAATGAAAAGAGATTAAAACAGGCAAAACTCTCCATACAGTATTGCCATTCAGTACAAGCCAGAGTAATCAATGGATGCCAGAAGGCTTGTATATAAAATTCCCAACTAGTGCCTACTCATCCAATATCCCAGACTAGTTTCTGGCTTGTGGCCATCAGCAGCGAGGAGCCTTATATCTGAGAGCACTGCCCCTAGATCTTAGGATCTAATGCAACCCTCCAGCAGCCACCTTTTACCTCTACTTAACTACGAGTCTTAAATTGAAAACAATATTTTCAATCCAAGCTCATTAGCCTATATAGTCATATAGGTCTGAATTCAGTTCAGTACCTGTACATTTTGGTGTCTTTGGTTCTTTAATAACCATAGCTACCACTACCCTATTAGGCATGATTGGTTTTAAGCCAATAAACATCACATGATCACCATTTCTTATGCTTGCTTATAACTGTTATTAAAACAAGCAAAACTCTCCATACAGTATCACCAATATGACTATATTGGCTAATGAGCTTAAATTGAAAATATTATTGTGCTTTCAATTTAAGACTCATAGTTTTGTAGTTAAGTAGAGATAAAAGGTGGCTGCTGGAGGGTTGCATTAGATCCTAAGATCAAAGGCTTTTCACTGATGAAGGCCACAAGCCAGAAACTAGTCTGGTGATATTGGATGAGCAGGCACTAGATGGGGATTTTATGCACAAGCCTTATGGCCTCCTTTGATTACTCTGGCTGAGTGGCAATACTGTATGGAGAGTTTTGCCTGTTTTAATAAGTTATAATCAAGCATAAGAAATGGTAATCATGTGATGTTTATTGGCTTAAAACCAATCCTGCCTAATAAGATAGTGGTAGCTTTGGTTATTAAAGAACCAAAGACACCAAAATGTATAGGTAATGAACTGAGTTCAGATCTATATGACTATATAGGCTAATGAGCTTGGATTAAAAACATTGTTTTCAATTTAAGACTCATAGTTTTGTAGTTAAGTAGTGATAAAAGGTGGCTACTGGAGGGTTGCATTAGATCCTAAGATCTAGGTGCAGTGCTCTCAGATCTAAGCCTCCTCATTGACGAAGGCCACAAGCCAGAAAGTAGTCTGGGGATATTGGATGAATAGGCACTAGATGGAAATTTTATGCAGAAGACTTGTGGAATTCCTTAGTTGTTCTGGCTTGCATTGAGTGACAATACTGTATGGAGAGTTTTGTCTGTTTTAATAACAGTTATAAGCAAGTGTAAAATTGGTCATCATGTGATGTTTATTGACTTAATGAAAAGAGAGTTAGATGATTTAAGAGATAGGTTAGATAGTTATTGTCTTTACAGAAAATAGAAACTAGTAATAAAAATAGCTGGTGATAAATATTTCTATTAACAAAAAAGAAACAAGTGCACTCATTTCAAATAAATGGGCTATTTGAATAATCAAATTAAAATTAAAATTGAATATATCTAACAGTTAATTAAACATTGATATAAAGAATCATTTAATCACACCATTATATGCCATGAATATGATATAGAAAAATATATATTGAAAGCATGCTAGGCAGTAATAAGGCCAACTATTATTTTAAAAAACTATCTTTTCTGTGTGTATTTTCATTTTACCAGATATTACATTGGCTCAGAAAAAAAAAGAAATTTAGAACCAACTGAATTATAGAAGAGATTTTAATCAAGTTGGAAGATAGTAATAAATTATGAGAGCAAGAGATGCATAAACATCTTGATGAACAAGAGCAAAGTATGAATAATGAAATATCTATAATGTTAAAAGAAAGAATGCTAGGATAAAGATTACCCCTGTCAAACTTATTGATGATTATGTAGATAAGCTATATAAACATATATAGTCAGATGATATGCCTCAAAATAAAGTGGAAAATAATATATTGTCACTGTATGATGAGGAAAGGAGTAAGCAGATGTAGAATTAAGAGGAAATTAAAGATAAAAGGATGAATTGTAACACAGCTAGATTTATTCGGCTAAAAGTTTTTAAGGGGAGGGGGTAGGGCAAAAAACCCCTAGAGTATTTAAGCACTTTACAAAAGTTGTTTTCATTAAATCACTTAAGTGAGATTGAAAAATTATAAATAGCAAGCAGCCACTTAAGTTCATTCAATAAGCATTTGTGGAAATTGTTATTTAATAAACGGGAAATGTATGGAGATTTTAAATATGTCTTAATGAATAGTTTTTGGGGAGAAGATAGTCCTAATAAAGGCAAATACATGCAATTCATTCAAATGCAGATAATTATGTTAAAAATGCTGACTGCATTTTCGTTATCAGAAAGCCAAATAATTCGGATAGTCATGAGTAACTTCCAGGAGCATACATTAATTGCTGTTGACAAACATACTGTTGAAGAGGTGTCCAAAATAGTCAGAGCACTCAATGCAAGTGAAGTACCTGTAGAAAATAATCATAAATATAATAAAGATAGTCACACATATGTTTCCCCTGTTAGATTTGATAGTAATAAAAGTAGTGATAAAGAATATATAGATCTTAAAGATTTATCATATGTGATGAACAGTAGGGGTAACTATAAAAGGTATGATAAATCAGAAAAGGGTGAGTGTGCAGAAGGAAGTTATCCTGGTGGCATATCACAGAATACACCTGTGAAAATACTTGGGGTTAGGCCTAAAGGTAGGCCTTTAAATTAAAACAAGCCTCATCAGAATGTTCATGACTGCAGAGCCTAGTAGTATCATAAATTGGGGGGGGGGGGAACAATACTATCAATTATTTGACCTCATTGGGTTTTGAAACAGATGATTATGAATATGCAGGATGACAGAGGGTTATGTAGATATTTGTCCTTAAATTAATACCATCATTCATGGTATGTTAGTAAAAGATTTTCTGAATTCAGGAAGCCAAATTTCAGTCATATCAGTAAGATTGTATGTTAAACTTACTGAAACAGGCTTGGAAATTCCTATGTTAGAGTTGAGGCAAACTCAAGTTAGCATGATTAATGTCAGTAAAACCAAATTGTTTGCTCAACAGGTATAGTTAATTGTTATAATTAATTTGATAAGTGTAGAACAGATATTTTTGGATTATGTCTAGGCTTATTCATGAGGTCATAGTAAGATCCAACTTTATGAATTGGTTTGGATGCATTATTGGATTATGTTAGTCAAGTATTAATTTTAAAAGGGGGAAAATATAAGTTTAATCAGGCAGTACTCATCCAAAATTTTAGTTTATTAGCCATCCAAAATAATTCTTCAGATTGAGATTTACAAGAGAAAATATATAAATCTACCGAATTGGATAACAATTTTAAGCAAAAGTTTTTCCAGTTACTCTGTAGATATAAGGATGAATTTTCTAAGAAAGGGGTATGTGCAAAGAATATGCTTGAATGACTTTAATCCATTTCAATGTAAAAGCTATCCTATCTCTCACCGATATAAATCTGAGATAAAAAAATAATTGATCAAATGGTCGAAAGAAAAATTATTAGAAAATATCCCTCAGTGTATAATAGTTAATTGGTGGCCATCTGTGAAAGGATGGATATGTGCATATTTGCTTAGATGCGAAGTTCTTGAATCAGTTAACAATTCCAAAACATGATGTCCCTCATACTGTGCAAGAATTATTAATTCACTTTAAAGAGAAACAGATCTTTTCTACTGTGGACTTAACAGTTAGTTATTGGCAGGTATTCTTGCATGATGATGATCAGAAGTATACTACCTTTAAATATGAAGGCTACTCATATGTTTCTGAGTGAATGACTTTTGGACTTGTAAACAATAGAGCTGAGTCAAAAGCATTATTACTATATATGTGAATGATGTTCTAATAGCTTCAGATAACATCTTGGAGCATTTTTACCATCTCAAAATATTTTTAAAGGAGTATGAAGAAATATTAAGATAAATTTGAAAAAGATTAGAATAGCGAGGAGATAGATTTTCTGGGGCACATTGTAGAATTAAATGGGATAAACCTGCACCCTATTAAGATTAAATCTATTCAGAATTTTTCTATTCCAAAATATAAAAAGCAATTGCATTTTTTATTTGGTATCAGCAATTTTTATCTTAGATTTTATGTGAATTTTGCTTATGACACCATTTATTTATCAAAATTGTTAAGATGAGAAATAGAAATGGACTGAAAACCATTCTATAGGATTCGAAAAAATAAAATTATATTTCCTAAATACTGTTATTTTATTTTACTCTAATTTCTAAGAAATATTCTATGTGCAAACAGACAATAGTGGGCATGGTCTAGGAGTAGTTTTATTCCAACATGACTATGAAAAAAAAGTCCTGAGCCTTGTATTTCTTGCGTAGATTGTTAAAGGGTGTGGAATTGCACTATACCACCATAGAAAAAAGAAGCCTTGGCTGTCATATGGGCTTTTCAGAAGCTCTGACAATATTTCTTAGATCTGAAATAAGAGTAATTACAGATTAAAAGAATTTAGAGTTTATCATTCAGAGCTATTTGAATAGTGAAAGGCTAATTAGGTGTTTATTCCCTCATCAATTTAATTATAAAATACAATATTATAGCCAATATCCTAAGTAGGAATCCTGTTAAAATACACCCATGCCATATAAATATAGATCTTTTCATCATGATCATTTCTCTAGGAATTGATGAGTTGGTGGAAAATAATTTTAAAAATCTAACAGTTTTGCAATTGCGAGATTCAAAATTGATTGCTGTTATTCAATATTTGAATGAAAAAGTGGAATTTGTAGCAATTAGGAAAATGATTAAAAGTAAATTCATATTTAGATATAGAACGATTCAAAACTTGTTAGGTAGGTGATGAACAATCATGGAGGATAGTGATACCACTATGTATTAAGAATAGGTTAGTTTATTATGTTCATTGTCTTTATGGGCATTACAGACCCAGAAAGGTAGAATATGTTGTGTGCAGACTATTCTACTGGCCTGGTTTGTATGCATCCATAGTGATCAGGCTTAAGTATTGTGAAATCTGTTTAAAATCAAAGTATGCTAATAAATAATATGCTGGGACATTACAATCAATTTTACCTAGTCACTCCAGTGATCTTTTAGCCATAGATTTCTATGAACTTTTACCACCATTTAGGAAATTTAAGTTTATATTGGCCACTTATGATGTCTTTTCTAAACCTGTGGATGCATACCCAATGACAGAGCTAGTACAAAGAACATAATTATTTGCAGGAATTACATTTTACAATGATAGGGAAGTCTAGTGCTATTTTAACAGATTGAATAACAAAATATAAATATTTTGTGATCAATTAGGAACCCACATTCTAACCCATGTGAGAGTTATGCACAAATTGGGTAGATTGTTAGTCAACCACCAAAAGTGGTAAATAAGTTGAAGTGATTAATTATACCCCAAAATGAGTCAATTAAATTTACTCCAATGTATCCGCACTTCGGATATAGGAAGCCTATATTAATTAAGTCTCATTTACCCATTCTATCTGAAGAAGAGATAAGCTATGATAGTGATCTATCGAAAGCTAATGAAAATTTGAGAGAAATGGGACAGAAAAGAGCTGTCCAAGCTTCTCATAATCCTTGTGTATTTAAAGTAGGAGATTTTCTGTTTGTGAAGATACCTCAAGTTAGTGACTTACAGAAATGTAGATTTAAAAAGTTTTTAAATGTATATGAAGGTCCATTTTGAATAAAAAGAAAAGTGAAGGAGACTGCGTTTCTCTTAGAAATCCCTGAAGGTCAAAAAGGTACCTTCGATGCCCAGAGTTTAAAATTGATGGCATCACCCGAATAAATGTGACATTTAAAATTAAAGTATATGTATAGAAGTTTTCTCTAAGGAGGTGTGTTTTTTAAATAACTGTTAGCAAATTAGCCTGTATCTTCATTAGAGTCTTTCTATCAACATGTAAACAGAATTATAGTGGACTCCAAATTGCATTCATAACCCAGTAGAATCCCAGCAAAAGCGAAGAAAGAAAATGTAGGTATTAAAGAGGCTGTGCTAGTCTATATTATTATTTTTGTACATTTTATGGCTTTAATTGTAAATAACCATTATTATACTAACTGCTACCCTTTATAAATTATGTTATGTATCATTATTATGAATATCAATTTGCCATATGTATATAATTGTGTTAATGCTATCAATTGTAATTGTATAGTTTAATGTTAACTTATTAAATAAAAAATAATTAAACATTCTCATGTGTCTCATTTTTATTATGCTGATTAATAATTGATACATAATAGTTTTTGATCAATTTTCAAGCATTGTTTTAAATTTCAGCGTTGATAATATAGTTTTGAATTACATATATATGTGCTAAAATAATAAAATTAATGAAATTGAATTTATCATAACAAAATATATTTAAAATAAAATTTAGTTATGTAAAATATAAACAAAAAATAAATATTGAAATTATATTTAATAAAAAAGATTATTAAAAAAAATTAATATTGATTTAAATCAATTATTAAGATTTTTACCTTAGTAATAAGAAAAGGAAAGAATATATTAATTCAACATATACAATTCTCTGGAGAAGTTTAAAATATTATTTGCAGAATGTCAAGAAAGATATTATTCTTTCACATTCTCATACCTATAAAAATAATTTCTGGGTTTAAATCCATATAAGGAACTTGGGTTTCAAGTAAAAGAAGAATTCATTTTACTTCAACAAAAAACTACAAGTTATTATAGGCTAACGAGAAAATTTATTTAGTCTCGGAGATTGTCAATTAGTAGTAATTGATAGGAATATCAAAAGCTAAAAGTTATGTTTGTTTACAGGGGTATAATCTCTTTTCTATTTTTAGTTAATATATTATCTGTTTTGCTTTTATCATCATAGTATTTGAATCATATGATATAGATAATAAACTATATAATAGCTATGATAAGTGAAAAGCAGCTATGAGATTTTATTGAAAAATTGAAAACTAGTTTGCCATTGGAAAGGATACAAAACAAGAAGATCTAATTTCAATAAACATATTAATCACACACTGAAAAGATAATAAACAAAATGAAAATCATTATATAAAATAAAAATAAAGACCTTTAAATATGTAGATAATATGCATAAGTAATTAAACAAATCAATCTTCTATTCATAAACACATCATCAAAACAAAGACAATGATACTTAAAAAAGAGAAAATGGAAAAAAAAAAATCAAAAGTCATGTAGAAATTTACATATTTCATGAAAGTGAAATAATAAATAATCATACTTATGAAAAAGAAATAAAATTAAAAATAGCCAAATGAAGAACATGTCTGCAAGGCAAGAATTATGATTTGGAAAAATGAAGACATCAGATTATAAAGTAAATTATATGTACTGAATACATGCATAATTATGCATTATACTTATGTGAATTATTAGTGACAACAAAACATTCAGTGAAAAGAATCTTAGCTACAGAAAGTTATTGAGAACTTAATGAATAAAAAAAATTGTTTCCAATGAAAAAAGTAAATCAGAGAAAAATTTAAAACAGGCAAAACTCTCCATAGAGTAATGCCACTCAGTGCAAGCCAGAGTAATCAATGGATGCCAGAAGGCTTGTGCATAAAATACATATCTAGTGCCTATTCATCCAATATCTCCAGACTAGTTTCTGGTTTGTGGCCTTCGTCAGTGAGGGGCTTTGGATCTGAGAGCACTGCACCATCCATTGATTACTCTGGCTTGCACTGAGTGGCACTACGGTATGGAGAGTTTTGCCTGTTTTAATAATGAACAAGCATAAGAAATGGTGATTATGTGATGTTTAGTAGAAAAATTTAACTGAATAAAGTCACGAAGAGAACGTTATGAGTGGAAAGCAAAATCTGTAATTTTTTGTATTAAACAAAGCACAGACAGAAGGGAAGACTGCATAGAATATGGACATGGCTTAAATCTAATTTGCATTTTTATAGGAACTGGAATAAATTAAATAAAGTTAATGAAAAAAGCATCATAAATCTACTATCACTAAACTCATGATTTTTGATGATGATCATAAAATATAAAAATAAAGTTATGATCTTAAACAAACTATGCAGATTCTCAGAATTCTTAAAGAAGACTGAGAATATAAAAGATGAAAAGTAAAATTTTTTATGCTATTTTTTTTCTTATTCTATTTTACAATTAGAAATAGCTTAAAATCTGTTATTGAACGGTAACTGTGCTGGCAACTACATAATGAAGCCTTTACACAGATTATATTAATAGATATCAAAAGGAAGAGGATGACTATGACTTAGATAGATAATATTAAGAATGGAAAGAATTGATAATTTTGAAGGTATATAGAAGGTAGAGAAGAGCATAATCAGGAGGCAGTTCTTCCACATTGACATCCATTATTGCATCAACAGACCATGTGGATGCTGAAATCTCATCATTTAAATTTTTTTTCTGAAAAATATTCTTTATTAATTACTATTTTCTTTTTCTTTCACTTTTTCCTTATGGAAATAAACAATTATAGATTCAAATTTTTATAAATTAAAGGCAATACTAATAATATTTTATGCATTGAAAAATATTGAAAACATAAAACTTAATCTAAATGCATTTTCAGTGTGAAGTATTCATCATATTAAAAAAAAAGAGAGAGAAAATGGAGGTATGGAAGTATATAAAATATAGACTAACATATAAACCAGAGCCTTTACAATGAGGTGGTAGAACATCCTCCAAGCATTCCCATGACTTAAGTTCAAAACCCAACCAGAATAAAATGACGGAAACTGTTCAAATCATCAAACACGGACAATTGGGAAGTTCAGTAAGTAATACCATTCTCTTTTATGGTACCTCTGTCAGGGAGGTATTGAAAAAGCTTTTACCTTACAATATCCTACTTAAAGATGTTCAATATTATTTAATATCATCCAAAAAAAAGTAGATGAAGAGTGAAGAAAAAAGTCTTGAAATCTTTTTTTTGTTTAGTTTAGATAATTATTGCCAGTTTTCTCTTCATGTCTAAACATAATTAATAAGAATTTCCATGTTCAACAAAAATGCAGTAAAAAAAAGAAAATAAATAAATAAATATATAAACAATAATGCATATCATAATAGTTAAAATTGATTTTCAATTATATTATGATGTAACATAGTGACCTTTTCAAATATATAACCTCCTGTATCTTCAACATTGATTAATATTGATGTAAAAAATAAATAAATTTGAAACTAAAATCCAATAAAATTGTAGGAAACTAGGCATTAAATATAATATTATAGTCAAGCGTTGGTGGTTAGCATAGTTACCTAAAAACTGGTTGGCCCAGGTTCGCTTCCCGGTCAACACATTTGACACAGGAAAGGAAATATAATATTGTATCAATCAATAAACATTACTGACTGAAAAAATATTATAAAAAGCACTATTGACTAAAATAAAAATCATATATTTAAGACTCTACAATGTTTCAGCTTTGAGTAAAATGACAGACATCATTATTACATTTTAAAAGCTTATTTGCATAAAATTTTTCTTCTGCAATTTGTTAAACTTTACTACTTCTTTTTAAAAAAATTCTTTTCACACAAATGCAAATATTACATTAAAATTTAAACCAGAAAACTAATGATAAAGTGGTCACTGATTTAAATTCTGAATATGACTAAGTCAACAATACAGAGATTGAAAAGGATTTCAGTTTGAATAGTTTATGTAGTAGCATTACAAAACTAGTGGAAAGCTAATGTGGAGTAATCAAAAGCAAATCACAAGTAATAGTAAGGTGACCAACTGCACTCCTTTTGGGAATTTTGTATTCTTTTTTAACTGTGGTACTCTTAAAACACTCTTTTTTACTTGTTCGTACTCTTTTGTATCAATAATTTTAATTTTTTTTTCATTCAATAATTTTAAATTATTGCTATTTCACTGGATTACAGTGGTGAATAATACAAGATTATTCACTAGATGGCAGTATGAGTTTAAGTATTTTTCTTTTTTCATATTATAACTGAATGTAAGTTCTTTATTTGTCCACAATAGTTTTCATTCTGTATTTAAATTTTTGTTCATAATAATTTACATTGGTTCTTTTAAAAAATTAAGTGATTTGAATTATTTCATTTTTGCAAAAGAATTTGTTTTACCCAATTACACAGTACTTATTGCTATTCCAAGTATTCAAAAACTTAAGTAAATCATGTAATGCCTTTGAAAACAAATGTTGTGTTTTTAATTAATAAAATTCTTATAATCTATCAAAAGAATTGGTAAAAAATAAAATAAAAAGTGAGGTCAAATTGATACATAAAAAATGATAATTTAACAAAGCTGTCGAATCTGATGATTTACTAAATACTTAACACAAAGGTCTCATTTAATCCAATTATTTTTTGAATTAGAGCAGAATTTTCCATACCAATGGGTGAAAGGTTTGCTATAACAAAGCATATAAACAAAGATAAACATAAACAGCATCAATGTTTAAAGTAACAAATATTTTCAAAGGTGAAAAGTGATTAGGAATTATAAAAGATACTTCAGCTCTTCATACTATTATCCACAACCACAACTTTAAAAATATAGATTGTACTAAATTATCAAATTTTTATAATCCTCAATTTTTTGTGTGCAAGAACTAAAAGCGAATCAATGATAATTTCAATATTTAAAAATTATTGTAATGAAAAATTATTACAAGATTTTCAAAATGAAACATTTGTCTCTGCTTTAATACCCAATATTAATTTAAATTTATAATATATTGAGGAAGAAATTATAGAAATTTTGGCAAAACATTTATTTTGAATAATGAATGAAAATAGTCTTTGTGGACTATCAGTAAATAACATGAATATTAAAGGATTCAAGCAGAGGGTAGCAGCAAATTTTTACATAAAATTGAAAGTTATGAAGAGAAATATATTAGGAAATGATTGCAATGCATATATATATATTATTGAATCCTATAATTATTAGCTTCCACTTCCATGCCAATTGTTGTAGAGATTATAATAATATCATTATATTTTAACCGTTGTATGATTTGTGTGGCAAATTAAAAACAATATTATGAATATAGAATATGAAAAGCTTCTCAGTTATTCTAAAGTAAGGTGGCTTGCTTTAATGCATTCTTAAATTATATTAACCATTTCAATCATATTTCTTGAATTTGGATAATGTCCAAAAATACTGGAAATATTTTTCAATAATGAGTATTTTAAATTGATACTTCTCTTTGTCCAAAAACCAGGCATATGTTTTTTGCAAAATTGTGATGTTTTACAAGACATATTTTCAATACATTGAAGAATGGATTATTAGTTTAACTGAAATAAAAAGTCCCCAGATGATTCTTTTAAAAAATAAATAGAATGGACAAATGTTAATATAACAGTTCAGTTTATAATAAGAAGAGTAAATATTTTTATATTACTTTGTAATAAGAATAAAAAATTAAGAAGTTTGTTTTTTTTACTCTGATTCTAAGTGTGTGTTAAATATTTATATTCGATATGCAGAATAATGATTTTATTCAAGGAGTATCATGACAATTTTCCAAATTATGACAGTTCTACTGTCATGATTTTATAAGTGACAGAAGGCAATTTGGTCAACGAGCATTTTTTGGAGACTGTAAACAAACTTTTCCAATGTTTGAAACTGTAAACAATTTTTCATCTGACCATATGATATGCCATCAGTCATTCATTTTTCAGATAGAATACTATTAATATTCTGACTTCACACTGTAGTATTCACATCAGAAAATTAGCAATTTAACCATAGATATTTTGAATGTGAAATTTGTAATAGATTTTGTAAAACACCAGAGTGCTTAGATGTATTAACCTTTGCAATTTTCCTTCACATTGGCTTTGTGGTTCTTGTTTTCTTTTGGCAATACTATTATGTAATATTTTTCAGTATTTCTTAAAAAACATTCATTTTTTATTTCAGTTAGTTCTATCAGAGCATCATTCCTTATTGAAGGATTAAGCCCTTGAACAGTTTGAACATAATTGCCGTTAACTCATTGAGCATTACCGATTTGGATCTTTTTAAATTTAAATAGGTGCAATGCTTTTTCTAATGTGATTGTGAAACTGACATCAGTACATTATTAGATACTCTTTTCTTCATCCTCAGAATTCTAACAAAATTTGAAATATATTGGTAAAATTTTCATTTTTATACTGCTATACACTATTAATGTTACAGTAAGTTTCTGACGTTTTACCCAGACATTATATATGTATTATGTTTATATATATTAATTCACATATTACTTATGTTAATAAATTTTTGTATGTGCAGTTCAGTATATATATATCAATAACAATTTTGAACAAACACCCATTTTCTTCTTCTGTTTATTACTTCAGTACGTTATACAATACATAAAAGTCTTATAATCCGTAAGGAAATTTAATATTTTACGAAATGATATTTTTTTTTCTTCGCGCATAAAGAAAACGATATCCAACTGGGAATAGAAAAGAATGAGAAAAATAAATACTAGTTCATGATTATTTTTGTTTCAAAACATAAAACAAGCAGTAAAACATCGATAATTTAATATCTATACACATTTTAGACCTTAATCATAAGTTATAATTTTTGCATTCACATAGAATTAAGAGCATCTGTCTTCCACGTTAAATATTAATCACAATGCGAAAAATTCAAATTTGATTTGCAAATATTTTTGCACTGTGGCGACCTCTATATACATTATACAAACTACATCACGTAATATCATTTTTGTTCATTTATTTTCATAAACGAAATAACACATATTTTACTTTAAAATAAAGTAATCAAAAGATAATAACTAAAAAGTAAATCAAGATATTTTCACGTGGTATTAAAAATTATCTTTTCTGCATTAAAACTATTTCACATTGAAAGATTGATTCAGACCCACCATATTGACGAATAAGGAATCATGCAAAATATACAAAGTAATGTTTAAAAATATTACACTTTCAAAAAAACACATAAATGATAAAAATAAAATACATTAAAAAACATCCTATGAATGAAACTCATTATGTAAATTATTTTTGAGACTGTTTTTTATGGTTTAACTTAAATTACTATTCTGAAACCGGAATTTCTAGAGCGACCGCTGAGGTATTGCGACAACACCGTCTGCACGAGACGGCTGCTTGAGTCATTCATATAGACTAGACCACGTTGTTTTGCTCCTCTGAGCTCAATATGACTTCGGTACGTTTTACTGTTACTAAAGCTGAGGAAGATCCTATTGGGGAGATTAGCAGTGAAGGAAAAAATTATGGAAGTGTTAGCTCTCCAGGTACTCATGTAGGCAACAGCAGTTCAAAAATTGAATTTTCGGATAGCGGAAAAGATCCTACGAAACATGGTGCGTGAGCTTTTTTTTATTATTATAATTTATTTCCTAATCCGGAATTCCTGTTTTGATTATAATTTTGTTTTCATCTTGTTTACTGTTATTGTAAATAATAATAAAAAAGAAGTCAAATAAATATAATTATTCCAATTGATCCGTAAAGCTATAATAGAACCTGTAGGATTTAACGTTAACTGGAGAAAGGGTTCTTATCAGAGTCTGCTTGGGTTGCACAAGGCTCAGTTTTTTTTTTTTTTTAGATATGATTTTTAGAATTAATGTTTTTTTTTTTTTTTAAATATATGCGTTACTTATTATTTTTATCTGATAAAAAATTTGAACTGTCATTAGGAAAGTCTTTTATTTAAAAATAAAATTAAACGGGGTTTCTTACGCTTCATATTAGTAACTCTCGGCATTTTTTGAATAGTGGGGGGGATAATTTTGAACTGATTATTTTCAAGTCTTTTACCATATTTCATATTAATTTATTAAATATATTTTTTTACATTTAATGCTTATTTGAAAACATTAATGCATATTATGTATTATTAGGCAGTATATATATTTATTTAAATTTAATTCATAATTATTTGTTATAATATTACCCCTCTCTTCTTTCGATATTTGGTGAATATTTTCTCTTAATACTTATCTTTTAAGAATTGTTCCAGTTAAATGTAGTAAACATTTGTTATTAATTCGCTAATTTAGTTTTAAATAAATAATATATTTGGTCCATTATTGTGAAATCCGAAATTATTTTAAATTAAAAAAAAAAAAAAAGAAAGCATTATGTAATATACAATCTGTTCCAAAAACACTTGAAGGTTTAAAAGGGTTATCCTGGTGAAAGGACGAATAATCAAATAATTATAATAACAACAATTAGTTAAATCTTGCATTGCTTTGCTATTTCTGTAAAAATTACATTAATTGGTAGTATCATTTGCATATACATCCACTTATTGATTGGTTTGGATATTCTTAGAGTTACTAAAACTTTTTCCTACTATTGGTTAGCTCGATGAATAATGTCTTTTCCCTTTTCTGTTTTTCTTTGGAAGAATTTTGTGATGTCTTTGTCTTGCAAAGGCCATTTAAGGTTTTGCCTTTTACTGGGTTATATATGAAAATTATCTTACATTGGATCATATATATGCATTTTTAAATGTTAATCATATATAATATTAGCTAATTATTATTTAACTAATGTTTTTGTTTTAATAAGAATTAATAATTATAAATAGCATACTTATCAGAGATAGAGGGTAGAATATTGGTTATAATGTTAAGTAAATTTTCTGACCAGTATAGAAGTCTAAAGTTACAAATAAGTTTTATTAGACAAGTAAATTGATGTTTCATTGGAATGCAAAAAGAGCAAAGTGAGAAATAGACTGTATTTATTTTAAAGTAAAAAAAAATAAAAATTTAACAATGTCACATGATCACCATTTCTTATGATTACTCTTAACGGTTATTAAAACAGACAAAACTCTCTATACATATTGCCACTCAGTGCAAGACCGCAAGCCAGAAACTAGTCTGAGGATATTGGATGAGTAGGTACTAGATGGGAATTTTATGCACAAGCCTTCTGGCATCCATTGATTATTCTGGCTTGCACTGAGTGGCAATAAGTATAGAGAGTTTTGTCTGTTTTATTTCACAATGTGTAAATCATTTATAATGTTCTGTGTGATTTGATATCTGACATGATTCTTATTTTAATAATGAATAATATTTCTGTAGACTAATTTTCACTATACCACTTTCATGGTAGGGACTGGTTTTTATCTGCTTTTAACACTTTGTTGAGGGATCTAATCATAAACATATGACCAAAGACATGTAAAAAAGACCTATGATTCCCCAAGATGCGCATTTTATGCTGTACTCACACTCATCAGTTGGCCCAGACCATAATCTCTTACACATATCTTTATCAATTTTCAGTATACATATAGATAGCAAATTACTACAGTTTTATTGATAAATGCAAAATGTGTCTTTTCCCTTTTCTGTTTTTCTTTGGAAGAATTTTGTGATATCTTTGTCTTGCAAAGGCCATTTAAGGTTTTGCCTTTTACTGGGTTATATATGAAAATTATCTTACATTGGATCATATATATGTATTTTTAAATGTTAATCATACATAATATTAGCTAATTATTATTTAACTAATGTTTTTGTGACTTAATGAGTGTATGTTAATAATTTTCATTAGTCATTTGTTAGATTAGAGATTATCCAATAATGAATAACATTTCTGTAGTATGTTGTCTGGGTCAACATGAAATGTGCATCTTGGGTTAGATCTTTTTCATGTGTCTATGGTCATATCTTTATGATTACATCCCTTCATGAGGTGTTCCCTGCCTTGCATGAAAATAATATAGTGAAAATTATACTACAGAAATATTATTTATTATTGGATAATTTCTAGTATAATGAATGACTAATAAAAAATTATTAATATATGATTCTTATTTGTATTTTTTTAAAAATGTTTAAATTAATGAAACTATTGTGCTAAGTTATCCACTTGAGAGTTTGAGTTTCACATGACCTTCTGAGCAACTAACTATTTGGTTATTAATCATTTATAATGCAAATTTTTAGTCAATGTATTTTTAAAATATAAATTTCCAAAAGAAAAATAAACCAAAAAGAAAACATTGCCACAATTTTATAATATTGAAATGGAATTTTGAAATACGATTTTTTTTTTTTTTAAATGTATTGGAAGGGCTTTTTTAAAGATATTTTTCACTAGGGTTTTTTTTTAAAGATTTTTTTTTCTCTCTTTCTCTTGCTTTTTTTTTTTTCTCCAAGTAATTGTTTTAATTCATATTGAATTAGTCAAGTGCAAGTAAGAAATAAATAAATTTGTAAAAATCAATATATAACACATTATGTGGAAGTATTGCACAAAAATGATGTGATGCAATTATCTAAATGCCAAATCAACTTATTTTATATTGCTAAAATGTAGAGTATTTATATACTGAATGTGATTCAATGTATTTAATTGACAGGAAATTTTAGTCATTATTTTTATCATCACCATTTTCAATCATCATCATCTACTGCAGGATGGTCTCTCCAAGTTCAGTCTACCTTCTCCAATCTCTAGCCTTAGTGAAACTTGTCTCCCAGATGAATGAATTTTAATAATACAGATGAATGGATACATTTTTTTTTTTAAATACATGTCAGTCAGTGAAAAGAGAATGCTTGGTGTTGTATTTATTGTAAAATCAAACTTAGCATCTTCTATTTTTGAAATTTCTGGTTGTATCAATGAAAGGCTAATGATGTCAACACTTTCTTTGTATACTGGTTTTAATGCTTCTTTTATTAGCACTTGGGATCCAATCTTAGATTTGGAGAATTCAGAGAATGAAAACTTTTTTTTGATAGCATCATTACAGCAACATCTCTAAAAGACCGAGTTTTTATTCTTGGAAACTTTAATGTACTTGATGATATAAATAATAGACTTTGGCCAAAAGTTATTGGAAATAATGATATTAGTGTTGTAAATTCAAATAATTTATTGTTATTGAAAACTGCTATAAAGAAATAATGATGCATCTATACTCATGAGTCAGAATACAAGAGTTCACATTACCCAAACACAAGCATAGATTGTTGGACAGATCACAGATTAGTATGTTCCAAGATTAAAATGGTAATTGCATTAAAAAATAGATATTATTCAATTATTTTCACAAGAAAATTGATGTTTGTTCTTTAGAAGAATTTATTGTGCGTACTAAATTTCAATAGCTAATAAACATTAAAATTATTAATTTGTATCTTCAGGACTATCATTTTACGCAAACATAAAGTTATCTTCAGGAGTGTATTATGAATACAGCAAATTTATACTTGGGTTTAGTTAAAAGAATAATCATAATTGGTTCGCTAATAATTATTATTAGTGATTTGATTAAGAAACCTCGTATTTTCTGCTTAGAAGAATAATAGATTAAATGTGGAACTTCATAATAAAGATCTGAAGACAGAAGCTCAATGATTGTTAAGAAGAGTTATAAATTTTTGGTGAATTAAAACTGCAAAGAAAATACAGATATTTGCTGATAATGGTCATTCTAGATCTTTTTTTGATGCGCTGAAAACAATGTATGGATCTGAGAAATGGTATCACAATCCTATTAAATCTAGCAATGGGACTTTTTATATGATGATAATGATATTTTGAAAAGGTGGAAGAAGTATTTTGACCATTTAAAAAACAATAATGCAAGAATTGAAATGATGATTTTTAAGATTATATCCATTTTATTGAACAAATATGTCCAGCATAGGGAAGTCAAAACAGCTCTTTGTAATCTTAAAATTGTAAAGACTGTAGATTCTGATGAAATACCTAGAGAAGATTTAAAATATTGTGGTGATATGATAGCTTTAAAAATATAGGAATTTTTATAGGAATATATGAATCCTTGAAATTGTGCCACCTGGTCTCAAACATCATTTATTGTTTTAATCTTTAAAAACAAAGGGAATAGATGAGATTGCAGTAAGTATTGTGGAATATCATTATTATCCATTACAATAAAGATAATTTAAATAATTTTATTTATTAGTTTTTTCTTTCCATCATACATAAATGGTTGGTTAGCAATGGCTCAATATAATTTCAGAGAATCAATAAGCACTGTAGATATAGTTTTTGTTGTCATACAAATGCTAAAAATAGTGACGGGAACAAAAAAGTGATTTGAATATTACTTTTATTGATTTGGTCGAGACAGTTAGTTCAATTAATAGGACAGCTCTATGGCTTTGTTTAAAATTATTTGGTTGTTTACCAAAATTTATTCATATCATATAGCTTCTATATGGTAGAATGAGAGGAAGTGTTATTATTACAGGTAGAAAATCTCAGATATTTGAAATGAAAACTGTTTGTAAACAAGGATATATATTTGCTCCAACATTGTTTTCAATTTTTATGACACTGGTTTTTGGAATTATTTACAGGCAACTGAATCAAACAGGAATCAAGATACAACATAAGTTTGATGGTGAAATTTTTAATTTGAATCAACTAAAATGTAAATCAAGAACTTCTTTTTGGATTCTGAATTTATCATGTACTGATGATTGTGCTATTTTTACCATTTCAAAAGATGATTTACAAAATGCATTTAATGTTTGACTGCAACATGTAAAGAACTTTGGTTTATTAATTAATGTTCAAAAAAAAAATCAAAGTTCATTATCAACCAGTGACAAAAAACCATCTCTAACAACTTTTGTTATCAACTTGTGAATGTAAATTAAAGGTGAACTTAGCTGTTAAGGTATAACCCAAAGACTAATGTGCTATTCTATTGTGCCTTCAACTTTTAACATAATAAAATATAGAATATTCCATCACAGGTAAATAACTATTGCAATTAAGTTGACTGTATATAGAACTGTTATTTTACCTAATTTATTTTATGGAAGTGGAACTATTGATATAATGTAACGACATCAGTAAACTTTCATTTAAGGATGCTCCATAATGTTTTAAAAATAAAATAGCAAGTTGATAAAACCAATCAATTCAATTTACTAAATATAGAGTTAATTACTGCAAAATTATACCTTTATTGGATCAAACATGTAAAATGAATGAACATTGCAAGGCTTCCTAAAAAGATGTTTTTTGGTGAAGTTGAGCATGGTTTTCATGCAAAGATAAACCACATCTATAAGAATTATCTTAAAGGCATTGTAAAGAAATGCAGTGTCGATTGTTTCTATTGGGAAGATTTGGCAGAGAATAGAATATATTGAGAAATACAATTGACCATGGTGTTGAAGTATTTGGAAAAGAAAAATTTTGTGCTGAAAAAATTAAAAATCATTGTAAAATATTAAGCAAACAAAATAATACACCAACACATTCTATATGTAGACATATTTATGATTTGTAGATTGGTTTATATAGTCATCGTAAAAGTTATTTCTAGAATTTTTTTTTGGAGTTAGAATGGATATACAGTACTTGTTTTTGAGTAGCTGCTTATTATGTATTTATTATTACTACCTAACATAAGTCTATATATAATAAGGGCTTTTTTAATATTAGTTTTAATTTAGTATTTATTGACTATATTTGAAAGAAAAAAATCATATTGCATAAATATATGGTATTTTACATGATGTATAGAATACTTCATGTTAATATTGCACTATATAAATAAGTTAATAATAGACAATTTATATATCTACATAATAGGAAAAAAAAGATTATATCTTTTTAACCTTTTGTTTTATATATATATACTAAACAATAAACATTTATTTAAAAAAATATGAAGAATTTTAAATAAGAATTTTAGTGATGTTAGTAGTGGACACAAGCTCCAAAATTTCTGCATAGATCTTTGGAAGTACATGAGCCTGCTTTCTAATTTTTATTTTATTAGTGAATTGTAAAATAAAGAGATGAAAATTAAAAACATTTCAGAATATAAAAAGTAAAATTATGAAAATTGTAATCCTAATATTAGAAAAAACATCTTGACATGAACAGTTCATTAGGACTGTCAAGGATGAAAATTGAAATAGGTTAAAGAGCAGATTAGATTATATATGTATAAAAAAGGATTGGTTTAAGATATCTTCTTTAATGTATAAAGAGCAGATTGTACTTATATTCATAAAGATTCTTTCAATAAAAAGAAAAATCTTATTAGGCAGAGCAGATATATTTATTTTAATTAGAAAATGCATGTTTTTTGTATGATATAACTATGTATATCTGTTATTAAAAATGTGATTTATTGAAAAATATATTTAGTTCTGTAATATTAGATATTTCATAGGAATCTCAATAGTTAATTATATTTTTAACAAGTGTTTTGTATTAATAGGAGTAATAGCAATAAACTTTTGTAATTCATTAATTGTTTTTTGTAAGTATTTAATATACCAAAAGAATGTAATGAAAGATCGTGTATTTTGATTTTTTGTTTTGCATGTTCTTAATGCTTAAGGATACTACTTTTTTTATATTTTAAATTAATTTTATACAGGATGAATTAATTTTTTTAATGAAGGAACTGATAAATCTAGTAATAGATTTGTAAAGTGTGATTGTTGAGTAAATATATGTGAAATTTTAGCACACATCATGAGATAGGTTTTGGAGAGCACATTAATATTTTTTTCTATTGATGTTGGGTAAATTTGTGAATTTTAATTTAATACATATTCAAGATACTATTACAAATGCTATTGACAACTGACTGTAACTGGATGTTATTTATTTTGATCTGGCAAAATATTGGTTTCAGAATTGGTTTTTCTTATCAGTTTCTACTGATATTTGAATCTTTTATTACTGGTAGATTTAAAATGGGATTACAAAGTCTTATACATATCACATTGTAACTGGAGTAGCTCTAGGAAGTAGTCTTGAATCACTAATTTTTTTCAATGGATTATTTGGATATAGGGCAGTGTACTGTTGGCACTAATTTTTTTTTTTGCTGATAATATCACATTGTACAGAACTATTATTGATTTTGATAATCATACAATTTTATAATCCGATATCAAAAGATTTCTAACTTGGTTATCAGAAAAACAAGATGGAAATTAATATTGAAAAATATTTGTGTCTTGTCTTTTTTTTAAAAAGCCATTATTTATCATTTTCAACTACACATCAATCTCATAAAGTATCCCAAGAAAGGAATGCCTTAAAAACTTGGGTATTATTTTTAATAATAATAGAACATTTAATGACAATATTCATTGTTTCAAAAAGCTACAAAATCATGGGTTGATAATCAAATATTGTAAAATGTTTCAGAAAAATATATGTGAGTACTTGTTTAATGTGCTGATTCTTCCAGTAATTAGATTGGCATTGGAAAAAGGTTTTAATTTTTTTCTATGATATCTAAATTATGAAGAAATACATAATATGAACACATTGTATAAAAGATGAATTCTGAATGATATAATGATTTAAAGAAAATTGTATCAGATAAAATGAAAGTGCGAGACATACCTCAAATGACAATGTCTTTTAAAATGAAAACAAAAGATACAAGATCAATATTCCAAAATTCAAAAGTGAGACTTTAAAAAATTCAGTTTTTATAAGATTGCTTAGATATAATAAATATTTTGGTAATATAAATATATTTGAATTAAGCAGTAAAGTTTTAGGATTGCTGTACAATTTTTTCTACAAAGGTTCAATAAATAATTTAAAATTATGCATCTTTAATTGTATGTAATATCTGTTAAATGTACCAAATAAATTATTTCACTTTAATATTTTATTAATGAAGCTACATTAATTATTCATTTTTTTATTAATTGCCAGTTATCACAATTCGTTAAACATTTAGAAATATAATTCTGTGTTTGAAAATGAGAGTATTCATTTATAGTTAAAAATCTACATAGCACACGTGCATTAGCTTTATGGCTGATTATTAATATTACAGTTTGTAAACATAGCGCTATATAAAATAAATATTTATTTAAAAATTATAGTTAAATAACTTTTGCTACTAGCCGATTCACACTGGATTTTGATATAATAAAAATTGCTTTATTCTTAAAATTTCCTTTCTCTATTGGCTTTCATGGAACTAAGCAAATTTAAAGGTTCACTCTGGATAATGGGTTGGCTTAAAGAAACATTGTGACTGGTTTGATCTTCAATCCTAGTGATTAAATTTTTTTCCATTTTTGCAATAAAGCTATCATTCTTTGTAATTGCTTTAATTTTTTTTTTAATTTCTTTTTTATCATTCATGATGGATCTAACTGCTTAGTGAGTCAGTCCTAACTTATGATCTGTATCAGTCATAGACATGTCTTGCATACTTAGTTTATCATTTCTCATTTAAAGTAAGCTGTTTGGTCTCTAAATGGTTTAGCCATGAATATATTAGATTTAATAAGTAATAAAACTTACTAAATTGTACCCATTAACAGTATATTGCATTGCCTTTCATTTGTATATATTTAGGAAAAATTGAAGATTTGTGAATCAACTTATATAGTCTTAAAAGTACTAGTTTAATCAGTGAATGAAATAATATCATTGGCAATAACAAATTTAATTAAATTGTATTTACAAAGAATAAAAAGGCTTATAAGTATTCCATTAATATAAATTTAAAATGATTTGTGTGCTGATTTATTTTTAATTTTGTAATTGTTAAATCGAGGAAAAACAATCATTTTATGAATGAATTTATTTCATATGAAATTTCATATTTATTTATTTTATAATAATCATTTGTGTAATTAATACATTAAAGAGTAATATTAGGATGACTAATATTAGATTTATACTAACCTCATATATATTATTTATTTTAATATTATATTCATATTAAAGTCAACACATTTTTTGATAATTTGTCTAGGGCAATTTAGCATTAGCTCTATTGATTTTTTTTTTTTATCACAAGCACTAGATGTAAATTGGCACAAAAATGCTACATAGTTAATACAAAAAACTAAATATTAAAAAGTATTAAACAAACTGCCAGAGATAAGTACTTAATGCTATAAACAGACTGATGCTTAATGATAATGTTGCATATTAAAGAAAAAGGAAAATGTGCATAATCCAAAAGCAGAACTATTGTAGTGAAAAGACATCAAGTGGGAATCATTATTGTGACTTGATCTTATATTTTTAGAAATTACAAACAGTATTCAGTCTTCCATTTTAAATATATGGTTGTAGGCAGTGAAAAAGTATGTTAATGGATTTCTAAGATGCATTCCGCTCAACCAAATCTCACCCCATATAATTCCTCTTATCACAAATTTATATAATATATATATATATGTCTGAGCATATGAAAATGCAGGAAATGTTTTGAAAAAAAAAGCATAGGGTAAAAGGTTCTAATGAGGATCCTAATTACTATAATGATTTTGTATATCAGCAAGCAGCCATGCATACTATCAAAATTCCTTTCTGAATTGTCCACCTATTAATCTGTTCTTGTTAACATATTTATGTATTAGTTATACTCTAAAATAATAATTGGAGATGTAAAAGTGACCGCATAATAGATTTTTGCATATGTATAATTTTTATCTATTGTATTAATCTATCTATGTATACAGTATGTGTTAGTATCTACTCTGACCCATTACCTATTTTTTGTTCACAAGATGCAACTCATTATATTTCAGGTACACACATACATATTTTCAGTAAATTAAATTCAATATTCACTAGGTGAGATAATTGATTATTAAACCTACTCATCTTTTGTTAAGTTTTTCAAATGACTTAATTTAATCACTCTTTAATAATTCATACATTTTAATTATTTGGAACATTCTCTTTACTGTAAAAAAAATACTGATCTAATGAAAGAAAAAGATCAGCACATTATATTATTAGTAATTTTAATACCATTACAATGAGTAATATAAAATAATCGACTTATAACAAGTATTTGATTAAAAACATCAAAAATCATAATGAATAAAAATATTGTTTTGGTATAACTCGGTGATAGTATTCAAAATATTTATCAACCAATGCAATAAATTTACACCTTTCCCTTCTCATTCTATAAAAGAAAAAAATAAACAAGAAATCATATGAGTCTTTATAAAATATTTATTTATTGAGAATTTTAAATACAAAAAACATGATTCAAAAACCCCCAAAAATGTATCCTATTAAATTTATAATAAAACTGATGATGTATTCAGAAGTGTTAAATAAAAAGCTGAGCTGTTAAAAGAAGCGTTTCTTATTTAGATACATCAGCTATACCATGATAATCCAAATAATTGTTGATTTTTGTACATTCCTATCAGTAACATTTATGTGTTATGAATTTCATACTTTTGTTCAAAATAGTCTAGTTTCTTATTATTTCAAAAATATAATTTTTTTTTTCATTATTCTTAACTTCAGGTATTTCTATCTGCTGATCAATTGCCAAGTCTCAGGCCACTGATAATTATCAAACCACATTTTCACTAATCTGGTTTGTTCATTGAAATGCTTAAAAACATGTTCTGAATACACTGTTCTTTTATTTTTAAGGATTATTTAATTAAATAACATAAATTTACAGAAAATAAGCAGGACATATACTCCTATGTATTATTATGTAACAATTGTTCATTTTAAATCTTCAAAACAAAATTTGTATGTAATGAATTGCTGGCTAGGAATCTAAATATAATTCAGTTACTTTAAATATAATATATTAAGTTGGAAATAATATAAAACTGATTTGCGTAGTTGCAAGTTAATTTAGCAGTGGTGGGGGGTACCATTTTAATGGAATACAATGCTACACAGCACATAATGTAGTGAATTAACACAATTTCTTCAAAATCTTTATTCACATGTTTCAATTATGGTGGAATAAAAGTATTAAATATACGTATATATAAGTAATAAAGTAACTGGTATAAAAGCTTTTAAAATTTTTTTGGGTATATTTTATGATAATTCAAACATAACTCCTCTGTGGATTACTACAAGTAGTTCAATTTTTTGTACTTCTGTTCTTAATCCATGTTATTTCTTTATAAATTGCATTCACACAACTTTTTTTTTTTTTTTAGTTTTGGCTTAAAAATTAAATAATCATTAACACATTTTAATTATAAGATTGGAATCTATTTTCTTCCATTTAACATTTTTCTGGGTTTGATTATAATACCAATACAACAAAGAATGATAGCTTCATTTTCTGACCATTTTCCCACTTTGACCATCAACAGATTTCAGTTGTACAAAACAACAACAAAAAAACATTGTTTCAAATTTAATTCTATTTCATTTTTTATATCATTGATCATTTTATACATTTTACAATGGTACATTTGCCATTATTTATAATCGGTTTACTGATGTCGACATGTTGTTCAAAGTTTCTATATATTCATTTAATTCTCAAAAGAATGTGTATATATATATATAACATTTTTCAATTAGATGAAAACAAACATTGTAATCAACTCACCTGTTTTTTTTTTTTTTCAAGATTACAAAATATTAAATAAAAAATCAAATATATTAATCTTTAACTGAAGTTTAAAGTTTATATCTCTGCTAGAGATAATCTCTAGTTTCGATAATGATTAGTAATAATCATTATTGTATTTATCTGAAATGGATGGCGTGAAAGTTGTGAGTGGAGGAAGTTTGACAATGGTAAATGAAAATGTAACAATGTTAATTAAAAATATCAAAACCTGATTTAGTTTTTCTTCCAAATAGTAATGAAAAACCTGTTTTTAACTTTTAAAAGAAAATTGTTTTTATCTCCATTTGACCGTTTCTAATACTTTCAAAGGGAAACTACACATTGTCTGCATCTAAATATATAGAAAAGTCTAGACTACTACTTAAATTTGTCTAGCCACTTTTATTTTATGGTATAACATGTATACAGTATATAGAGTATATTTACCATCCATTCATATTTTAAATAATAAAAAAATAGTCATGCAAAAATGGCGTTGGGATGTTTATGCATAATCTAATACTGTTTTTAAGATCACATTGGCTATTATTTTTGTAGTATTGAGATGTATGTACTGTATTAAAAAAAGTTTGGATAGCAATTGTTGTTTAATCATATTTAATAGTAATCTTGCTCAGGAGGTCATGTGATATTCAAGCTCTGTAATGGCAGATTAGTATTTTACAGATTGATTTAGTTAGTTTAAACCAAGTTTTTAGTTTATGTGAGAATCAGTAAATATGTTTCTGCCATTTTACTACTGTGCTAAATTGCAAACGTCATGTTTAGATATAGATTTAATTCAGTAATAAAACTACATACAAGAAAGATAATCAGACCATTCCTTTATTCTAAATGCTATATTTTGGTATTAAATCAATTTTATTCAACATAATAATTAATTAACATCAAATGTATATACAGATCAGACTTTATAGTAAGATTTTGAAGGTCTTCATGCATTTGTCAAAGTTTAGAATCTCTTTCATGTTTGTGTAGAGTGTTTCACATTAATGAGGATCCATCTAAATTGATATATTAATAAATGTAAAATTGTCATATTCTTCTCTTTATGAGAAAATTGATTTTTCTTAGTGACAATAAGTGTAGAATGCTTGGATAAGATTGGTCAATAATTTGATGTGATTTTTATAAATATTCTTAAAAAAAATTACATTGAAAAGAGGCATAATTAGTCAATCAGACTTTTTTGAGTAAAAAAGCATATCTTTAAAGTACATTGAATGATGAAATCACTACACATTATCAGGCAAAGATCTTTTTTTTAATTACAAAAGATAATTATTTTTGTTGGACATTGTTATCTGAATTCATCTCTTAAAGGAAATAATTATTGCAAATTTGTAGCAGGTATTATAATAGCTTTAATTTACATCTCATTGATAGAATTTCAACAACTATGAAACATATTCTTGGTACATTATTTTCTTATAAGTGAAATCATTTTTTTGGTTTGACCTTAGCATTGTAATAGAGTGACAGCTTTGAGAGGTATGTAGTCCAGGATTGAAATTCTGTTAATCATTTTTGGTGTTTAGACATCGTGAGACATCCTGAGAAAGTAATCATTCATTTATATTATTTTTGAGTCGAATTGATATGGAATTTTTCAAAATCAAGGGTTAGGTTACTATTATAATATCTTTCATAGTTATCTTCTTTATTCAGTTTTCTCTTCTATGCTTCAATTATTCTTTATTTTATTTATACATGAAATTTTTATTACCTTGTTTGTGCTGAACATTACCTTGTGCTGAAGCAATATTTCAAAATGATGAAGTTGTCCTTATTCATCTAAGATTTTAAAATCTAATTCAAATTATTAAGCCTTCTTGCGAATATTAATAAGATCTTTTTGGATGAATCTTAATTAATAAAAGCTAGTTGCCTTTTCAAATTATATATAATTTGTAATCATTAGTAACTATGTACATTAACAGAATGGTCATTGGATGTGCATGCATGACTTAAACTATTTTATTGCAATATTGGAAATGATGAAAAATTATATATAGTAAAACATTCAATAAATGACTACACTCTAGAAAATAATATACTTTAAGATTGTCCCTATATGCATGTTTATCTTTATAAATATAGGAGAATTTAGCTGATATTGTTGAGTGTCATCAAACTCATAAGAGTTTGTAATTGTGAATGCATTTTTTAACAACTTATGTATATATTGTTCTTTATTCGAAGTGAAATTCTAGACTAGGCAAATTTAGAAGAACCTGATTAAACATGGGATAAGATCAAATGTGCAACAAGTTATGTGGAGGAATTTTATCTCTTTATGTTTTACATGAGAAGGAAAGATCTAATATGGTTATTTAAAAATATATGATTATATCATTATATCATTTTCAGAAAACCAGCCATACTTTTTCTTTTTAATAAATGTAAGAATATATTTACTTCTGTCGTCAACATATTTCTTAAGAGAATTCAAATTAGTGTTAATATTTTCTTTTAAAGAATGAATACAATTTTTTTTTTGTGAATATAATTGAATTAGAATAATATATATTTTTTAATACAACTTTCATTTTAATCTTGGAGCATATCAATAATCTGCACTAGTAAATGGTCATATAATATTCTGTATTATTATTTTTAATTAATGACTATAAGGTAATCTATTAAATGTCACTGTTTTGAGTGTAGATGAATCCATGTTCCTTTAGAGCTGTTTTTCTACCTAAACAAAGTATTTGTAATAATCAATCCTTATATTGGAAATATATTCCACAATAACATGCCATTTGAATTTACAATACCAATTCATATTTTCAATAACTTTTAGCCAAAGTCTACTATTTGTGCCAATATGTGCATTAATGTTTCCAAGAAGAAAAAATCAATCTTTTAATAATATTGCTGTAATAATGCTATTCAATAAATAATAAAATCTGTTCTTCCCTGAAATCTCTGAATCTAAAGTTGGAGCATAAGCATTAATAAAATGAGCATTGATACCACACACATGCATATATATTAATAAATATACATGGATGCAATGCTGCTATTCTGGAACCATTGATTCTACAATCTTTCTAGATTAATGTTTTTTCAAAATTAAGTTAAATATAATAATAATTCAACAATGTATCTTTTATGCCGCCTTATGGTACTTGTGCATTCAACATTCTCACATGCTACTGAAATTGGAATAAATTTTGAATATTTGTTTAGAAATCCAGAATCGCAAATTTTTCTCTTAGAAAAAAAAGAAGAATACAGTGGAGCTGAGTTATCTGCTGCCATTTCTATCCTCCATCATGTACATTGTATACCATGTGTAACAGCTCACATTTTACTTATAAACTTTGATTATAATTTAATACAATTTGTTTAGTGTACTGCAGGTGCACCCTAGTTTTTTACAAGCACATATATACATGTTTTGCTTTGTTATGTATATATAAACAATCATTTTGTTGCATATAGTATGCATATATGTATTACACGTATTATTTAAGTAATATTTTGGGAAAACATCAAAACTTCTGGTTCCCTTTTCCATAACAGGTTGTCTTACTGGGAAGTCTACCATCTGGTTTTTACTGATAAAACCAAGACTATTAACTTGCTTCCTATTGGAATACTCTGGTTCACAAAATTGACTAAATTTCTCAAACTTAGTCCTAAGTTTGTTGACTTTCTGCTAACAGTTAACCTTGGGACTCTTCCTATGGGGTCCTTTCTTTACTATCAAAGGGGTTATAATATTGATCCTGTTTTTCCCCTATGCCTCAAGCAGGAGGAGACCATTGCCCACATTTTGGATCAATGTGAATTGTGGATTTACTTCCGAAACCTGGCTCTGCAATGGATTAATAACGTGGATCCTGCCAACATTCTTCTCAAGACTGCAATCCAAAAGGGATGCTTTGGTCCAATTAGGCTTGCTACATTTATAAACTTTTCCATTTGGTCAGTCTAATGCAGGATTATTTTTGATAATGATATTAGTGTTCTATTGATGAACTTTTCTTTAATAGCCTACACAACATCAGTGAATACGACAAACGGACTTGCCAACCCTGATTGGCCGAACAGACCTGGGGCCAGACCAGGCTGTAGTTTAATCCTGGGAACCCTATTGTCTTATATTCTGGCTCCATATGCAATTTTTGAAATCTACTTAACTCTTTACATATGTATGCAATCTCTATATTTGATTTAGCTCTGTATACTTATTGATCCTATTGCCTTGTTTTCTGGCACCTTATGTAATCTTTGAAATTTATTTTGTTGGCTTATCTGTATATGTAATTATCAACTATGCCATGATAATCCAAATAATTGTTGATTTCTGTACACTCAACCCTTTGAGACCGAAAACCGCTTTTTTACGCATTAAAAAAAGTTTGCAATTTCGACCACAATAGCGTGCAAACCGTATACGTCACAGTTACGCTTTTTTTTCTTTCTCTCCGCCATTTTTCTATCTTTTTGTACGTCTAAAATTTTTTTCTGTGCGATGAAAATTAGATTTTTTATAGCAATTTTTGTAAAGTACATTATTAAAATTTTGTAATTTTTTTTATCTTTCTAGATTTTATCAACTGATAAAAAAAATATACGGAGAAAACAATTATTTTCGCCGCTAAACGTAATTATGATTCTAACGAACTTTTCTGTTGATGTGTTTGATTTTGACGTTTCGTATTCCCCATTACCTGTAAGTATTCAACATTCATCATCATCATCTCCCACTAATATATAATAATTGCTTGTAATTCCTTTGGGTTATTTATTTTATTTTATTTACTGTTTTTATACATTTCATTGTAGATAAGTTTTTATTCATTTTATAGCATACTTTGCTATTATGGTTTGCTATGTAATAATGCATAATTTAGCTCACTCTTACCCTCATGATATTCCAATAATGTAGTAATTATTTTTTACATGCATAACTTAGAATTTACTACGTTTTTATTCATTTCATTGTAGATAACTTTTTATTCATTTTATAGCATACTTTGCAGATAACTTTTTATTCATTTGATAGCATACTTTGCTATTATGGTTTGCTATGTAATAATGCATAATTTAGCTCACTCTTACCCTCATGATATTCCAATAATGTAGTAATTATTTTTTACATGCATAACTTAGAATTTACTACATTTTTATTCGTTTCATTATAGATAACTTTTTATTTATTTGATAGCATACTTTGCTATTATGGTTTGCTATGTAATAATGCATAATTTAGCTCACTCTTACCCTCATGATATTCCAATAATGTAGTAATTATTTTTTACATGCATAACTTAGAATTTACTACGTTTTTATTCATTTCATTGTAGATAACTTTTTATTCATTTTATAGCATACTTTGCAGATAACTTTTTATTCATTTGATAGCATACTTTGCTATTATGGTTTGCTATGTAATAATGCATAATTTAGCTCACTCTTACCCTCATGATATTCCAATAATGTAGTAATTATTTTTTACATGCATAACTTAGAATTTACTACATTTTTATTCGTTTCATTATAGATAACTTTTTATTTATTTGATAGCATACTTTGCTATTATGGTTTGCTATGTAATAATGCATAATTTAGCTCACTCTTACCCTCATGATATTCCAATAATGTAGTAATTATTTTTTACATGCATAACTTAGAATTTACTACGTTTTTATTCATTTCATTGTAGATAACTTTTTATTCATTTTATAGCATACTTTGCAGATAACTTTTTATTCATTTGATAGCATACTTTGCTATTATGGTTTGCTATGTAATAATGCATAATTTAGCTCACTCTTACCCTCATGATATTCCAATAATGTAGTAATTATTTTTTACATGCATAACTTAGAATTTACTACATTTTTATTCGTTTCATTATAGATAACTTTTTATTTATTTGATAGCATACTTTGCTATTATGGTTTGCTATGTAATAATGCATAATTTAGCTCACTCTTACCCTCATGATATTCCAATAATGTAGTAATTATTTTTTACATGCATAACTTAGAATTTACTACGTTTTTATTCATTTCATTGTAGATAACATTTTATTCATTTTATAGCATACTTTGCAGATAACTTTTTATTCATTTGATAGCATACTTTGCTATTATGGTTTGCTATGTAATAATGCATAATTTAGCTCACTCTTACCCTCATGATATTCCAATAATGTAGTAATTATTTTTTACATGCATAACTTAGAATTTACTACATTTTTATTCGTTTCATTATAGATAACTTTTTATTTATTTGATAGCATACTTTGCTATTATGGTTTGCTATGTAATAATGCATAATTTAGCTCACTCTTACCCTCATGATATTCCAATAATGTAGTAATTATTTTTTACATGCATAACTTAGAATTTACTACGTTTTTATTCATTTCATTGTAGATAACTTTTTATTCATTTTATAGCATACTTTGCAGATAACTTTTTATTCATTTGATAGCATACTTTGCTATTATGGTTTGCTATGTAATAATGCATAATTTAGCTCACTCTTACCCTCATGATATTCCAATAATGTAGTAATTATTTTTTACATGCATAACTTAGAATTTACTACATTTTTATTCGTTTCATTATAGATAACTTTTTATTTATTTGATAGCATACTTTGCTATTATGGTTTGCTATGTAATAATGCATAATTTAGCTCACTCTTACCCTCATGATATTCCAATAATGTAGTAATTATTTTTTACATGCATAACTTAGAATTTACTACATTTTTATTCGTTTCATTGTAGATAAGTTTTTATTCATTTTATAGCATACTTTGCTATTATGGTTTGCTATGTAATAATGCATAATTTAGCTCACCCTTACCAGTTGCTCCACATCATCATCATCAGTTATTTTGAAATTGATTTTGCTCATGCATTTATATTTTCAACAATTTGCAAACTGTCTTCAAACTATCCACTCTGTTCTGTGAAACTAACAAGGTGAAAAAAATAAATACCTCACAATGCTGAATCAACAGTCATCATCATCTATGTATGTATCATCACCAGTTGCTCCACATCATCATCATCAGTTATTTTGAAATTGATTTTGCTCATGCATTTATATTTTCAACAATTTGCAAACTGTCTTCAAACTATCCACTCTGTTCTGTGAAACTAACAAGGTGAAAAAAATAAATACCTCACAATGCTGAATCAACAGTCATCATCATCTATGTATGTATCATCACCAGTTGCTCCACATCATCATCATCAGTTATTTTGAAATTGATTTTGCTCATGCATTTATATTTTCAACAATTTGCAAACTGTCTTCAAACTATCCACTCTGTTCTGTGAAACTAACAAGGTGAAAAAAATAAATACCTCACAATGCTGAATCAACAGTCATCATCATCTCCCACTCATATATAATAATTGCTTGTAATTCCTTTTGATTATTTATTTTATTTTATTTACTATATTTTTATTCATTTTATTTTAGAAACAAATTTTTAAATTATTTATTTGCATATTTGGCAATTATGATTTGCCATGAAATAATGCATAATTTATCTCGCCCCACCCCTGATTTTTCAATAATATAGTCATTATTTTTTACCCCCATAACTTAGAATTTACTATGTTGTTATTCATTTTATTTTAGAAACAAATTTTTAAATTATTTATTTGCATATTTGGCAATTATGATTTGCCATGAAATAATGCATAATTTATCTCGCCCCACCCCTGATTTTTCAATAATATAGTCATTATTTTTTACCCCCATAACTTAGAATTTACTAAAGTTATTACTGTTATTTTTTTTTTGATCCTCACTAAAACCTTGCATTTCTAATAGATATCCCGCATAGAGGGCCTAGAAAAACAACTGCTTGCAAAAATAGAACATACAGAGTGTCAAGCAGAAAAACGAAATTGAAATGGTCACCTTTTGCCACATTACACCAACAATCTGTAACTCAGGTAGGTCATGTTATATATTATTTTTTTCTGCATTTTATGACGAATTTGATGAAGCTGTCTATGAAATTGTCATTTTAGGCTATATCTTTCAAAATTGAGAGTTTGTGAACCAATGTAAAAATAAAGATATTTAAAAATGTGAAAAATCTTCTTTTTTTAATTATTTTTTTGTGGTAATGACTATTTTATCAGCTTCATTACATTCTTTCATATTTGCACTTTCTAAAAATGTATATATATTTGTTATTTATTGTAATAAATTAGACATTTCATTTAAAATTGTATGTCCTGTAATTTTTTCTGGGAATTCAAAATGGCCGTTCAGGTCTCTGGGGATAAGTAACATTTATGAGTTATGAATTTCATATTTTTGTTCAAAATAGTCTAGTTTTTAATTATTTCAAAAATATAATTTTTTTTTCATTATTCTTAACTTCAGGTATTTCTATCTGCTGATCAATTGCCAAGTCTCAGGTCACTGATAATTATCAAACCACATTTTCACTATTCTGGTTTGTTCATTGAAATGCTTAAAAACATGTTCTGACTACACTGTTCTTTTATTTTTAAGGATTATTTAATTAAATAACATAAATTTACAGAAAATAAACAGGACATATACTCCTATGTATTATTATGTAATAATTGTTCATTTTAAATCTTCAAAACTAAATTTGTATGTAATGAATCGCTGGGTGAGAGTCTAAACATAATTCAGTTGCTTTAAATATAATATATTAAGTTGGAAATAGTATAAAACTGATTTGCATTGTGCTGTGTCTTATGACCAGCAAGTAAATAAATGGACAAAGGCAGAATTGAGATGGTAAGATTATAGTTTAATACGGATAATTGTTCGGCTTTGTATGGTGGTGCCATCTTTCGGGATACTCGGTTATTTTCTGATAACTTTCATTTTCTGGTAAACTGCAATCACGGGCTTTGTGACCAATTTTTCTACATTGGTAACATTTAATTTGTTTATCGGTTTTGGGCTTAACTTCAGACAGTTTAAAATTTGCATTTTGAAGTGTTTCTGTTCTCTTGAAGCTTCTGAACTCTCTCGCTTGGTCAAGCTACAATTCATAAGTTGTTGCACGTCTGATAGCCTCTTCATAGGTTACATCTTTTATTGCCAGTAAGATCTGTCTAAACTGGTCATCATTTATTCCGTATAATAGTTGTTCTATAAGGGCTTCTAAATATTTACCGTAAAGGCATGGCCTTGCCATCTCTCTTAAACCAATGTCATATTCTTTTATTTTCTCATTCTTTCTTTGCCTTCTGCTTCTAAAGTGCAATCGAGCAATAAACTTGGATGGCTGGGGATTAAAATATTCATTTAGCTGTGTTACGAGCTCATCATATTTCTGTGTCTCCGGGGAATTTCCACATAGTTTGTTCGCTATTTCGATTACTCTTTCGCCTGCAAAGCAAAGTAATGAGGCTACTTTTACAGTATTCTCCGTAATACTATTTAGTATAAAGTAGTTTTTTATTCTCTGAACATACAATGGCCAATCACTCGGATTTTGTACATTAAATTCGCAAATAGAAACTTGCGATATGCTCGCCATTTCTCTGTTGATTCTGTTCCACTTGCTGTTTAGGCAATTATTTGCAGATTCGATCCTATGATGACCGAGCCAATTTTTAATGCAATTCCGTTCCTGTATTAACTGCCACTTTCTTTGATTCGATTCCTGTGCCGACTGCGCCAATTTGCTGTCTTATGACCAGCAAGTAAATAAATGGACAAAGGCAGAATTGAGATGGTAAGATTATAGTTTAATATGGATAATTTTAACTATATACATAGCCTATTATAAGGCGAAATAAAATAATAAAAGGTCGTGGTGACCTGCATATAAATACCCTAGTCCTGCTTTTGGACTTACAGAGGGAGGAGTCTCTGACTATAATTAAAGCTCAGAACATACTCAGAACATATTCAGAACAATTAGATCAAGTTATGGCGGTTTATATACCCCTCAAGACTTCTGGAGTCTTTTACATTCCTAACCATATATGGTGTTTTCACTTACGTTTTTACATACACACAGTATTTTCATGTTTCTCACCATATATGGTATTTTACATAGTTTTCTGACCCTATAAGGTCAGCTGGGCTTTCTATTATTATACAACTTTCTATGATTTAATAACATTGCAATTTTACACAATCGTTATTCTTAATTACTATACAGTTATTTTACATATTGATTATACATTACAGTTATTACTTTTATTCTATGTTTATACAATTATTATTGTTGTTTTACATATTCGTTACATTTATACAATTATTATTATTTACATATTCATTATACATTATGTGTTTATATGAATACTGCACATTGTTGCAAGTTAATTTAGCTGTGATGGTGGATACCATTTTAGTGGAGTAGGATGCTACATAGCACATAAAGTAGTAAATTAACACAATCTTCAAAATCTTTATTCATATGTTTCAATTATGGTGGAATAAAAGTATTAAATATATATAAAAATAATAAAGTAATTGATATAAAAGCTTTAAAATTTTTTGGGGTATATTTTACGATAATTCAAACATACTCCTATGTAGATTATTACAAGTACTTCATTTTTATGTACTTCTCTTCTTATTCCATGTTATTTCTTTATAAAATGCATTCACACAACCCTTTTTTTTATTTTAGTTTTGGTAAAAATTAAATAATCATTAACCCATTTTAATTATAAGATTGGAATCTATTTTCTTCCATTTAACATTTTTCTGGGTTTGATTATAATACCAATACAACAAAGAATGATAGCTTCATTTTATGACCATTTTCCCACTTTGATTTCAATTGTACAAAACAACAACAACAACAATAAAAAAAAACCACATTGTTTCCAATTTAATGCTATTTCTTTTTATATCATTGATCGTTTTATACATCTTACAGTAGTATATTTGCCATTATTTATAATTGTTTTATTGATGTTGACATGTTGTTCAAAGTTTCTATATATTTATTGAATTCTCAAAAGAATGTTTATATATATAACATTTTTCAATTGGATGAAAACAAACAATGTAATCAACCCACCTGTTTTTTTTTCAAGATTACAAAATATTAAATAAAAAATCAAATATATTAATCTTTAACTGATGTTTAAAGTTTATATCAGTGCTGGAGATAATCTCTAGTTTCGATAATGATTAGTAGTAATCATTATTGTATTTATCTGAAATGGATGGCGTCAATGTTGTGAGTGAAGGAAATTTGACAATGATAAATGAAAATATAAGTAGCAACAAAAAATAAATAAATAAAAATGTAACAATATTAATTAAAAATATCAAAAACTGATTTAGTTTTTTTTCCAAATAGTAATGAAAAACCTGTTTTTAACTTTTAAAAGAAAATTATTTTTATCTCCATTTGACCGTTTCTAATTTTTAATACTTTCTAAGTGAAACTACTCATTGTCCGCGTCTAAATATATAGAAAAGTCTAGACTACTACTTAAATTTGTCTAGCCACTTTTATTTTATGGTATAACATGTATACAGTATATAGAGTATATTTACCATCCATTCATATTTTAAATAATAAAAAAATAGTCATGCAAAAATGGCTTTGGAATGATTATGCCTAATCTAATACTGTTTTTAAGATCACATTGGCTATTATTTTTGTAGTATTGAGATGTATGTACTGTATTAAAAAAAGTTTTGATAGCAATTGTAGTTTAATCATACTTAATAGTAATCTTGCTCAGGAGGTCATGTGATATTCAAGCTCTGTAATGGCAGATTGGTATTTTACAGATTGATTCAGTTAGTTTAAACCAGGTTTTTAGTTTATGTGAGAATCAGTAAATATGTTTCTGTCATTTTACTACTGTGCTAAATTGCAAACTTCATGTTTAGATATAGATTTAATTCAGTAATAAAACTACATACAAGAAAGCTAATCAGACCATTCCTTTATTCTAAATGCTATATTTTGGTATTAAATCAATTTTATTCAACATAATAATTAATTAATGTCAAATGTATATACAGATCAGACTTCATAGTAAGATTTTGAAGGTCTTCATGCATTTGTTAAAGTTTAGAATCTCTCATGTTTGTGTAGTGTTTCACATTAATGAGGATCCATCTAAATTGATATATTAATAATGTAAAATTGTCATATTCCTCTCTTTATGAAAAAATTGATTTTTCTTAGTGACAATGAGTGTAGAATGCTTGGATAAGATTGGTCAATAATTTGATGTGATTTTTATAAATATTCTTTAAAAAAATTACACTGAAAAGAGGCATCTTAGCCAATCAGACTTTTTTGAGTAAAAAAGCATATCTTTAAAGTACATTGAATGATAAAATGACTACACATTATCAGGCAAAGATCTTTTTTTTATTACAAAAGATAATTATTTTTGTTGGACATTGTTATCTGAATGCATCTCTTAAAGGAAATAATTATTGCAAATGTATAGCAGGTATTATAATAGATTTAATTTACATCTCATTGATAGAATCTCAACAACTATGAAACATATTCTTGGTGCATTATTTTCTTATAAGTGAAATCATTTTTTGGTTTGAAGTGTAATAGAGTGACAAATTTGAGAGGTAAGTAGTGTGGGATTAAAATTCTGTCCATTTTTGGTGTTTAGACATCATGAGACCTCCTGAGAAAATCATCATTTGTTTATATTATTTTTGAGTTGAATTGATATAAACTTTTTAAAATCAAGGGCTAGTGAATAAATTAGTTATAATCTATCTATATTTTCTCCTACATCGTATTTTTGATCATCAGCTTTTCTATTTATTTATCATATAAAAGTATTTTTTACCATTATAATATCTTTCATAGTTATCTTCTTTGTTCAGTTTTCTTTTCTTGTTTATCTTCAATCATTCTTTATTTTACTTATACATGAAATTTTAATTACTTTGTTTGTTTATGCTGAACATTACCTTGTGCTAAAGCAATATTTTAAAATGATGAACTTGTCCTTATTCATCTAAGATTTTAAAATCTAATTCAAATTATTAAGCCTTCTTGCGAATATTAACAAGGTCTTTTTGGATGAATCTTAATTAATACATCAAAAGCTTGTTGCCTTTTCAAATTATATATAATTTATAATCATTAGCAATTATGTTTGTTAACAGAATGGACATTGCATGTATGTATATATATATGCATGCATGACTTAATCAAACTATTTTATTGCAATATTGGAAAGATGAAAAATTATAAATTATATATAGTAAAACATTCAATAAATGACTACACTCTAGAAAATAATATACTTTAAGATTGTCCTTATATGCATGTTTATGTTGATAAATATAAGAGAATTTAGCTGATATTATTGAGTGTCATTAAACTCATAAGAGTTTGTAATTGTGAATGCATTTTTTAACAACTTAGGTATATATTGTTCTTTATTCGAAGTGAAGTTCTAGACTAGGCAAATTTAGAAGAACATGGTTAAACATGTGATAAGATCAAACATGCAACAAGTTATGTGGAGGAATTTTATCTCTTTATGTTTTACATGAGAAACTAAAAAATCTAATTTGGTTATTTAAAAATATATGATTACATCATTATATCATTTTCAGAAAACCAGCCATATTTTTTCTTTTTAATAAATGTAAGAATATATTTATTTTTATTGTCAATATATTTCTTAAGAGAATTCAAATTAGTGTTAATATTTTCTTTTAAAGAATTAATACAATTTTTTTTTGTGAATATAATTAGATTGGAATAATATATATATATATTTAATACAAACATTTTTATCTTGGAGCATACCAATAATCTGCACTAGTAAGTGCTCACAGAATATTCTGTATTATTTTTTTATTCGTGACTATAAGGTAATCTATTAAATGTCATTGTTTTGAGTGTGGATGCATGCATCTTTCTTTAGAGCTGTTTTTCTACCTAAACAAAGTATTTGTAATAATCAATCCTTATATTGGAAATATATTCCACAATAACATGCCATTTGAATTTACAATACCAATTCATATTTTCAATAACTTTTAGCCAAAGTCTACTATTTCTGCCAATATGTGCATTAATGTTTCCAAGAAGAAAAAAATCAATGTTTTAATGGTATTGCTATAATAATGCTATTCAATAAATAATAAAATCTGTTCTTCCCTGAAATCTCTGAATCTAAAGTTGGAGTATAAGCATTAATAAAATGAGCATTGATACCACACACATGCATATATATTAATAAATATACATGGATGCAATGCTGCTATTCTGGAACCATTGATTCTACAATCTTTCTAGATTAATGTTTTTTCAAAATGAAGTTAAATATAATAATAATTCAACAATGTATCTTTTATGCCGCCTTATGGTACTTGTGTATTCAAAATTCTCACATGCTACTGAAATTGGAATAAATTTTGAATATTTGTTTAGAAATCCAGAATCGCGAATTTTTGTCTTAGAAAAAAAAGAAGAATACAGTGGAGCTGAGTTATCTGCTGCCATTTCCATCCTCCATCATGTACATTGTATACCATGTGTAACAGCTCAGATTTTACTTATAAACTTTGATTATAGTTTAATACAAATTGTTTAGGGTACTGCAGGTACACACTAGTTTTCTACAAGCACATATATACATGTTTTGCTTTGTTATGTATATATAAACAATCATTTTGTTGTATATAGTATGCATATATGAATATACTGTATATATGTATTACACGTATTATTTAAGTAATACTTTGGGAAAACATCAAAACTTCTGGTTCCCTTTTCTATAACAAGTTGTCTTACTGGGAAGTCTACCATCTGGTTTTTACTGATAAAACCAAGACTATTAACTTGCTTCCTATTGGAATACCCCAGTTCACAAAATTGACTAAATTTCTCAAACGTAGTCCCAAGTTTGTTAACTTTCTGCTGAAAGTTAACCTTGGGACTCTTCCTATGGGGTCCTTTCTTTACTATCAAAGGGGTTATAATATTGATCCTGTTTTTCCCCTATGCCTCAAGCAGGAGGAGACCATTGCCCACATTTTGGATCAATATGAATCGTGGATTCTTTGGTCCAATTAGGCTTGCTACACATTCTTGGATCAATATGAATCAAAAGGGATTCTTTGGTCCAATTAGGCTTGCTACATTTATAAACTTTTCCATTTGGTTAGTCAGATGCAGGATTATTTTTTATAAGGGTATTAGTGTTCTATTGATGAACTTTTCTTTAATACCCTACACAACATCAGTGAATATGACAAACGGACTTGCCAACCCTGATTGGCCAAACAGACCTGGGGCCAGACCAGGCTGTAATTTAATGCTGGGAAACCTATTGTCTTATATTCCAGTTCCATATGCAATTTTTGAATATTAACTCTTTACATATGTATGCAATCTCTGTATTTGATTTAGCTCTGTATACTTATTGATCCTATTGCCTTGTTTTCTGGCACCTTATGTAATCTTTGAAATTTATTTTGTTGGCTTATCTGTATATGTAATTGTGTTACTTGATTTAACTCTGTATACTTATTGCCTTTTTTTGTATTTTACCTGTGTGTGAATAAATTTGTTTTTGAAATGTACTTTGGGAGCAATTTGAAAATTATAATTGCAATTTGTAATATTATAATTGATTACTTATTAGTCTGAATTCAGAACAGGTTAGATTTACCTGATTAAGGAGGTTTATTTAAACTTTTTGGTATCAACAATTTCAATGTCTGTGGTCAAGTTCCAATTTTTATTGTCCATGTAAGTATATTGGACTATAAATAAAGGTGGGATTCCATATTTATTGTTAAAAGGAGGTTGCTTTGACAACAGTTTGAGATTGTTATCTATATTGGGATTGTCTAAGGGTTGATTGGTTTCTAATGATATGTAAATATTACAACATAAATGGATGTATATGAAATATTTAAATTCCAAGATATATTATCTATGCTGAACTTAATGTAATTAGAAGGGATTTGAACACATAATTTTTAAGATCCTTACAGACATCCACTACATCTTATACAACTGAAGCACATCACCACATACATGTGAAAAAGATAAAATCTCAAAATATATGTTTTTCATGTGAAGCAGCATTCATCAGTTGGTATAAATCATTATCTCCCACATATATAATCAGTGCTCAGTTTATATTAAGATAGAAAATTTTCAAACTTTAATTGAGAGGCTTCAATCTTCTCCACCCTCTAACTCTTCAGCCATCCATATCATTGAAAATCTTACGGAAAGCTCAAAGCCCTTGTTGATGACGATATTACTGTCATAGCCATGTTGACTTTAAGTCACTCTGATCTTTTATGTAGAGGATCCTAATATGTCCATTTGAGTACACAGAAGTGGGATGGGCAGAATAAGTAATATTTAAATACAAGTATGTTGTCTATACTGAACTTAATGTAATTAGAAGGGATTGAACTCAGACTTTCAAGCTTCCTACAGCTATCCACTCCATCTTATACAACTGATACATATGACTACTTACATGTGAAAAAGATAAATGATTTCCAATATAGGAATTTCATGCTGAACTCCACTCAACAGTTGTTCCAGATTATCTTCTACACACTTATATAAATGCTCAGTTTATATTAAGATAGCAAATCTTCAAACATTAATGGACAGGCTTCAATCTTCTCCACCCTACAACTATTCAGCCTTCCATAACATTGAAAATCTGACGATGGAATGCTCAAAATCCTTGTTGATGCCAATATTATTGTCATACCCATGTTGAACATACACACATTTTGCACAATGCAAACACACCACTTTGTATGATTCACATTCCATAAAGTATTTGCCATATATTAGTGCTTTCTTAATCATTTATTGAATAAAGTAATATAATACATTTTCAGAAATATATATATGTTTTTACATATATTGAGATTGAATCGGAATGAAAGCTTTCAAAAACTATTACTCTTATCTTAGGATAAGATGGTTATTTTCTTTCTAAAAAAATTTGCCAATAATTAATTATTTTTTTAAAAAAAACAAACTTTTATTGACATGGGAGTTCCTGAGACGTTTGTACTCGGTGATAGAGTTGGGCGCGATTAATGGATTTTACAGGAGGCTATCTCTCTACCACTGCATCAAACTGTGCAGAGCATCAATTATTCAGATGGGTTAGAAGTAGCTAAATCTGTTTCATAAACAGTTTTTTTTTTTTTAAAAAGGCAAATTCCTTTTATATTAAAAATAAGTGATTTTAAATCTATAAAATTAAAAAAAAGTGTTTAAAAAATTTTTTTTTTTCACATTAAAGAAAATTGTTTGAAAGGAAATAACCTGATTTCATAGCAGGATATCTTAAAAATGTCAGCTTTGATCTTTGTTTTTAAGATTTTAAGCAAATCTATTTTATCTATTTTTGTGATAGAGTTGCTTAAATGTTTGCCCGTGTGTATATATATTACAAATTCTCTTCATTCATTTTAGTTAAATTTTATTTTTCAAAATGTTTTTTGTTTGACTATATAAAATATCATTCTCGAGAATGTCTTCTTTTTTTAGAGATTCTAGAATTAGTGGACATTGGTGAAATTCTTTACTTCCAGTCAGTCATATTAAGGAAATACTTCCAAAGATATATCCAAGTTAAAGTATTTAATGATAATTTTATTTAGGGCTAATAAGATGATAATATACTTTTTTTAAAAAAGAAAGTACTATACACTATATTGATGCTTTAGTAAAGGCAAAAACATATTTCTGCTCACTGACTAGTGTCCTATAATCTGTTCACTTGAGAATAATTTTATATCAATTACTCTTTCATTTTATGTGTTCATCCTATCTGCATTTAATTTTTTTAATTTTTTACAATTATTTCAGTAATATTAGTTTGGGCTTGAATATATATTACATATATTTTTATCTATTTCCCAAATTCATCACCATCTCTGCTGCCCAATTCTATAAACTTCTTGCCTTTCCACTATTCAATTTCTTCCCTGCCTCATCAATTCATTTTCTGTAAAACTAATATTTTCATTAGTATGTTCTTTTATGTTTGTTATCATTTGTCCACATCTAACATCTTTTCTATATCCATTATATACTTATTTAAGATTGTCTCTACTTTTTCTTCTTCTTTAGAGTTACACTCTTTTTCCTCATCATTTAGTAATACTATTCTTTCCTCCCTATATTCATTCTTTTAATATATTTCCAAATTTTTTTACTTTCATCTCTTCCACTTTTATTAATATCCTCCAATAATTTACTATTTAATTTCATCCTCTCTCTATAATTATCTATTTTAGCCAACTTCTTTTTTTTTTTAAAAAAGCTTTTCCATTTAATATTAACATCTTTTTCACTTTCTTTGTTTTTAATAGCACATTTATATTCTCTGTATGCTTTCCCCTCTCTTTTACACTTTTATTCTCACTTTTCTAGTATTTTTATTCTTCTGAATATTCTCACCTAAAATCCTATTTGCCACTTTTTCTAGTTCATCATACTAGTCCTTATATTCATATCCAACAAACTCTTCTATGATTTCTTTTACAATTCTTTTAACTTATTTTTATCATTCATTCTTCATCCATATCTTTCACTATCCTTATTTTTATTATTATTTTCCATCACATTACTAACCATTTCCATTTTAAAGAAATTATGATAACCATAATTTTTCATACATTATTCATTTTCTCTTTCTCTTTTAATATATAATCTATTGTGTGGAATATATTATTTCTAGACCTTGTGTATTGCCCTTCATAAATATTTGATAAATTTCCTATGCTCAAATTCACTCTCTGACAAAAAATTTTTCATAAGCCTGTCCATTCTTGTTATCCACATTGTCAATTTCTTCAATATGCCCATTCATATCTTCTATAACTATTATTTTCTTCCCTCTTTTTTTGAAACTGTATATTCTTAACAAGGCATTCATATATGTTATTGTTCCATTCCATTATAATTTGACTATTTCCAGTGGCCATATACACTATAGCACCATCCATTCTTGTCTTCCTAACTTTATCTCAAATCACAAATACTCTTGACACTTTACAGTATTAAATATTTTTTGATATAACTCCTATACCATAATCCATTTTTTATTTTTTACTTATACCCTGCCATACCAAGCCTTCCAGTGTTAGGTTTTTCTCTTAGATGTGATTCCACTACTGCTAATACCTCAAGTTCTTTTGTTTTTAACTGCTTTGTTTAATTCTAGCCACTTTTCTGGTCTCATATCACCTTGCATATTTAAATATCCAATTTTAACAATTTCTTCCTTTTTTACTGAAATTCTTTTGACTCTTTCTTCTCTATTACATTTGTAATTAGCTTGTTTATCATTAGTTTTATAGATTCATTCTCTCTCCACATCTACATTTATATTTAAATCAGCAACCCTTTGTTTACTTTTTACATCCCATCCATTCTTAATCTTCTTTTTGATAATACTGTAATTTAAAACCCTACCACCATTTATAAGTTTCCTGAACTACAATAGTTTTCATAGCTCAAAACTCTGATACTTTACTTACTTGTTTTGCTAAATGCAATCCATATTTACTATATAACTTCCTCTTACTAATAAAAAAATCCCACACATCCACAAACATAACATGATTTCTCTCATAATTTTTTAATCTCATTTATAGAATATGCCCTATTTAACATATATCTATTGACAAATCTTGGTAGTAATTCAACTACTCCTACTCTTTTCTTAACTTTATTCAAATTACTAATCAAATCTTTGTATTCATTCACTACCTTCTCTGATGGCTCTGACAAATTATTTATCCCTTGTTTTATTATCTTATCTGCATCCCTAATTCTAGCTCCAGGCAAACTTACTCTTACATATCTATTTCTATTTTCCCTTGCAATTACATCACATCATCTAATTAGAAAGTCCCCTATCAAGACTGTTTCATAGTTTACATTCCCTACTTCATCCATATTCTTTCCACCTGGATTTCATCTACTTCTCCCTAATTGTTTCTATTCCTTAATTCCTTGATCTGCTCAGACTTCATCTCTAACACTTTTTGTTTTACTTCTACATCCTTTATCTTGTCTTATATCTTACTTATTCTTTGCCTAACTATCTCTACTGCATTACTTATCTCTTATCATTCCACTAAATATGTATTCTATTTTCTTAACTACATTTTCCTCCATTTCTCCTGACTTTTTTTTTTTAAAGCTATCTATACTTAGAAATCATCTTCTCACCTCTTTTATTACCTTTCTACATGATCTACATAACCATACAACTTTTACACCCTTCCTAGTCTTATTTAAACAGTTGAAATAGAAAATCTTATCGCATATGATATACTCTACCAAAGCATACCTAATTTCCTTCTTACCATTATATATATATATATATATATTGTGGTATATAAATGCAATTTATATTTCCTTATTTTTCAATTCCCTTACTCTATATTTAAAGTTATGATTTTTCTGCTACTCTTCAAACCTCTTTATATAAAACTTAAAAAAAACTTTAAAAAAAAAAAAAGATGATTGATAAACACATGACCGCATTTTAGTCACAAATTCTGCCCTCCATTCAGATTTTAAAGATTTTACATTATCTAATAATTCACATTCCATATATCTAGATTTGGAAAAAAATCTAGATTAAAAAATATTATTGCTACTCTCTCCAGAATAACGACTACTACTGTATTGCAGTTTTTTGTCACTTTAATGAGTGACCTGCTGTGAATCACAACCTAGCCAGATTGTGCAAGGCAAGACATTTTAAAATCATCTTTTGTGGATCCTTTCCATTTCCATGGCAGGCAGGAGGATTCCTAAACAGGGCTGCTCAAACAGAAATCTTTTGTCAAGATGAAACTGCTTTCCTAAATGTGTTTCAATACAATTCATTAGTGATCATAGTTCCTGGAGCAAAGATTACAACTAAAGATGTTCAGTCTATCACTATTTGCTAAATTCTCAAGGACTTGTGTTAATGTAAAAAGTGGAGAGGGAAATTGGATCATAATTTCTGTGAATGTAATTAAAGGATGGAAATGTGGTTGTGCACAAAGTCACAATTTAATTATCATAGTTTGTATAGAATGATGACCAATAACATGATAGTATTAAAACAATTACATTTTACAATAATTTAGAATAAGAAATTTGTATTGACAGTTCTTGATGAACCAATATCTAATCTTACAAGGCAGCAGGAGATACTTTTGATCAAAACATATATTTAATATTTACAGTTAAACTTCATATTTATAAATCATTCTGCTGTCTGCTACACTTGTAAACCCCATCAATAGCCTAAATATAGCATGCAAAAATATTTAAGAGATAGTTTTAAAATGCTAATTTATTATAAAAACTTAATCATGCTAAATTTTTTTATAAAAAAGGTTTATATTAACAATAGAATTTAGCATGAGACACACATATGTGAAATACTAAATGTATTTATATTATGCACATGTGTGTGTTAAGTTCTTTGTCTGAAGGCAAGTTAATTAAAAAAGTAATTTGAACTCATTTTCACATGACCCTCAACTATCCATGCTATCTCACACTGCTGACACACTTGATCACACATATGTTGAAAAGATAAACAATTACCAATATATGTATTTTGTGCTAAACCAGTACTCATCAATTGGGCTAGATTATTATCTCTACACATATATACAAACAATGCTCAGCTTATATTAAGATAGCCAATCTTCATACTTTAATGGACAGGCTTCAATCCACTCCACTCCACATCTCTTCAGCCATCCATTTCATTGAAAATCTGATGATGGAACACTTAAAGCACACATTTGTGACAACCTTCTCATTCTACCAATGTTGACCATAAGTCACTGACATCTCATGTACAGAACATAGAATGAGAAGGTTAGCACCAATGTGGGCTTTGAGCATTCCATCATCAGATTTTCAATTAAATGGATGGCTGAAGAGTTGTGGGGTGGAGTGGATTGAAGCCTGTCTATTAAAATATGAAGATTGGCTATCTTAATATAAGCTGAGCATTGATTGTATGTATGTGTGGAGATAATAATCTGGACCAACTGACGAGTGCTGTTTTAGCATGAAATATGTATATTGGTGATTGTTTATCTTTTCATCATATGTGTGATTAAGGATGTCAGCAATATGAGATAGTGTTGATAGTTGAGGGTCATGTAAAAGTCTGAGTTCAAACCCCTAATATTATATATTGGAGTGTAATTATGAAAAAACCTGTACTGTAGAAAAAATTCATATTAAAAATAGTATTATAAATTAAGTAATAATGCTTGATCATTTAAATTGTTAGTAGTTGTTTTTCATTGCTTGTCAACAAATCTTATTTATAATAAAAAAGGGTGTGATAACTGGAAAGATTAATTATGATAAGATGAAGAGAGCATCCTTCAATGAGATGACTTCATCATCATAACAATGATTCTATCATTGAAGATTCTGAAAAAAACAAATCACATCATTCTAGAGAATTTATTGTTTATTTGATTGTTTGGAATCAACCAAAATTGATTTTATGGCACACAATGATAATAGAAAAAATGTTTTGTTTAGATTTTAAAATTAAATTTTTAAAATTCATTTTAAAAGAATTCAAATGATTTATGTTGATAAGCTTACAAATATGTATAAACAAAGTAAAACATTAAACTTTTTTCTGCACCCATTCAATAAATCTTGAAATTATGAAGTTGGGAAGTTTTAATGCTTCAATTGACCATTGGTTTACATCTGCACTAATTTTTTTTTTTTTTTAATAACATTTATCATACTTTTTTTTTTTTTTTAAAAAAAAAATTACCTAACTTTTCCATCATAATTTTATATATTAATAATTATCTAAATTTTTTAAAAAAAATATTTTTTTTTATTATATATATAGTATACAATTTAAAAGGAATAATCTTAAAAGTTGTTCAGTGGTAATGGAGATAATTTGTTTTTGTTGTATTTTTAAACCAGAGCTATTCTTGTGGAATTTCAGTCTAATTTGTTTTTATTGAAGATCAGTCACGCTATATAATAAACTAATGCAGATATTAGAAAGTAATTAAGTTTTTACCCAAACATTAGACAAAAAATTCAGAAATTATATTTCAAAATAAGTGAGACTGAAAATTGTTATAACGTAAAGCTTGACTGTATAAAATTGTGTCCTCCCCTCACAGTTAGAATTAAAAATTAAAAAAGCTAATAATTCTTAAATAAATTATGAATTCCTTCCTATATATCGTAAATATTTTTGAAAAGAAATTTGAAAACAAATTATTTTTTAATATAAATTTTTAATTATTTAAATCCGTAATATATTAATGTAATCGATTCATTAATAGATAAACATTCTGATAACTCCATTATAAATCTAAATTATATAACAATCAGCCTGATATTTTTATATGATTAATCGTAAATGAAACAACAGGTGCGAAAGCTAAAATGTCAAAGCTTAAAGCAAATAATAAAAAGAACGAACTTTGGATTTTGTTTACTTCGTTATATATGTGATTTTTAAAAAAAAAAAAAAAATTAGGAAACTGTTTTATGCATCTTAAACTTTCATTATTAACATTTCTCATTTTATTCTTGCTAAATATTCCAGTGTTTACATACATTTGCATGTGCACATATTGTAGATTGACTGGGAGTTTAACCTTTTTTTCTTACAGAATTGAAACATTTGTCTTGCATTGGTGGTCGAGAGGTCAACGCGACTGCCTTGCACTTGCAGGCAGTTGCCCGGGTTGCGGGTTCGCGTCCCGGCCGATGCTATGACACTTAAAAAAAAAAGAATTGAAACATTTAATATATCAATATATTGGTGCTAATATAGTGAATACTTTACAGTTTTATTGATCTACATAGTATTTATCATTGAGTGAAAGAAGAAGTAATCAATAAAAAATAAAATGAATTTGAATTCATAGTAATAAAAGTATATTAAATAAAATAAAGAAAAATATATAGTTTGCAATAAACAAAAAATTATTTTATAAAACAATATTAAGTATTTAAACAAAAAAACTACATCAATGACAAATAAAGTTTATACAGAAATGCAAATTCATGATAGTTGTCTGCATTTATTGTACAATTTACAATACCATGTATTTTCCTGAAGATTGTGATGATGGGTGGTATTTTAGATATATGTTGGACTATTTTCATTATCTATCATTAAATATCAAATGTCTAGAAAATTTTAAATTTTATTTAAACTTTTCCAAATACAAACAACTGTTAGTAATAACACACAAAGACAGTAGATTACATAATGTTTCAAATGGTATAGATCAGTGGTCTTCAATCTTTGGTCCAGTGCCTGGCCACAGAACTTTTCTGCCTTCTGCTTAGACTGGCAGGAAAGTTTGTAATAACAAAATAATAAGAGTTTAAAATTTTAATTAATATAAACAATTTTTATTTATTTTTTCATCTCATTTTTACCCAATTAAAAAAAATAAATAAATCTAATCAATCATACATAAATTAATTTGTTTTTCTAGTTATCACAGATGTTTATGGGGGGGGGGGGATTAATTTTTTTATTACTTTTCTAAAAAATTCAAAATTAAAAAAAGTTTTTTGTTATACAAACTCCACATATATATAACTTCATCTTGTATATTTAACATTATTGTTTTGATCAGTTATAACAATTATGCTCATCTAAGGCTAAGCAGTTTACATCTTTAAGAAAATTTATCTATAGACTTCTGCTGGTCCGCGAAACCTTATCCTTATTTTTACCGGTCCGCAGGTGTGAAAAGGTTGAAGACCACTGGTATAGATGATGGAAATGGGCCTACATATCATCATTTTTACAATACCCACATTTATTTTTGAATTTTCAATTATGAGTGGTTATTTTTATTTTACTTTCTTTTATTTGATATACATTTTTATTGCAAAATATTGTCTTCATTTTATTTAGTTTACTTTTTTAATATTAAATGTTAGATAAATGCAGATATTGTAAATTCAGGAATAAATGAGATGTCATTTTTACATACATTTTATTTATCTTTTTTTTAAGTGTTTTGGTAAATATACTTTTTTTAGTGCAAAATATATTGTTTTCTTGATTTTATTTATTATATTCTTGTAGTCATAAATTCACTAATAAACATGGACATGTTATTTACTAGTTTTATTAGTTTTTTCCACTGTAGTAAGAACTATATAACTCCAATAAAAAGGTAGATTTTTCACTGTACTACCATTCTTAATGTTTAATTATTGATTAGGTGATAGTCTTGAGATAGCTAGACAATAGTTACTAGGACCAAGTGATAGTATTTGATCATCAATATGATTGGAATAAGCACATAGCTTTATTCATTTGCCTTTTAAAACTATTTACTAATCAAGACAGCATAGACTTATTTATAAAGAAAAAACATTAAATTAAAATATTTAAGTATTAATGTCTTCACCCAAATATAAATTATATGTATAAGTTAATAGTTTGATGTTCAGGGCTATAACTTTAAAGATCTCTTGAATTATTTTTAATTAAAATGAAGTAGTTTATGAATGTAAAATATTATTTTAAGGAGCTAATGTCATTTGCTTAATAATAGTTCTGGTACAATATATATGCCTGCATATACCAAAATTAGTGTTAACATGCATAACCAATGGATTGGTGAATAAAATGACTGATATTACAGATTGATAGTTTCAGATGTTATTCGGAACATGTATAGGGAAATAATATATATGTGCATACAGAGTTATGATCCATTGATGTAATTTTATATTATAAATAGATTGAACAGATTTAAAATTATATAAATTAATTATAAAGCAATAGCTAAGAATATTTATAGTGAATGTTATCATATAACCTTAATAGTTTATAATAAAATTTTATTTGTTTATTTTAGTAGTCTTTTTATTAATCATTGTCGGTATTGTAATATCATAGCTATAGCCAATTGAATACTCCAAGGATTCTCTAGTTTTCCAATATCCAGCAGACATAATTTAAATTGCTAGTTGTATGGTTGAAAATTTTCTAAGAATCTATGTTTGTACCAGTAAATGTTAATTTTCCTATATAAATATCAGCAGCTAAATACCTAATAAAGATTAATGCTTAAATTTTAGCAATCATAAATAGGAGTAAGAAATTCTAGATGGTAAATCTAATGGCACTCTCTGGTGATAAATGCTGGCCATATTTAGGGCTCTCAGTTACGTGCTCTTAGAGATCAAATTATGAGTTGATATATCCTTATAAATTTAGTAATGTCATAAGCAGAAGTTTTAATTTGGAATTACTAATGTATACTCTGAGAGAGACAATTGGCTAAATAATAATTAAATAGTTGGTATGAGAAAATAACATGGTAAAAAGAAAAAAAGTATAATAAGCATTGAATGTTGTAATATAATAGACTTTCTGAGAAGTTTGGAGAATATACCCAAAAAGCACACAAAAAAATTATAATAGAGTCAGGAAAAAAGGAGGATGTTGGACAATCAGAAGTTGAAAATAAGGAATTAGGTAATGTAAACCTACAGCAAGAAAACATGTCATAGGAATAAGATAGCTCTTAGATGACATATAGAGAGCCAGAGATAGTTATAAGAAGGAGTAAGCACTTAGAAATGGAAAGTCAAGAAAGAAAATCACAAGCACATTTCAAAATGCACCTATTATTTCTTGCAAGAATTTCTGCTGACAACAGAAAAGGGAGGATGTGGAAGAAAAATTAGAGCAAAGTCAGCAAAAGATAACAGAAGATATTCAGCAGGAAATGAAAGGATGTTATAACAGAGTTCAAGAGCAAATCACAAAAATTAGAAATAGACTAAGGGAAGCTAAAGAGGATTTACAGAAGAGAGTTTGGAGAGGAAATATATATGGAACAAGCAAGGTTGGATTATTAAGAAAAAGAAGTTAGATGAAAAAGGGATTTCAAAAATAAACAGAGAAAGACCATCACAACTCTAGAAGCAGGTAAAGAATATAAGTAAAACAGGGTAGCAGAAACATCTGCATAATCAAATATAAATTATCAATGACAAAATACACAATCTAAAAAAAAAAAGAAATAGTGCAGGTAAATGAGGAGATAAAGGTTGGCTTTGGGAACTAGGGAAAAATTTATTATATGTTACAAATCCATCATCTTCAGTAAATGAAAGTGCAATTATTTATATGGTAATGTTATTTAAATTTCTGAATTATGTTTAAATAATGTTAGAAATTTTGATATTTTGTTTGATAAAAAGTTAGATAAAAAAAAAAAGTCTTAGAAAAGTTGAATGAAAAAGATTACATTTAATCTTTAGTTATCGGTTTTTGTTTTAGTTTTTGTACTTTTAAAGATTAAAATAATATAACAATATTATTGTTGAACATGTTTGTATGGTGTATGTGTCTATATATATGTGTGTATATTTTTATGTACTTATTTAATATTAATAGAATAAAAGTATTGAAACGATTAAGTTTTATTGCCTGATCATATTACCCTATTATCTAGATATTCAATCATTTTTCAGGCAGAGAATTATCAAACATTGACATATATATTTAAATAGAAATAGTAAAAAAAAGTTTTTAAAGAGGAAGTGTGAAAAATATACATGATGATAATCTATACAATCGTTGAACAAAATGGTAAAGATTGCATGTTGATTTTATCATTCCATTATGTGAAAGTTGAGTTTTTGATAATAAATTATAATAGAATTTTGGTGCAAGGTTATTATTTTTACTTGAATTCTAGCATTTATCTTGGGATTATTTTCTTTTAAATGAAAATTATAGTAGCTTAAAACCAGAAATTAAACTTTTATTTCTGAAATGGTCTGCCAAACTGACATTATCTTGTAAGCTTATGCATTGAAATTAATGTCTTCTATAATCTTTATGACTTGTTTCAAGATTGTTTTCTTACAACTGAATGTAAGAAAAAAGTACACACATTAAAAAACCCCCAAATACAATCAATTGCCATCCATTGTTTTTTTAAGTGAAGTAGAAACTTATTTTTTAATTGTATTAATAATATTTATGATAAAGCTGACCTTGTTTTTATTTTATTAAATCGTATTAATTAAAAAATTTTAAAAATAAAATTTTATTTTAAATTACACAACTGGGGAGGAAATGTGTAGAAATTGGTAAATGGTTTTAATGATCAATTTAAATTTTCAAAGCATTGAAATTTAAGTAATACATTTTTATATATTTTTAAAGGTTTTCATTGTTAGCAATAATAAAAGAATCTCCCATCTCTTGATACTTATAAAATTAATGAACCATGAAATATGTTATTATCTGTAAAAATTCCATTTACAAGAAAACAAAAGTGATAAAATTATCTTAACTATCTTATCAACGATTTAAATTAGTTTAGTTTGCAAAATTTAACATTTTTTTTTTTATCGTTTTGTTTATTGACACTCATCCAGCTGATTTTCTGTTTATATGTTTGTTTGCATATATTATATCATTTGCGTCACGGAGTTATATGTTTAAGGAATCAAGGCATCAAATTTTTAAAATTATATGCATAGTTAATAAGCATTTTATAATATTTGAAATAGTGATTAATTTCATTTTTTAATTTTTTTTTTTTAAATTTCTGTACTTTAAATTAATGTGTTTTCATTTCTCATGATTAATTTTTTTCCCCCTATGAATGTATTTTTAATTAGAATTTATGCATTCTAAGAAAAATCCGTTTTAATATTCTGTGTATGTATATATTTATATTGTTTGAAGAAGTAAGTAGTAAAATACATTTAGTTTAAGTTAATAAAACCAATAGCATTTTTTTTTTAAAGTGAGGCCTTAAAATTGTAATCTTAAAATTGGATTATTTCAAATATGACTCAGATTTAGTTATTTGAATATCAAAAAAGTTTACAAGAGTGTGTTAAGTGCAATATCATAGGATTTCAAGGTCAAAATTGTTTACTACTTTTATTTAGAATGGAGTCTTGAGTATCAGGCAGAAAACATTATAATGCTACCAGCATTTGTAAGTAAGTAATAAGATATTAAAAAAAAAAAAAATTACTGTATTAACTAAATTATGTATTTTATGAAATTATTATATTTTTGTAATTTTATCCATACATTTTCTTGCATGCTGTAGTCAATTAAAATAGAATGTAATGAAATGCGTGCACATTTTAAATATATGTTAGATATATAATGCAGTTTATTAATAGTAAATGCCAAAAGTAAAAAACAGAAATAATATTAATTACATTATAGCAAATGCTTAACTTAAATTTCTACCCAAATTTTTTATTACTATAAACTGCTAATTATTTTTATTGTTTTACATAAAATCAAATTAAACAAAATATAAATAAAGTGAAAACCTATTTAATACTAAACAGTCACAACACATCATCCATAATTCAAAGCAACATTTCAATTACCTGTAAAGATTTTTTCTCTCTCATATGTCATAGCATCGGCTGGGACGCGAGCCGACAACCGTCTGCAACCAACTACTTGCTTGCTAGGTGGCTGCGACGACCTCTCGGCTAACAACACTTGACAATTACCTATAAAGTTAAAATATATTTTCATCAAATTAGTAGCTTTACATTTATAAGATGGAATCATAAAAGTTTTTTTTTTTATTATTAATTTAAAAAAAGATAACAAAAGCTCTATTAAGCCAAACTTTATGTGTTGTATCATGCACATGGGTATATAATACTGAACACAGATATTTCTTAACTAATCTATGTTTATGACTTTTAAATCTCTTATTTAAACCAAACTATTCTCACTAAAACAAAGTTGTCTTGAAAAACCAGTAATTTCATATACTAATCTTGAAATATTATATATGTTTAGGCCATTCGGAGAGATTTATTATGATTGTGATTTGAACAAAAAATATATTAATGGTAATGAGTTAAATAAAAGAAATACTCATTTATTAAAAGGGAAGTAAGTAGTGGAAAAATTAGTAATGAAAGAATAGTTTGAAAGATATTACAATGAATAATATACTAATCCAATATAAACTAAAAAGTGTAATCTTTTATTTTTATAACAAAAACTATATATAGCTGCATGATAGCTTATTTTTTTGTATTAATCAGAATGCCCAATTTATATTTACAGCATACTCAGTAGAACTTCATTTCATTTTATTGTTTTAAATAAATTTATATTTCATTGTTAAAGTTATTCCAGTAAATTTATTTAATCCTAAAATAGTTTTAGAATATTTCATATTTGTATTATATCTCTTGCTCACAATAACAGTTATAGAGCATTTGCTCACTGAGCTGGATTCATGCATAATGATCTTTATATAAAAGGGAGTTATATTTAGTGTTTTTGGACATCCAATTGATGATGATTTCATTACTTCTCTAATGCTGTATCACACAAAGATGAGATCCTTTAGAGTCCATGCACTACATTTTATTTAGTTTAGTATTTATTAGAAATTAATTGTATAGTTGGCCAGTACATTAATGATACTAAATGGCCAGGGCATTAATGTCAGCATGTTTCTGTATCTCAGTATTATTGTTTTTATTGTTATATATTCTGATGGATTAGCACTTTTAAAGTATGTGCATCCAAATTAATATGTTTTATGGCTGTTCTAAGTTTGGCAAGGACTAAGGTCCATTTCAAATCCAGTTACAATGTTGACTGTTGATTTATTTTTATTGTTGATCATTCATGATGATGAATGATTATTACTTTTGTGTAATGCTGGTGAACTTATAATTAGTTTTTTCCTGATCTCTCATATTCATGATCATTCCATTTATATTTAAATTTGACTAGTCATTGACTTGGGGATGATGATGATGATTTTCCATCACCCGAAATTCACACATGACTTCATACCATTACAATGCATATATATCATGTTAAATATTGTTATTTATATAAATAGTATTAATTATATAATTAAGTTAAAGTTTATGACTCCAAATTAGAATAAAAGTTACAATGTAATAACTATATGAAAATAGCTTATGTCAGTATAGTACACTGGATAAACAGAAGGCCAGATGAATGGTCCTCTTTTTTATTCATTAGTGTTAATTTATTTGTTTATGTCAATAACTTATTTATTCTTTATATAAATAACTTATTGGTTTTATTTTATACTATATTAATAAAATGTATATTTTTGAAAATGTTAAGGATTTATTCAATTTGATGGTTTATTTAACAATTTATTTAATTGCGAATTTGCAGCTTTATTTTTAATATGTATTCTATTTGCCTTTTTCTGAACTCAATCAAAACAAATTTTATATAGAGATTATGTACTCATTGAACATATTGCTTAAAGTTTTGAATTTTAAACTAAATTATTCTTGAAATGATATTAAATTCATACTGACAAAGTAATTTTAGTTCTAAAACAGTAAAATTGCAGAGATTTTCAGTTTTCTGTTCTTTCATCAAATTTTGTTAATTAAATTGCTTTTTGGATGTCTTTGATTATTTATTTAATTATGTTTCGATTTGCTGAAAACCTCTAATTCAGTTTAAGAATTTTAATATTATCTGTTAATGTCCTCTTGTTTGGCTATCTTGGCTTATTCAAATTAATTTGTTTAGTTAAATTGCATTTAAGATTGCTTTGTTTTTCTGTAATTAAATTATAGTAAATTTTCTTTTGCTTGTCTTTAATAAGTTTAATTTTGGTTTTATTAATGTGAATTATTTTTTAAGTCCATGATTTTTAATTGTATAGTCTTTATTGAATTCTGAAGAAACAAAAAATGTTAATCAAAATATTCAGAAAAATGATATAGAACATTTTTAGGCAACAAAAAACTTTTAATTATTGTTTTTACAAAATGAAAAAGAGACTTTTAATTTATTTGAACAATGAATAGAAAACATTAGATGTGTACAAATGTTTAATACAGAATAGTGAGGAATTTAAAACATGAATAAAGCAGGACAAACATTCTTAACAAAATCTTTTTTTTAGTAGTCTTATTCATGTAATAAAGGGGGCAACAAAGATTTCTCACTGTATATTAACAGATCAGAAAAGTGAAATGGATGAACCCAGATGTTTTTTTGTCTTGTTTGTAATATAAGAACATTTTTTAATAATAATAAAAAAGTTATTGCAATATAAATTTTATGATTAACATTTATGGTGTTAATGTAGTAAAAACAAAATAACAATAAAAAATAAGTATAACCACTAAACATCACATGATCACCATTTCTTATGCTTGCTTATAATTGTTATTAAAACAGGCAAAACTCTCTATGCAATAGTGCCGCTCAGTGCAAGCCAGAGTAATCAAATCTTTTGGCATTCATTGATTACTGTGGCATGCACTGAGTGGCACTACTGTATAGAGAGTTTTGCCTGTTTTAAAAATAAGTATAATAAAGAAATTTACTAAAATATTCATTTTTTTTAAAAAAGAAAGCAATTTGAAATGGATTAAAATTATTAAAATTCTACTACCAATGACAAAATTAATTTTTTCATTTGAATATTAATGAAGACAAAAAAACTTTTGCAATTTGGAGAAGAAAAAAAATCACTTTTTGAAATCTTTATATATACTGTTCTTATGAAAAAGTAAGTCAACTTTAAAAGAAGAAACCCTATTAATTACTAATGAAGACAATAATATTAATAATATTGTGTAGCAAAACAATACTACTTTGAACCCTTAAACAATGAATATTTTTAATCATTAAGTCCTTCTGTGAATTTTTGGTGATAGGAATATGGATTTAAGATTATTAAACAAAAACTTCCATTAAAGAATTTAATTTCAATATTTTGAAAAGTTTCACGAGTACAAATATGTAAACACTGCAGATAATTTTTTGACAATATTTCAGAAGCAATGAGTATTCTAATCTAACAATCAATCAAGAACTTTTGATTACTCTTGGCAAGCTGAGTTCAAATTCAAGGTAGTTTTTTTAATTACACTAAGGATTTTTGAGCCACCCAAATAATAATTAATTACAACTATTTCATTCCTTTGAATAAACTGAAATTTTTACTTTCCTCAGCTGGTATCTATTCATAAACTTTTAGTTTTTAAATTTCTCTCTAACCTCTGTGTTCAATCATGCAGAATAAAATAATAATATGGTCCGTGTTGTTCTAGAATCAATTCAGTAGTTTATGAATAAGTTGCTTTCTTCCCTGTGCTAAACTACATAGAAATTACATTATTAGATATTCAAACAGGTGTTATTTGTCAGATCTTTGAATGCTATGTATCTGGAATCTGTGACTTAAATTGATCCAACTCTTTGTCAAAGATCTTTTGTCAATAATTTGCAAGACGATCATATTATCACTAAATGCCTAAAAACTATATTACTTATTAAAAGATGCAAATCTTATTATTTGTGAATAGGACTTGAAATACATGGATACTCTTGGTATGTCGGTTATCATGAGTATATTTAATATAATATAGGTTTTTTTTTACAATCTTAAAATGAAAGCCAAACTTAACAGTGACAAACATGATGAAACTTGCTATTAATATGTTTGTTTAGGAACCTTTTATTTTTATAATAATCAAAAGTATTGATCATATGTTAGGACATGCAAATTCTGCATCAATGAAGATTAAATCCTAATATATGCAATGCATTAATGTCCTTTTTCTTAACTTTAAATTACTTACTGATTTTTTTTCAAAGCAAAATCTCAAATCATTTTCATATCTATTTCAATAAAACAATAAGTTATGCATATTTTAAAATATTAATTTAACAGGCACACTGTTAGTTTATTTTTCAATGTTGATGGATATATCTCAAATATACCTCAAAGAAATTAATCCATGAAATCTTTTTTATATCTCTGAGCTGAAACATTAGATGCCAAAACTGATTAGCCTCAAGATGCAATATAGATTCTTCATATTCAAACTAAATATCACTTTTGTTAAAACAATTTTGTATATTATTTACTACTTTAAATCTATATTTGATAATTTGTATATATGTTTAAGGCTTTGTATATATATACAATGCTTATTTTGTTATTTTAATTGTCAATTTATAATTATCACTTGTAGTTATGTAAAAAAAGAAATATATGAAGTCTATCCTAATTTTTTTAAAAATGGGGAAAATGTTTTTACAAAAGATTTTCAAGAGAATACTTGGGGCATAGTATATTATAATCTGGTATATGATAATTTTAATCTAATAAAGTGATTATAATGCATTATATATATATATGTAAAATAAATCTGTATGTCTACACATAAACATTATATATTTGTACTCAGTGATAAAATTTTTCTTATATCCAGAGTAGCTAGATCTCAATGGGCAGTTCTTTCAAATAACTTGTTTATTGTAGATTTAAGAAACGCTCACAAAATGGGTGCTGTTATTTATACACTTTTCACGAACTCTTAGGTTTAATGTGTGTGTGTCTGTATTTATATGCAGACTTAAAATTATTAAAATAATTAGAAATGCAAAGTACCAAAGTAATGCAAGAAAGTAATAAAATAACTTATGGTAAAAAATAATGCGAATTCTAATAGGAATTATCAATACTATTTTTTTTTAATGTAGGAAAGAAGATAATTCCAATTTTTAAATTTAATATTATAAAATCAAATAGTAACAAGAATGAATATTGAAAATTATTAAGATTCAAAATAAATTTATACTGTGTTCAGTTTTTGAAAGAATATTAAATTTCTTCGCCTACATACGGAATATTTTATGACCAATCACTATCCACTGAGAAATGACTTCCATAAATTTCATTCTTTAATAATGACTAATCTAATCTGCTTTTAATTAAATTATTTTCTAATTTGTGTTATTAGTGAGATGTTAGTTTTTAAATCTCTTTGATGATTTTTTTTTTTTTAAATGTCTGATCATTTTCATATAAATATTTAACTAAAATAAAAAATGAATTTGGAAATTTTTTTTATTTGTTAAAGTAATTTTAAAAAATATTTTATTAAAGAATTAATATTGACGTGCAAAATTACAGTAATTTATTAATTAGCTGATTTTACTGGTATCACTTTACTTCTATTCAGATTGATTTAATTTTAACTTAGTTATCATCATCATTTTCAAATATTAGTTTACTGCGAGATGATCTTTCTGATTTTAATAGTTTCTTCAATACATGGGTTTTCTTCTCAGTATTGTAGCAAACTCTTTTATACGATCCCTTCATCTCATATATGACTTCTTTTTCTTCTCTTATATTTTTTCATTACTTTAGATATGAAAAAGAAATTAGTATTCACATATACATCCAAATATTTCTCTTGCCTCCAAAAAAAATCAAGCAATTCCAGTCAAGAAATATTATGTATATGATAAGGAAAATCATGGTGTTTTTTTGGTTTTAAACTCGGAGGTAAAAACCAGCATATTTACTATGCTGGATAACTCATGTTGGAGAGCATCACATATGTGAATCATCATAATCATCATTGTCAACTATTATTAATCCACTGCAAGATGAAGCTCCAAGTTCAATCCATTTCTCCAATCTCTAGCCTCTCTTTTCCACACCACCCCTGCATAATTTCATTCATCCATTTCACACGTCTCTTTCTGAGTCTTTTACACTCTCTTGGAATCCAGTTTAAGATTTCAATTGTCCAGCTATTATCATCTCTTTTAGCAATATGCCCAGTCCAACTCCACTTCAGTCTTTTAATTTTTTTAATGATGTCAGTAACACCTGTTTGTTCTCTTACCCATATATTGCATTTTGGATCTCTTTTTGTTATTCCTAACATGCATCTCTCCATGCTTCTTTGAGTGATATGAAGTCTCTATATTGCTCTTCCATTAAGTGCCCAAGTTTCAGATCCATAAGTAAGAACTGGTAAAACACATTTATTAAAAACCTTTCTTTCAAACACACAGGCATATTTCTTTTTAATATTAAGTTATTTCTATCAAAAGTAATCCACCCAAGTTTAATTCTGTGATTAATTTCATTCATTATGTTTCCATCAGTAATAATAATCTGAGTTAGTTATTTGTAGTTGTTAACTTCTTCTAACTCATCATAATCAATCCATTGAACATTACTTTAGTCTTCTTAACATCTACCTTTAGTTCTACTTTCTTACTTTCATCTGATAATTCGTGTAACATTTCCTGAAGCTCTAAAGCATTATTTGCAAAAACAACTACATCATCTGCATAATCTAAATGACTTAAATAATCTCCATTTACTTTTACTCCTTTAACTTTTCATTTTAATCCACAAAATACTTCTTGCAGCACTGCTGTAAAAAGTATGGAGATATAGAATACATCTTCTCAATGTTAACATTCCTAGTAATCTAACTGTTGCTGTTGTATTTTTATAAATATCCATCAGAATATAATAATATTCTGGGTCAATACCTTGATGATCCAGTGCTTTAACTACTAAAGAAATGCTTATAGAATCAAATGCCTTTTCATATTCTACAAATCCAATGCATAATGGCAACTCATATTTTTTTTTATCCTTTCTATAAATTCTCTCAATATTTGGATATGAATCTACTGCACTAACCATTTTTAAATCTAGTTTGTCTTTCTGGTTAGTTGAAATCAAATGTTTTCTGTAGATGAGTTAGATTTATCTTGATAAAATTTTTGTATAAAACTGATAAAAGACTGATAGGTCTGCAATTTCTAATATCTTCTTTACCATCTTTTTAAAATATTAATATTAATACTGCATTCTTCCAATCATCTGGTACATCTTTATCATTTAAACATTTGGTATATAACTTTGCCAAAATTTTTTCTATTTCTTCACCTGCTTTTTTTAATATATCAACTATAATTCCATCATTATCTGGAGATTTTCCCTTCTTCATAGATTTAATTGCATGTTTCACTTCTTCATTTAAAATCCTCGGCAATTCAGGAGATATAATAGATGTAGGAGGTACTTGTTCTTTATTGCTATATAATTCTTGATAGAACTTTTCTACCCATTTCATGATGTCATCTTTCTTTTTAGTACACCTGGGTCTCTTTTTACGTGGACTTATTTAACGCGATTTTGAAGTTACGCGATTCATGTTTCTTTGGAAGTTGAACTCCGGTAATGCGCTATTACTTTAAATAATAAATTTCATGCACTTACGTCATATTGAAAGTAATAGCACATTATTGGAATTCGACTTTCATCTTAGTAATTTCAATATTTTCAGTGCTTTATAATAGTAAGATTGTATGCAATAATGAAATTAAAATTATGATTTCCACATTTTATGTATACACACATTAAATTTTACAAGATTATAATGTAAATTTGTTCAAACATTGTGCATGCTAATCTTGCATTTTAAATCACATTCTGTTTTTGCTTTTTAAAAAAGAACATAATCAATTATTAATCATTTAGTGTCCGCAAGTTTATTTTTAAAAGGTGAGTAATAGCAGTGGGCACACTTAAATTTGACAATTAAAAATTAAAATCTGATTTTTAATTGTAATTAACAATTTAAAAATTACTTATGGTGACTTGAAATTAATGTGTTGTGAAATGTAATTTGATTTTTAAACGGAATTGAAAATTAAAAAATTAAAGATAAAAATAAGAATTTCATTTTTAGTTGTTAGTTTCATAAACAATTAATAAAATCATCATTTCAAAGATTAATTACTAATTATGTTGACACCAGAAAACCATTAACACAACATGAGTGTGAAGTTGGCGCTATTTGTATTTCCTCTTGTGAAGAATCTGATTTTTTACCAGTTTGCAAACGAACCTGTTTATTGGAAAATAGCGATAATAATTAAAACGTGTATAAAAAACGTAAATTACTGTACTGTAAATTATGCATAAAAATATATTATTTTGAATAAAATTAAATATTATAGTTAAAAAAAGTTTGTCTTGTATCAATTTTTTTCAAATTTGAAATTTTTTATTAGTTATATTTTATTTTTTTTTTGCGTGAATTTTAAAGTAATTTTACATTGGTGCTTTGCTTTTACATGACTTTTGAAAAATCACAGTCCATATCCCCCCTTTTTCAAGGTGAGTTACGTCTATTTTTGCACAATTTCATTTGCGCATGTTTTCTGAGGAACCTATCTATTGCATAAAATGAGACCCAGGTGTAATAGTTGCATTTTTTTCTTATTGCAGATGTAAGTTTCATACCAATACCTAAATATTGTTTTATACTCTTGAGACTTTTATTCTTTTCTACCAGCTTTCCTTGCTAGTTCACAATTATATTTTCTTATATCATTATCAACTCTTTTTCATCCCATTTTACAAAATTCGAGATATTCAATCCTTCTTAATGCATCATTTTTTATATCTTCACATTCCTTCTTTTTTTCATAAATTCTCTAGTCTCGGTAAAAATTTAATTGGTCAATTGCTGCTTTTTTTCTATGAGCTATTTTTATTGCTGTTTTTAAAAATGTTTATTTTCCTATTAATTTTATTCAAATTTGAATCATGTTCAAAATCTACTAATACTTAAAACTGATTTGCAAGTTCTAATTAAAATTCTCTAGAATGTTTCTGAAGATTGAGAATATTAATTGTAAATATTATTTTTTTCTTAATAATTTTTCTCTCTAGTTTTGCATTAACACATATCTTACATTTTACTAATCGGTGATCACTTCCTGTGTTGAATTTAAGTTTCAACAATAATAAACTTTATTAATCCTTTTAGTTACATAGTATTACAATGCCACTTAATTGTAGCAAGATACATGTTTAATCCTATTATTGTCAGTTCAATTTTGAGTGCTACAATATTCATTATTAAAAGTACATATCCATATAGGCAATGATTCTATCCACTTTAGAAATGTCAATTAAGCACATTATTGTCCAATAGGAGCATAATCTGGACCATACTTTCTTTAATTGTTTGGAAATAGAAGATATAATTTCATCATTGTTTTTTTGATTTCCAATCTCATGGTATATCATGGAAGACATTATATGAATATCTTTATCTCACAGCCTTTATATTCTAGTTTGTCCTTCAAACCCAAAGTCCCATGACCATATTAAAAACTTACAGTTTATTCATAAACCAGCAACTTCATTCTTTATAACTTTGCTGTTGTTTGTCTGAGCAGGGACCATGTGAATAATGAAATGATAATAATAACTGCATTAACAAGAATGAACAGAGTGAACATTAGGAATTTGCCTTGCTGATTTCTTTTAAACTTTAGAAAGAAATTAAAAATATTCTTTTTGATTAATATCAAACTCTTTTTTTGCTGTTATAATTTGATATATTTATTAAATATAATATATAGAGTGCTTTTTTATATATATAAAATAAATAAATATTGATATTTATTCCTGAGCTTCACTATTCTCTCTCTAGTGATCCTATATAAAGAAGCCTTTTTTGTGTTGCTTATTTTATTGCCTTCCTTTTTATTTTTGTTGTCTTTTATTTGTTATTTTAATTTATATATAGTGGAAAACAATTGTATAGAATGGTACTGATTGATGGCAGTCAACAATTAAACATTTCAAATTGCATAAGAAAAAATTGTCATAAAACTATTTCTATATACTCTATTGAAAATTTTATAAAAAGGTAGATTGCATATGATTATTAGGAATTGGTCAACTCTATGAGACTTTATAATAATAATTGATTCCCATTATAATCATTTTAAACTAATCTGAACAAATATTCTATTTTCAGATTCAATTAATAATTTTGTAAAATTTGTGATGCAGGGGAAAATCTTTCTCCATCATGATTAATCATCATGATTAATTAATTATTCAAGAAAATCATTATAAGAAATGAATTTCTAAGATGTGGATTCAAAATTTTCATAGGAATAATGATAAAAATATAATTAGATTGCAGCACAATAAAATTCATTATCTTTTATATGTAAACACATGTCACAAATAATGTAATTTTAAATATTTTACTATAATAAGAGTGCATTTATTTAAAAATATAAATAAGTAAATGGCATGGCTCAAATAAACATAAAATTTATAAAAATAAACAAAATTATATGAATTAAAAACCCCAGTTTCTAAAATGCATATTTAATTAAAAAGGACTGTTTATATTTTGCAATCTTTATTCAATAGTTTTTTTTTTTTTTTGTTTCCTGGATTAATCTTATGATAAACCTATTTCTCTTTGTTTCTTTACATTTTTTTTAGTTTATATCAATTTTGAAAATTATGAATCCATATTCTGAATGATATAAAATCTTTAATGTTGTTTGTAACTAACTATACCATGCTTTTTTTTATTGAGATATAAAGTTTTTTCATAAACACAAATAATCAATGTTTGTAGTTGACAAAAATCGTAACATGCTTTTCCATTTATTTAATTTTTTATGATGAAAACTTTTTGGTCTTCCAATTGGTCACTAAATCTTAAGTAGGTTATAATTATGGATTTAGACATTTCATCAGTTCTTTTTTTTTTTTTTTGATAACTTTTTACTGATATTATACTTTAATGACTGCATTTGTGTTAGTTAAACTGAAATATGCAATATATTATACTTTAAATGATACTATATATTATACACCAAAAATATAATCTTTTCAACTTGTCAGAAAATTTCTGGGGGTTTGTTCATTGTAAAATATTTTTATTTTATGAGCTTTATTTTACCAAACTGCTTCATAAAATTATGCAGTTTCATCATGCTTATGCAAAATTCATGGTGAGTGAAATCTGATCAGTAAGGATACATTTTATTCAAATGTGGGAGAAATTTTGCTCTTAATGTTATTTTGTTTTTTTCCTTCTTATTTTTAAATTTCCAGTTTTTTTTTTTATGCATTCTGCTTGTAAAAAAAATCTATACTAGTTTATATATCTAATGACTTATCATTGTTTTCTCACAACACCTTGTTTCTTATCAATCTTTCTTGGATTAGCCTTTATCAGTTTCATATTTTGAAGAATTGGAGTTTTTTAATTTCATAATTTTTTAATGATATGAAATATATATAATACTTTGTATATCTAATGACTTATCATTATTTTCTCACAACATTTTGTTGCTTATCAATCTTTCTTGGAATAGCCTTTATCAGTTTTATATTTTGAAGAATTGGAGTTTTTTAATTTCATAATTTTTTAATAATATTAAATATATTTAATACTTTGTAATCATATGAGATATAGCTGATTGATGTGCAATTATATTTATTTTTTTCATCTATAATTTTATTTTATTTTTTTCGTGTGTCAAAGCATCAGCCGGGAAGCGAACCCGCAAAACCAGGACAACTGCTTGTAAGGCAGCTATGCTGACCACTCAACCACCAATGCTTGACAATATAATTTTATTATTATAAAATAAAATCTTTGAAAACTGCTATAATTTGTATAAAACAAAATGTTTTTTCAAAAAAAAAAAAGAAAAATCAATTTAATTTAAATTTAATAATCCAAAATCATTTACTGTTTCCCTAGAGCCTCATTCTCGTGCAGCCCTTCAGTGATAACTGAATTATGGTTTAAGTATGGTCATTCAAGTTTTAAGTATTTGCTGCAATAAGCATAAGAATGTTAAGTTTTTTTTGACTAAATGCAAATTGATTTAATTAGGTCATAGGCTAATATGATTAATTGTTAATCCTTTATAATCAATAGTGATAGTTTGCATTGCATATGCATAACATGTGAAATGAAAGACTTGTCTTTTTAAACTAACTCTAAAATTTCTTGTAAATGCTCAATTTACTGTTGGAATATTTTTATCATGAATGAACACAAATATTTGGATTAACCACACAAACTGATAGATATTTGTTGAAATTAGAATTTTGACATATCTTCATGTTCAAACATGTGGTAAAATTTAAGTATATGAACATTTACATAGAGGGAAGTAATCTCAGTTAAACTGATGACAATGTTTTTCAAAGAACTAATTCTTGTGGAGATTAATTATTAGATTAACAGTACTTAATGTGATACTACAGTTATTATTGTGTCACATTTCACTTTTAAAAATATTATATTTAAACAATAAGAAAATTACTTTTATTCCAAGTTTAGCCTTTAATCATCTCAAGCAATTAAGAATTTATATGGAAATGAAATTTCATCAGATGGAATTTCAACATTTCAGGAAATAAGCACATTGGATTTATTGAATATATGTGTGTATGAAAATCATTATGATTGTGAGCAATTTATGATTAATTTCATGAATATATTTAAAACATTTCCATTAATCTCCTTCCCCCCATGAGTTGGCAGGAGTTTAACAAATAAAAATGAAATAGAAAAATCATTCTTCAAAAATTCTTGAGATTTGTCATACCAATATTAACCAATAATGAACATTTTTCAAACTCTAATATTTGACATAAGTAAGATGCATTTAGGCATCTACATTTTTAATTATATATATATTTCCATATCATTTCAAAATAAGAAATATTATCTTTTCTCAAAAAAAAAGAAAAAAAAAAAGGCATCATGTTAGATAACTCATTTTTGCAGAATTCAGTTGCAGCCATTCACCCAAACCTTTAATTATATTTTTTGAGTTCATACTTTAAAATTATATAAATTGTAACAGCATAAATTGATAGATATTTTCAATTTATTTTTAATTTTAATTAATTGAATGCGTAAACTACTTCACGAATTATATGTCATGCTAAATTTTAGCTTTATCTAGCTATCATTTTATTTGTAGTTATCCATAATTCTTCTTGAGTTTGGCAAAGTTGATTTTAAAAATAATACTGGTCCACACTTCACTTGCAATCTTTATAACACTTTATATAAACACAAAATCTTAAATTGTCCTTTTAATCAGAAAGGAATTACACCCTATATACATGTAATGTTGTTTTAATACCTCAATGGTATTTTGTTAAGTACTAAGGATATTCTCAAACCAAAGAACAAGATAGAGACTTTGAAAAGATGAGTAACTATCTTATCTTTGTACCTAAATTCACTTATATAGACCAATCTAAAGCATCTTGGAATGAGAGCATGTAGGATATAATTCTCTTCTGATTAAAATTACATACAAATACTGTGCTAGTAAATTAAATGGAGAATTAAATTGTCTTTATATTGTATGACCAACTGCTTATTTTTCTTCTGATAAGACTTACCATTTTACTCCATATCTGCATGCAGGTGAGCACTAAAGTGCAAAGTTTTGAATCTTCGTCAATTGTTGTAAAGAAATTACTTAGAGAAAAAGATTGAAAAGTTATAATAATAATTAATAGGAAATTAAATAAATATAAATTAAATGAATGGTTTTATTGCTCAGAAGTTCATAAGAAGTTTGAACATCAAAAGTGATAAGAGTTGGATGCAATCTATGAATCAACAACTGCGTCACTTTTAAACAATAAACTCATTAAAATAAAATTAATTGAATGGTTTGTTGCTCAGGAGCTCATATGATGTTTAAGCACCACAATTGAGAGTCTGAGCTTCCATCTAGAAATCTTAATTCTTAAGCCCATCATTCTACCATTGTGTTAAGTTCATAGGACAGTTATTCATATTTAAATATGCATAAGAATTTATTAACTTAGAAATACAATAAAGCAGTAAAAAAAAAAAACAACACTACAAGCAAACAGCATTTTAAAAAAATATTTTAATTTTGGACAAATTTTATTTTAAGATTCAAACTCATTGAAAAAGATTTTAAAAAATTTAATTTTAAAATTCAAACTTTATAAAATGAATTTTTCAGAAAATTCCTATATTGTTGCTGAAAATGCCAATAGAATTAATTTTTATTTAAAATTTATATGTATATGCAGAATGGGTAATGTTTAGTTGTGTTAAACTGATATCATAGTGCCTTCATTTTTTCATGCAAAGTAATAAATTGTCCATCAACAATTCAAGTAGAGATTAAAGTCTTTTTCATTATGAAATAGGAATGATTTAAGTAAAACAGTTGAGGTTTTTATGCAACACAGATGTATGCTGCAAAAATATCATAGTCAATATCTAAGGAACTGAAAGATTGAATCACTAGTAAATGTGAGAAGTTTTAACTTATTTTAGATCTGGGATTGTCTGGTGATCTGCATAATTATATTGCTTTAGGGGCAACGCTAGCTTTTTTGTCATTTAACTCTTTGCATATACTTAGGCATGATTGGGAAGTCTTTTTATGGATCCTAATATTAATATAATTGTATTGACCAAAGATAGCAATTCCTCAATAGATTATGCATATATATATATATACTCATTGTCTATTTCTGTACCATTCACTAATAGATATTGTAGTTATATAAATTGAGATATATATTTATACTCCTGTTTTCATTGAATAGTTTTAACCAATATTGACAATGGAATAGCATTTTTTATTGAGGAATTGCAAAAAAAAACCCCATTAAACACTTCACTTCTCCTTCACCGATATCAAGCTATAAAGCTTAAGTAAATAAATTAATCGACTGATTTATTGCTTGGAAATTCATAAGAAGTTCGAGCGTCATAAGTGACACAGTTGGACACTCTTATGTTCCAGAACTTGCCGTTCTAGCCCTGCGAACAAACTAGTGAAGCATAAGTAAATAATTGCAGATATCTGAGTTAACTGCTTAGGTATTATGTGCGATAATATGTTTAACGATAAGATACCTAGTTGAAATCAGAATCATTATATATGTAAAATAAACATCAGGATTTAATTTTACATTTATTAATTTTTTTGTTTGCTTTAGACTATTTGTGTAATTATTTTTTTTATTACTTATTAATTTAAAAGAATGAAATTATTTTTTTTTATTTTAAAAAGAATTTTTTTTTTTTAATTTGCATGTCTTTTGACAGAAAGTTAAGTAGAAGCTCGGTTCATTTTTTCATAAAGTCTAATTTAATGTTAAAATCCACAGACAATTGGAGAAAAGAATGTTATTGAATGGGGGGAAAAGGATTTTTATGAGTATTTGAACATTTCATTTTTAATTCTTTGTTGATTTCCTGACAGTCTGTCACTAGCATCGGTGAAGTTTATTTTTAACATTTTCATTGTTCATTTTCCAGGATGCATTTGTAATTTCACTTCAGAATTATAAAGTGCATTAAGACTGATATTAATTATTAAATTTCATTAATTGAGTTTGTTCATTCTGAGTGATATATACTCATTCTTTTTATATACATGATAAGTTGTCAGTGTTATGTATATATTACTTTCTATCGTTAATATATATATATTGATTTCATTAACGACTATTTATTGCACTTTTACTTCTTAATTAATGTGAGGACTCTTTATATAATTCACCATAGTGATTACTATCAATTTATACCCACAATTTCAATAAACAAATAATTATTCACTATAGGTAACAGTTTTAAAAAATGATCACCTTTTCTTTTTTTAAAGTCAGCCATTTTGTAATACTGTTATCACAATAAAATGGGATAGCATGAAAACACTTTTCTTTGGATGATAAAATAGTGCAATTCTATGCTAAGGAGGAAAAAAAACCAAGTTATATTTTAAAGTTTTTTTACATATAATAATAAAGCATACTAAATATACATTGAAAATTAACTAAAATATGAGTAGATATTATTTACATTTTTATGGTATTATTTATATAGTTTTGTATTTTATTTTGTTCATTATATCATAGCTCTGAAGAAGACTGCAGGACACTCATAATGTAAGATTGTGTAGCATATATGTACAATAAAAGGTTTTTTGCTAAAAAGTGTTCAAAATAGAGTGGATAAATCTAATTTTTATTTAATAACTTTATAATGAAACTGCTGGCTCATCCGAATGGCTTTTCATCCTAAATATAAACACTTCATCATAAAAAAAAGTTTTAATTAATTACATCATTGAAAGAATGTTGATTATATATTATAACAAATAGCACAAAAACTAAATTGAAAAATGTGTACATTAATCAAGATGTAATATGTTTATCAAATTTTTATTTAATATTTTTGCACTAATAGAATTGTTGATTCATCCAAATCCCTTTTATCAAAAACATTAAAAATCCCTGATTCCTGCATATACAATGCTATTCCATAGCAATTCTTATTTTTTTTCACAACAGCTATGCCATCTAGTGCAAGCTTTAGTTATCAGTAGATACCTGATAATAATGCTTAATAAATCTCTATTCAGTGCTGTTCTATCCAATATCCCCAGATTAGTTTCTAGATTATGATTTTCAACAAATAGGAGCTTTTGGATCAATGCATCTTTCCTTTAGCAACCATATTTTATTTCTTTGTTTTACTATATATAGTCATACAGATCTGAAAACAGTCATTATCTATATATTATCATGTCCTCAATTTTTTAATAACTATAGGCACTTTTATCCTTTGATCAGGATTGATATAAAATTAATAAGACATCACATGACTTCTGCTCACACAATTAATTACTAATATTAAACACCTATTGATTATTAAAGTTTACATTATATACCATAATTATGGTGAAAGAGAAAACTTGTTATTGAATAACATTCTGCAAGCAGGCATTGTAAAATATTTTATTGGGTTTATACCAATCCTGGGTAATGGGTAGAAGTGCTCACAGTTATTAAAAAACTAAGGACACCCTAATATAAAGATGCTATCTGGTTTCAAATTTATATGACTATGCAAACAAATTGGCTTAGATTGAAAACATAAGTTTTTTAATTTATGTTAATAGCTTCATAGTAAAATAAAGAAATAAAATATGACTGAGGAAAAAGAGTAGATCCAAAGATACCCAAGTGCACTGCTCCCACAGCCAAAAGCTTCTCACTAATGAAAGCCAAAAATTAAAAACTAGTCTGGGAATATTAGATAGGAAAAATGTGTAAAGCACTATCATCTGACATCTATTGATTACGAAAACATATACTCAATGGCATAATTGTAATGAAAGAAAAAAATAATTGCTGTGTCTATCATTATGTCATTTTTATTTTGAAGGATGGGAATCAATATAGTAATGAACTGCACCAAAAATGAATTGAAAAATGTGCATTGTAAATTATATTTATTAATCTAATTTTTATTTAGTTGTACTATATGTTGGTAATAAACAAAATAGTGATCAATTAGACAAAATGGGTCATCACAGTTTAAAGAAAAAAAACAAAAAAAAAAAGTAGTGATTGCATAGCATACGTAATGCATCAAAAATAAATTAAAAAAAATCCTCATTATGTTAACATAAATTTCTTTTATTTTTTAAACATGCATATTTTTTTTTAATGAATTGTAATTCAGAAGGATGCCAACATCTATGATATGATTCAAAATGAGAACTACAAATGTAAAACTGCCACTAAAAGAAGCTGCTCAACATCTATATTGGGCTTATATAATAAATAGTTTATGTCTCACAGAAGTTTGTGTGTTTTTAAAATAATATGCCTAGCAAACTGTTTTTCATTAATTATCACTGATCTTCAATTTTGATCATATATTCGAAGTTTAAGATGTATTTTGAATCTCTATTAAGGAGTTACATTTTTTTATGTAGGAAACTAGTATAATTACTTGTTTTTTATACAATATTATTGATATACAGTGAATTTTGAGGAACCAGTTGCCCTCATGTAAAAGTTTAAAAGATCTTATTTATTAATTAAATCAATGATTGAGAGGTCATAACTGCTTTTGTAGTTTATGATAAGTTTAAAAAAGAAGGAATGAAAATACTTGAATAGTTCTGGAAATACCATTTTAAAAATGAATGCACACAATATATTTGTAATAAATTTGACATTTATTTAAAAAAACCACAACACGTAATCAATTCACAAAAACATATGATGTCATCTTCTATAAATGAAAACTTATATTTAATTTCAAAATAACTTTATTAGTGTAAAATAATTGATTCTTTAAGAATATGGGAATACATTGTCTTTCTTGGCAAGAAGTTCTAGGAGAAATATAAGTGAGCTTAACATCTTGATTGAGCATTTGTGATGGATCTAATATTTAATCACCTGGAGAATTTTTAATGGAAATGCTAGTATCAAATTTTATCTGTGATTGTGTAGTTTTAGGTGATTTTTGGTATTTGAAAGATTCTCCATGTCTCATTATAGAGAAATTTTGAAGACAGGATAAAGTCTTTACTTTTTAACTTATTAAGGTGATCGATAAATATGAGTCTAATGAAACTTATATTTTTCACATTTTAAGTGGCAGATTATAATTTTAAATATAAGTTCGAAAATGGAAATTAAGATTTTTTTTTAAAGGTAGCATAATTTATCTAAGAATGCAAAACATTTGTAGATAAATGTTGCATGCAGTATACATATAATGAGTTATCTAAGAATATTATACCAACTATAATTATATCTTTTAAAAAAAGAATTATAAATTATTTAAAAAATATTATAATACAACAGTACTTATTTAATATTATAGTAATTATTAAAGTCACTAATCTACCAATTGAGTTTTTAATGAAAATTCTTGTATCATTTTATGAGTGTTTCACATTTAACATTTTTAGTACCATTATTAATTCCTGATTAATATATATATAAAGACTTCATAATATAGAAATTAGTGAATTTTTCTGCCAAGCTCATAATCTTGAGTTTGAGTTGTGACCAGATAAAATTTTGGAATTTTTTTCAAAGAGACATAGGATTTTTTTTTTTTTTTTGAGTAGCCAGCCCTTGGTTAACTAAACTTCCCATTTAATTCATTCATTGACCTGTGCATGCTGTAATGCAATGATAGAGTGATTGATCCTAGAGCTAAAAGTCCACGGATCATAGTTTGATTCTATGTCTTCCATTGATCAAAATAAATCATTTGATTACTTTACTTATTAGAAGGTACTCAAAGTGAGTTTTTTCATTTTAAAAAAAGTCCATAAAGAAGTTATCTTATGATATTTCTTTTAATTTCCTCACATTTTCACAGATTTTTAATACTTTGTTTAATTGGAGCACCCCATTATACTCTGTTCTTTACAGAACTACTCAGAACAAGAACTGATATTGCATCTCATTAGAGTTTATTAGAAATAGTCTTTATAGTCTAAATATGGGTCTGTCAGCTACATGAAGGATGTACTTACATTTACCATGAATATTTTTCTAGGATATCTATTAAGCTTTGTTGGGTGTTGAATACAGGCTCTAACTAGTTTCACAATTGGATCTTCAGATGTGAGAGTTATTCATGAATAGCCAGGCATAATATCTGATGAAAAATATATTTTGCTTTTTTGCAGGATTTGATGTCTCACCAAAAACTACATGCCATTTCCAAGCCCATCATTCTCTGAGCTCTTTCATTTCCTTTTTCTTTTTTTAAATCTTACTATACATTTAGATTATTGCAGTTGTATAGACATCAAATACCCTCTTCATCCATTCATCTTTTTTTAAATACTAATTGTGATAATGAGATTGAGTGTTTGTGTAATCACATTTCATATTTTGATTACACGATAATCAATTCTGATTTTTTTTCTTTGGTATGCAAATATGGAAGTTTACAAAATACTGAGAGAACATTTTTTGCTTTGAGAACAAATTGATAAAAACAGATTTAACAGACTAGAAGTTTTTAATTGTGCAGTCTGTACGAAGCAGTGCAATTAGTAGCAGTTTAGTTTGGATTAGAATTTGGAAATAATTTTTATTCAGACATGGTTGTATCTTTTTGTTAACATTATTTAGAAACTTGGTAGATTGTGTTTTGATGGATTGTTCAATTTAGTGATATATTGTAATATTCACAATGGTAATGGTATCAAAGCAAAGTAACATTTATAAAAAATGTGTAAACTTTGCTTGATGTGGATTTTTGAAGATCTGATTTTAGTTCAGCCTTTGTAACTAAGAAGTTATCCAAGATTTATATATGTGCTTTTTGTGAAGTCTATATATCTGAGTAAGGATATTTAATTGTTCATCAAATGCAAGGGAATTGTAAAGTGTTGGATTTGATGTGAGATATAACCTGATGTCTTTTATTTTTGATTCCCTGGGCATATATTGAAAGGCTAAAAAGAATAGTTTGAGCAGTGTTACTATGATCATTATATTAATGCCTATGAATTAATATTAGAATTAAAAAATTTCCAGAAAGAAAGCCTTCTTTCTTTATTGAATAATATCATTACATTAATATCATTAAAGTTCTAATTGTTTCTCTGATAATTATTTTATTATTAGTTATTTTATTAAAATGAAATATGCCACTTATTGTATTGCTAAAAATAAAATGAACATAGTGTTTTGTAAGGAATTTAAATAAAGAAAATATTATCATTTATTGATCATAATTATCAGACTTTTTTTCAACATGCTGAAATAACAAATGGATTTGTAAAGAATATTAAAATTCAATTAAATTTGTAGATATAATAATAGTAGTGTTTTGAACAGATAGGATTACTTTAGTATCTTTTGATAGTAATGTAAGAATTTAAATGATTATATTTAATAATGTATTCATCCTACTGGTTCATTTGGATTTTGATCGAGATATTTTATTAGTAATGAACTCATTTAAATTTAGGAATCTATGATATCATAAAGTTATGCCATGCTGATTTTTTGATGATATTTCTAAAGTTCTGTTTTCTAAAAATATATGGGATCATAATTGTTATCCATCACAACAAAAGTACGTTCAAGGATCTTAATGCACGCACTTGTGACTACCAAGAATGTTGCCAGTTGTTTATGGAAATTTATTCATAACTATATACAAATGTTTTCCACATTGGCCTAAGAAAACACATCCTATAGTATATGAATGTTATGATTCTGGTTTCATCAGCCAAACGTGGATGTGTTAAGAAATCATCACAGACTAAACTTTTCTTAAGCCAATGTGAAAAACGTTTGTATATAGTTATTACAATTAGTATAGGGAAAGATAAAAATTGTTTTTAATTCTAAGTTTATTCATAATATGTTGATGCTTTATTATAAAATGAATGTTATTATTGGATATATATAAGGCTTTACCATATTTGTTTGAAAGTGAGGTAAGAATACTCTATCTTAAAATATTATTTTATAGTGAATTAGAGAATGATTTTTATGAGAAACACATCCAATTTTATAATGATTATCCCAAAGATATTGAGTTGCAATAGCCATTGCTTTCATTGAGAGCATATGACCAAGAATTGGGTACAATAAAAAGCTACATTGAAATAAGGCTATTGAAGATTTTAAAAAGAAAGATTTAATTAAAAGAAGCATTTCAAGATGTCAAACAAATAAGTATGTGATGTTTGCAAATTAGAAATTAGTTTATATAGTCATTGGTCAACCTTTTAACATTCTGGAATTGTGATGGTTATATTTAGTTAAGAATGAATGCTAATGATTACTTTTCAGTCATTTCATGAGCCCAGTCCAATAAAGAAATGCCTCTGCATTTATGGATTCAATATCAAACAAGCTGAAAAACATGCTGATTGTTTATAATTTTGCTATTTATTTTTCAGAATATATTAATAAATTTTGAAATGAAATTATTGCAGGGAATTATATTGTTAGGATATTAATATTTTACTTTCTTACAATAAATTTAAAATATGAATAGTCTACATACAACTAATTTAATTAAAGTAGTTATATTTCTGTAATTAAATATCTTTCAACTTACTAAAGCAATAATAGCATAGTGAATTCTGCACTGAAGATTTTTTTTTTCAATACTGATTGATAGATTATCCAGGTTTTTTAAAATATTGATTACAAAATTATATTATTTATATATTCAAAATATTTAGAAGCAGTCTGTGGATTTCTTTGAATTGGCATGAATAACATAATCATTATTATACCAATTTCTTGATTTTGCTTTTAACAAGTTCACATTAAGAACATCACCATCAATCCTTTATTGCCACTTGATATCTGCTTCATTACCCATTTTTAGGCTGTTTCTAAAAATGAAAACTAAAATTGGAGCCAGTACACACTCATATTTATCCCCAATTTTTATTATCAATGTCACAAATTTTCCATTACCAGTAATAATACTTTCTGTCAAGCTATAATGCAATTGTCATGTAAGTGAATAAATTTCTATAGCTAGCTAGATATTTTTAAACATTGTCCAGTATCTTGATTAATTGAGATAAATATCTTTGCTCATTTAGTAAAGAGTATATAAATAGTACCTTTGCTTCTGACACTTTGTTTTATATTTGCCTGTTAAAAAAGTATATTTATAGCTTTTCCTTAGATTCCAAAATTACACCAGTCATTCAAAAATATTCATCATCTATAACTGGAAGCAATATGTTAATAAAATCATTGAAAATATTTTTGCTGTTGTGAATAATAATATTTTATAATAATTGTTGGAATAATAGAAACATCTTTAAGATCAGATGGCACAACTTTATGGGAACATATTCTGAAGCCCACTTATAACCAGTGTATTTTAAAAGAGTCTTAGTATCAGAATCTATGGTGCTTCTATTAAGATTTCAAAGAAAAATTTTAATCTCAGCAATATAGGTTCAACTGCAGTAATAACAAACAATAATTAAAAGTTAACATATTGTAAGTTATCTAACCAAACCAGATTAACCCAGAGATTTACCTTTAAATAATTATAGTTAAATTCCTTTATACCAATCAATATTAGATGGCTATTTGTGTGAAGAATAAATCTTAAATCATTGTGCTTTAAAAAATTTCAAAGATTATCCCCCTGACTAAATCTGTGTGTTATGTGCATAATGGAAAAATGCACTAATCTCTGTACCATGAGGTTTTTGAATTATCAATTTGCTTTATTTGAAAGTTATCAATGATATATCCAATCATTAGTGTATATATTTATTAAGCACCTAAACAAATAAATACTTACTAAATAGAACTTAATTACACTGTTTTATAAATATTAACTGATTAAATATGAATACAATGTACCCATTCATATAAATTTTTATATTAAAAAGTTGATACTATCCATTAGTTGTTGTAATAATTGAAATTATAATACTGTATTACCAACAGCATCATACAAACTATATGCTTACTCATATGCTTTCAAATAAGCTATCTTCACCCTATTTTAGAATTATATTCTGTGAACTTGAATAATTCATTGGATACCAGATGATATATTATATTACTATAAATAAGAAACACAGCTGTAATTTAAATATCATAATGATATGTATGTATTATGAGAGTAAGTCAAAAATTATTCACTCTGTGCACAATTTATTTTAATAAATTTTTTGAAAAGACAACTACATTAGTTTTATCTTCCTGCTTTTCAGTACACTTTGTCCTACTGTCAACAAGTTTTCATATTCCCTCATTAAATATGTTGTAGGCTGAGCTATTGCCACAAATGCATTGTTGTCTTCATCCTTCATCAAACATTAATTTTCTTTCTCATAGAGCTTCTTTCTGGAGACTAAACTAATGATAGTCTGAAGAGGCAAGATCAGGATTATAAGGAAGATGCTGCAGCATCTGTAACCTAAGTTTTTGGACAATGTCAACATTGGGAATAGGTGTTGTTGTCTTGCAACAACACAACATCCCTAGTTAATCAGCCCTTCCTTGAATATCTCATCATAATGAGCATTATTGATTATTGAAGTTTTTTTCTGATAATGTTCCAATACTAGTAATTAAGAATCCCCCAAAATTGTAAGCATCATTTTTTCAGCTGATTGTTGACTTTTGAACTTTTTCTTGGTTGGTGATTGAGGATGTTTCCATTCCATACTCTGCCATTTACTCTCAGGCTCATAGTGATGAATCCATATCCCATCACTAGTAATAATTCTTTCTAAGAAACATTAACCTTTCTTAGAGTATTGATTTAAATCTCATTTTCAGATGTCCAAATGATTCTGTTTGTACTCTTTTATTAATTGCTTTGTCCCTATCTCTTATAAACTTTGAAACCCAAGTCTGTTATGTATTATTGCATAGGCAAAAATATAGCTGATTCACAAATGATTTTCTACATAATACAATGTCATTCATCTATTCAATAGAATCAGTTCACATGCATGCTCAATGTTGTCATCAGTTGTGCATTTGGATGGATGTTGGCTTCTTCATGGCTGACATTTATGTCACTTTTTTTGGACTTTTTTATTCATCCATACACACTTCTTTGGGACAAAACATTTTTTCCATACTACATACAAAATCTTTGATAAATATCAGCATCAGACACATCTTCAGATCATAAAAAAAGAATCAGTGCATGTTGTTCTTTTATGGAAATTACAAATGTAGCACTATTGTTTCTCAGACCACATTAACATTTGAATTGATGCAAATGTTCAAAATTGTAAGAAGTCAACGATCTTGTATGGAAAGTGCCGATAAGACAGTGTGGCCAACAGAAGTTTTAATATAACCAGAGTGTGAATAATTTTTGATTTACCTTCATGCTATTTTTCACTGCAGCAAATCAAAAACACAGATATATATATATTCATTCATTTAAATACATATGTAGAGGATGTGTACTAAATTAAAATAAGAATTACTGTGATTAATTTAGTAAACAAAATTAAACAGTACAATGCTGATAAACATTGTTAGACATAGAAAATAAATTTGTGAAATGTTTTATTTGGAATTTTTTAAAGAAGAAACATGGATGATCCATTGTAGAGAGGTTGTCGTATTTAGAAAATCTGACAAAAAATTAAATTGGTTAGATATTATTAGAGATAATTTTATCTTGAAAGATATTTTAAAAAGAATCATGAAAGATGAAAGAAACAAAAAATAAGATTTAAATGAGAAAGCATTTTGCCATAAATGAAGAGTGGTCCACAAATGAAGAATTTGGATTAGAAAATTTGATAAACATATATTTATAAATAGGAGGTCATTCTGAAGTTATTTATTAATATAATTTTTTTTATTTTTTATACACATATAATAATTAATTCATTAAACTACTTCATTGTTTTATTTTGAAGTGTAGTAAGCATAGATACTAGCAAGCAAATTTAATTACTAGTTCATGAATCATTCACTTTGTAGTTACTTAAACTAATTATTATAGTGTAAAATTGTTTTTTTTTTTTCATATTATAATAAATTTAATTAAGAACAATTTTATCTTCATTGCCTAATTAAATCAATCTTTGCATGTCATTTAGCTAATTGGCATGAAGTGATTTTTATCTATCAGCTACTAATCTTTTTGAAGATTTCGATTAATTAGCATATTTATTTTTAAAATTAAAATTATTAATTTAGTATTAGAAATAATATCACTTATTTATGTACTCCAACTTACACACACACATATATATAAACCCTTAAAGATTTTTTTTATCTATCAGAATTTTTTTATCTTTGGTTATTAATCTATTTTTATTTCCACACCAAGTTGTAGCTAAGTTGATAAACAGAGCAAAACTCTCCATACAGTATTGCCACCTGTGCTAAACAGAGTAATCAATGGATGCCAGAAGGCTTGTGCATAAAATCCCCATCTAATGCCTACTCATCCAATATCCCCAGACTAATTTCTGGCTTGTGGCCTTCGTCAGTGAGGAGCTTTGGATCTGAGAGCACTGCATCTAGATTTTAGGATAGTGCTCTCAGATCCAAAGCTCCTCACTGATGAAGGCCACAAGCCAGAAATTAGTCTGGGGATATTGGATGAGTAGGCATTAGATGGGGATTTTATGCACAAGCCTTCTGGCATCCATTGATTACTCTGTTTAGCACAGGTAGCAATACTGTATGGAGAGTTTTGCTCTGTTTATCAACAATTAATGTGCTAGTATAGGAAATGTGATCATGTGTTGTAGCTAAGTTCTGATAATCTTTCTTTAAAATAAAATACAAATAGATATGTAAATTCACCATACTATTTGAGATTCCAGTAGTAAAAGTGATTAATAATTTTTCATTTAATATCAAGAAAGGAGATAAACTTTAAAATAATCACTTTGTTGCAAAGATAACAGTATTTATGTTATTGACAATATCAAGATAAGATAGAGCTGGGAATGATATTAAAATATGATAATAAACTGATGGGCAAATAAAATGAAAATAACAGAGTATGATAAAAAAAAATATTTAAATTGAAAAATAAATAATAGAGAACAATTACAGGGCCAGAAGTTGCATACAAAATTGAAAGATGAAAGAAAAACAGTGTGGCTGAGATTAAATTGGTAAGATGAGATTATTGGCCAGAAGGAGAAAGGATAAAATAAAAAATGAAGAATTTTTCAGGATAAAATGTGAGAAGTATTAGAATTGATATGGTCATGTAGAAAAAAAAAGCTATATAGAAATGGGAGTCAAGTAATTGGTGAAAGATGAATAGCCTAGAAGGAGGCTTGGGAAAGAGAAATAATAAATATGGAAGATGAAAATAAAGATTCACTAAATTGGAAAGTTTGAATGAAAAAAACTTATGCAGTCTTTGTCCAAATCCATGTGTTAGCAATGACACAATAAAAATATTAAATGTAGTTAAAATAATTGAGACAAAATTAACAGAGCTGAGCAAATATAAATACTAATATTTTAATACTAATGTTACCTATGCAGTTTTTAATATATTAGATTGGATTTATAGGATTTTTTTTTTTTGGTGTGTGTGTGTGTGTTAGGGAGAAAAATACATTTGTGAAGCTATACTAAAAGAACCTGAAAGATGTGTTTCTAAAATCCTTAGTAAAGATAAAAACTGGAATTGATTGAAGCAGTTAAAAACAGACATTCATTCTCTAAATTAGCATTAAATTCATTAATACTTGGATGAAATTCAAACTTTGATAATGCTAAGTTACTTTGTATAATAAGAATGATAAGAATAACTTATAGTATGTCTTTGCAAATAAAGATATTAGAGGTCATAGCTAATATACAAAAGATTGAGACTAATAATTTATTTACAATATGGACTTCATCTATACTGAGTCATTAATAAAGATATATGTGGAGTTGTCACTATAGATGATCTTAAAAGTTTTGAGACTTTAGTATTGTCTGGTAAGATAACATCAAAGCCAGTTGGCTTTGTTTAGTATCTGACATATAGCCCATCTTTTGTGTATAATTTTTCTGTTTTTTTTAAAAAGAGTTTTCAAATGACCTTTAAGAAAAATCTTTATACAAACTAGTGTTAGATATGAAACTTTGTCTTAAATTAGTGGAATGTCTGATATATTTAATAGCTTTTTGAATTTTCTGTCAAGCAGTTTTCTTGTTTAGCTTCATTAGAGAATATAAATGGAGCATAAATAATCCAGTGTGTGATTTTTTTTGAGTAAGTTACATTTTATTTTCAAATTGGCATTTGCATTTAATGGCATGTTTACATTAGATATATAGCAGAATCTGAAAATGTTATTTTAACAAAATAATATTAGTAATTTTCACACAAAAACAGAGATGATTTGACTTTTATATAGCGTTTGCTTTATATATATATATGTATATTTAGAATTGTTTATATAAATCCAGATTTATATAAGTCAGGTTTACATAAGTACTGCTTGAATATAATGAGATAGGTAGTCCCTGCAAAGTAATGGATTTAAATGTTCCAATAATAGTCATCTTAATATCCAGAAATATGATGTGAACATATTTTACCCAACAGACAGACACCTTATTCACCAATGGAATATACAAGTGTTAAGGAAAATTCTTAAAGTATTTGCACTATATTTCAACTAATCATAACCACTTTTTCAAGAATATTATATTTAAAAATAATTTTAGATTTAATTTTTCATAAATGAGAAAAATTAATTGGGTTAAAATCCAAGATCATGATCATTTAGTTTGAACAGCATCATTTTTTAGAATTTTATTGCAAAAGATTTTATTAAATCTCTGAGATATTTAATTTTTATTTAGATTATTTGTTTTCTTTTGCATACATAGTTTATTAGGGCTGCAAAATCTTTCTAATTGGGAAATTCTACCAGTACCTGATCTATTGCTGGCTTATTTTTTTCTAAGTGTTGAAGCACAGCAGTTTTATCAAATATGGTCAGACTGACAATTTTTTTAGTAAGGAATTAATCAGAGAAATGTTCATTATCATCAAGTTGTTCTATTAAACAAATTTGAGATAAATGTGAAACTAATCAATCCACAGAAAGTCTTTAAGATATGTAAAAATCCAAAAAAAAATATAGCTTAGTTTAGATGAAGATGAAAACCATTATTATTATTGAAATCATGAAACCAACACTCATTATGAAAAATAGAAATAAATTATAGATAAATAGTTTAGTAGAATTCATAATCTATTTTGGTTAATGATAGATTGACCGGATAGATAGCTGTTTTTGAATCGTCATGTTGAAATGATACTTATCATTTTTAAATAAGACTTTAATTTGGTAAATTAATCAACTTCATTTGATCTACTCAAAAGTCATTCATAATTTTAAAAGATTTTAATTGCAAGTCATCTTGAACAAATTTGTATTAAAAAAAGGTTCATAATTTTTTAAATCTCTGCAATACCTTTTTTTTTTTTTAAAAAAAAAAAAATTCTAATGTGAGTTTTGAGAATGGCACTTAGTGCAGTATGATAAAATGTCAGTTAGAGATAACCAAGAGGATCAAAAAAAGAAATAATTAATTAAATAAAATAAATAAATGAAGATATAATGTATTCATTTAGTCTGTTTGATCAATAAATTTAGATCTGAGATATTGTTATATTCTGAAGAATATTTATCAAAATGCAACAGCAATTATTAAACTACACAGTGATATTAAGAAGATTAACATTAAACAGAATGTATGACAGGATGATTCTATACTTCTAAACCTTTTCCAGAAGTTTTACAAGAAGTATTTTATGGATGAAAATGGGAATCTTAGGGAGTAAATGTATATGGAAATTATTGAAATTATCTACATATTTACAAATGATATTACTGCACGAGTTTCAGGAAATATTACAAGAGATCATGTTATAGTAAGAAAGTAGGACTAAAGACAAATACTAATAAAGATTAAAGTAATGTTCATTGGATTTTCTCTGAATAAGCAAATAAAGATTGCTAATTATGAATTAAAAGAAGTTAACAACAACAAATAATTGGGTCAGATATATGGAAACATAATAGGTGAAATCAATCATAGAATTAAATCTGGATGTAATATTTTTGGTAGAAATAACATAGTATTAAAAAGAAATATGCCTATTTGTTCAAAAGGGAAAGTTTTTAATGTACATGTTTACAATTCTTACTTAAGGATTTAAGATTTGGACAGCAATACAAAGACTTCAATCCATTCGATAAAGTATGGAGGGATAGATATTAAGAGTAATAAAAAGAGGTCAAAACTGAGAACATAGATTAGAGAATACTAATATCATGGAAAGAATTAAACACAGAAATAAAGCTAGGTTGACATATTGCTAGAAGAGATGATTCCAGATGGACAATTGAAGTTTTACATTGGTTCCCAAGATGTTATAAAAGACCCAGAAAGAGACTACATCCAATAAATAAAGGAAGATTGCTAGTATAATGTAGAGAAGGAGAGATCTATCCTGAAGTCGATTGTTAATGATTGAAAATAATGATGATGGTGAGTCACTAAATTGAGATTATAGGTTGAGTAATTAAAAATATGAGCAATAACTCTTGAATGTGTTTTATCACTTTGTTTAAATTTTAATATATTTATAATTTTTTATTTAAATATTCAATAGTAAATACTTAATGTTTAAAAACATTTGTAATTCTCTATTTTCAAGTTTAGTACTATTTTATTTTTTAAAGCATAAAATATTCAATACAGTACGGCCTCAAAAAATTTTAAAGCCAAATTTATTTATAAATAGTGCTAGGAAATGTTATTAAATAATTTACTAATCATTTATATTTTAATAAGAATAATAATGAAAAGATTCTTGTATGCATTTAAAATTTTAAACAAGTATTTTTGATTTCCTCTTTTGACATATAATAAATATTAGCTTTTCTATCATGCTTCAGTGAATATAATGTATTTTATTTTTAAATTACTGGTGCATTTATTTATTTATTTGTTTTATAATAATATCTAATATATATGTAGTTTATATTGAAATGAATATATTAAGCTAAAGTGAATGTTATTTTATAATTCCAAATTTCTTTTTTTTAGAGTCTGTATTATTAAAATATTTATTCATTTTTTGTAAGTTTAAAGTTATAGGTGAAGTGATTTTTTGGTTGGTGTAATATTTTCTTTTTATAGCTCATGGATATGTCATTTTAACATTACTATTAAAATTTTGTAATAAAAATGTATATCTAGGGATCATTTTCATATCTTCTATCAATTATAACTACTTGCTTTCTTCTCTAACAATCTTAATCTAATATTTTCTCGATTCTTTGTGACCTGCATTTTTAAAGCCATTTCCCACCTATACCATTGTTTGTTTCACTTCCATATGCAGGACATTCTTTATTCACAGATCGTGTTTTGGAGCATGCAGTACATCTGGAGCAATATGATATATGGGTATATCAAAAATCATAATGTACCAAGCAATGTAACAGCTTCATCTGTTAAAAATCTAAGTTCTAAACATCTAACAGATACCGAAATTTCTGTTCTTGAAAGAGGATTAAACTTTGCCATAACACCATCTAATATCCCCTTATTAGATATAATAGCAGCCACTGAGGAAGTCATTCAAAAACTGACTTTAGAAGAAACAGCAGAATTATGCTGGAGAATAAAAAGAACACTTGACAAGCAACAAAAATTGCAGTCAAACATATCATATGGGGAGATGAAAGCAATTAAATCTCTCAAAGCAGATAAATCTATAATTATTCTCACTGCTGACAAAGGCAATGCAATGGTTGTAATGGATACAACTGATTACGACAACAAAATACAAGAACTCATCACAGCAGGCCAATATAGAAAAGTGGCAAAAGATCCGATACCAAGTACAGAAACAAAGTTACAAACATTACTCAGAAAGCATTGCAAGTACTTCACTGATTCAGAAAAGAGTAAAATAACATCACATTTCAGCAAAATTCCTCATCTTTATGGTCTACCTAAAATCCATAAGGATCATGGTCCATTATGACCTATTGTTAGTTCTAGAGATTCACCTTGCCAGAATTTGGCAAGATTTCTTCTCAAAGTTCTAAGTCCTTTGGCATACAAGACCCAATCATTTGTCAGGGATTCTAGACACTTTGTAGAATTAATCAAGAACATGAAAATTGAAAGAACTGACTTACTGGTAAGCTTTGATGTGGAAAGTTTATTCACAAATGTACCATGTGAAGAAGCATTGTCTATTGTAAGGAAAAGATTAAATGATGATAATAATTTACAAACCAGAACAGCTCTTCCTATTGATAGTATAATGGAACTATTAACATTCTGTATAAAAACAACCTACTTTCAATATAACACAGAATTCTTCCAACAAAATCAAGGAATGGCTATGGGATCACCATTGTCTCCCCTGATTAGCAATTTTACATGGAAGGACTTGAAACCACAGCCATAAAAACTACTCCTTATCCATCTAAAGTTTGACTTCACTATGTGGATGATACATTTGTTGTATGACCACAAGGTGAAGCATTGATACAGACTTTCTGGACACACAACAACAACATATCCCCTTCAATTAAATTCACAATAGAACCAGAACAAGAACAAAAATTGGCATTCTTAGATGTTCTTGTGACAAGATTCCCTCATGGCAAAATCAAAACTACAGTTTACCAAAAACCTACACATACAGGGAAATATCTAGCCTATACATTTAATCACACCAAAAACACAAAACATGGAGTTATACTATCGCTGTGGAACAGAGCAAAAGAAGTTTGTTCAGAAACTGGTGATTTGGAAAAAGAAAAGATCTATATAGAACAAACTCTTAAGAAAAATGGCTATCCATCAGCTGTTATTAATAAAACATTAAATAGACAACAAAAAGAACCATCAAGAGAAAATACAGTTATTAGTACTGTAGTGTGCCCATACATTCCAAAACTATCAGACAAATTAAGGAAATTCTGCAATCAGTATAACATCAGAACAGCTTTCCAGAGCCATACCACACTATGAGGAATTCTAACTTCTACAAAGCCTAAACTTGAAATGCTGCAAAGAAAAAACTGCATCTATGAAATACCATGTGAATGTGGAAGAACATATATTGGTGAGATCATCTGTCCCATTCAAAAGTGCTTGCAAGAACATAAACTGATGATTAGAAGAGAGAAAACAGATGTGTCTAAGGTAGCAGACCATGTATGGACCAATGAACATACGTTCGATTGGGAAAATACAAAAATATTGGAAAAAGAAGAAAAGGTACAAAGAAGAAAATTTAAAGAAGCTGTTCACATGACAATGGTAAAAAATCCCATAAGCCAACCTAGTGTGACTATACATAATGTATGGAAACCACTAATCAACTTTGCTCTGAGGAAAAGTGGAGAAAATCAGGAGGAACCTCATAGATAAGTATATAAAATTACTACATACTGTTGCCTTTGACAGGATAGCTCAGTTGGTTAGAGCAATACCTTAAAATTCAATAATCAAGAATCTAAGGATCCAGGTTCGAATCCCATGCTAGTACTGTCACTGGTCAGGCCAGCAACACCTGAAGAAGAGGGAGAAAAATACCTCTCGAAACGTGCATATACTAACCTGTTTGCTGTGATATTACTAACATTTGTTTGCTGTGATATTACTAACAGTTGGTGAATATACTAACCTGTTTGCTGTGATATTACTAACAGTTGAATGCATTTGGAATATTTAACTAAAAGTAAACTTTTCTAAAGACATTCAACACACATATTAGATGATGGAAATAGTCCAATATAAAAATACAGATAGAACACCATCATCACAAACCTTCAGAAAAACAATATGATATCATGTCTCTAATGGTATATCATTTAGAGATTTAAAGAAAATTATTTTTATAGACAAATATGGATAATATTGCCAATTAATAGAACTCTGACAAAATTCCAAAATCTCTGTGTTCTTCAGTCATGGTTGAAATTTCTCTTTAATTTACTTCAAGATATAAGTCTAACCAAAATATTCCTCATTAACCATTTAAATTAAATCTTAAAATGACATGTGTCTTGTGTAATAGTCATCTAGAACAGGGATCGGCAAACTTTTGACATGGATGAGCCAGTCCTGTCCCTCACAACACTTTAGAAATAATTTAAGAGCCATAAATATATTTTCACAAATAAGGGAAATTTAAAGTAGTATCTTTATTAAATAAAAAAATCACACAAAACTTTCCTCTCATTGGTTTTAATCAATGTGAGCAATGACTTTGCATTTCCTTAGAAATTTTTTAGTGTGTCTGGTTTATAATTAGTCATTTTTAATTTAAAGAAAGATTCTAAGTTTGCATCAGTAATTTAGCTCCTCAATTTACATTTAATGAAATTCATTTTAGAAAATGACTGTGACATAAATATGTAGACCCAAAAGTATTGAGAACATCAAAAAAAAAAAAAAATTTTTTTTAAAACTCATAAGTATGAAAGATTATCCCAAGTATTGACTGACAATTATTGAGTCTGCATTTTGTAAGTTCAGCAATTGTATTTCAAAATTAGCTTTGTCAATATCAAACAATAAAAAAATTAATTTCTTCACATTGCATTAAAAGGAGTTGTAATAAAAACTAAATTTGTTGTTATTATTTCTAAGAAACCTTTGAAGAAAAGATTCTTTCATATTTGAAATTGCTATCTTGAAAAAATTTCTATTAATGAGGACATTAGTAATATTGAGATATTTGAGAAATGAACCAAAGCTCCCCTGTCTTAAATTTCAACAACAGAATCAATTTCTTTTCAAAAAAAATAACTTAAACCATTGAAAAAACAGTATTTATTTTCCTTGCTTTGTAATTTACAATTGAGCTGATTCAGTTCTGATATAATGTCCATCAAGGAATAGTTTGATTTTATTTATGCTAGATGCAACACACTTTAACATGTTGTAACGGTCCACATTCCCTTAAGAAATGAAAGTGAACGCATCTAACTATAGTCAGACTTAGGGTCTTTATATAGGATGCCATAAATGATATGATAAAAATTAAATCCATGATTGCATCTATTTCAAATAAGATAATTAAATATCTAAATATTAAATATAGATCCAATTTAGACCAGTTCATCCAATCTTCACCTCTTGATTATTCCGTTATGCTCATTATTCGAACTTAGGGTGAATTTTACACTTAACTCTCTTCAGGAATCCAACAATATCCTGTAGTAATGATAATACTTAATATAATCTTAATAGATTCTCAAAATTACTTTCAACCAAATTATTATGATGTTAAGTTAGGATGATATAAAGATATATGGGTATGTGTATTCAATCTTATTTTATTATGAAAATAAAATAAATAATTTAAATAAATCAGAGACTTTCTTAAAATAAAAATAATTTAACAATATTTATTATCTGATAACAATTTAAATTTATCTTTATATATATCAAAATTTATAATTATGAGTGCTTTACATACATTTCTGATATATTAATAAATAAAATTTTAAATGATACATTCCCATATCCTCATAGTAGATATATATCATAACACAAACAATATTTAATAGGTTATAAAAACAATAAATGAAAATTTATAATTTAAAAAAATTATAATAGTATTAACTAAGTAAATTTAAATTAAACGATATAAGTATAAATGAAGGCTTTTGTAATATTGAATCCTTTTGAGCGAATTCCATTTTTATAAGACTCCCATCTATATATGGTCCCTATCATTGAAAGAAAAGACTTTTCATCCAAAAATATTAGTCATTTATACAGAAAAATAAATAATGAAATATTACTAAATTAATTAAATTAGTAATAAACAAAAATTCTGTCTTGTCATAATATGAAGAACAATAAAATCTTACCTTCAAGTTAAGTTTACTTATTACGCTGGTTAAGTCGCTTTACAAGGAAGACCTAAATTTTATTAAGTAAAAAAAAATTTAACCCAATGATCTTTCCATTTTCTTTTCATCTAATGATTTTCCAAAATGGATTATTTCAACAAATGGATTTAAGAAGCAAAGGAAATAGAATTAGATATTTATGGATGTTGATACGCAAAGATATGATGTATTAAAAGTATATGGTATTGTCCTATTCATTTCCATAATTTGAGTAGTAATGTTCATTAAGAATAATGTTCTTTTATTTTCCAGTCATCAATCATCGGTGAGGCAATCAGTATATTCCATTGTTCGTAAACATTCCCTTTTCGTAAATCATCCTGCTATAAATTGAAGTTGGATATTATATAGATGAAGTATTTATATATTAGCATTTCAGTAGGAATGATTAATTACACTGTTTTAGGTTAGAATAATAGCATTTGATCCTATGGCAAATTGCCCTTACATTTTATATAACTTGAAATCTTCTTAAAGTAATTTTGTTTAGATATATAAGTGTTTTTGATGATATTTATCTTCCTTAAAATTCAAGTTTAGAACAATCTTGTTAAGAACTTCTCTAAATATTATATTAAAGGTAATTTCATTTTTGAAATTGTTATTAATGATCTTAAAGAATAATTTATTTACTCTTTTCTCAAATGATATTAGAGTTCTCTGTTAACGAAGATTTTATAAACAAGGAAAATTCGTTCAAACTATCGATATATCTTTTTAATACATTCGATATTCTAACACAGCAAAATAACTAAACATAGTAACTAGTTCATTTGTAAAAGATGAAATTAATTTGGAAATTATTTGATTTAGCTTTTATAGTAGAATCAACTTTTGGTTATTAGCATGTGTTAAATTGGTATTTCATTTCATGATTTTGTATTCGACTATTGTTGAATGCATAATAATTAATAATTGTATAACTGAGTTCTAATATTATTTCCTTCACATTTAGTTGCTAAGGTATGACTTGACTTAAGATTATCTTTATGTTTTGTGTCTTGATTAGTGATATTAGTCAACTTAAATAATTATTGTATATATGAATGATTGAAAAGTAATCATTTTAATATTTGATTTCATTAAAACGACTATTTATTTGATGTGATTTTTATTATTAAACTTTTATAGTCTAACATTTAAGTTATATACATGTGTATATGGGTATTTTAATGTAAAACGGCAACATATTTACTATATATAAATTTACAATTATAATTTTAAGTTTATGGTTTAATATTGCATATAAACAAGTGAGCTTAATAATATTGTACGTTTCCCTTACAATGTCACCTTTGGAAAGTCATTGAATCCTGTTGTTCTGGAAAAGATCTGAATATTCACTTTCCATTTCACTAAGAAATTCTTTAAGTTGTTGATGGTTAAGTTCTCTTGCTGCAATAAAGTAGTTAATCTAATTACCAATTCCATAATTTTACCAATTTCTTATCAAAATGTTTGTGTACAAAGTGTTTTCTGGTGGAATATACAATGGAAAGTAATCATTTAATGATTAATTAATTTATTTTTAAATTGAAACAAAACCCTTTTTCACTTAAGTAGGATATAATTTTTTTCCATGCTTTTAAGGATGACATTTGCTATGTCCTCTCCACATGTTTGATCTTTAAGTAGCAATAATCCCAGTTCTTCTCTCAGACCCTGAGATGCTATATACCACACAAAAAAGGAAATATCATCTACCACAATTGATTAAACTGGAACTAATGTAATCTTTTTGATTTGTAGGTTGGTCACATTTGAGGATATTTTAACTGTCATATTTGCTACTGTTTTGTCACATAACAGTACAATTTTAATTTTATTTAAAATCTCCACTTTGTTTTTGAAATCCCAAAAAAGTTCTTCAGATGCATTAACAAAAACAAGGATTTGACGTATTTACCATTTGTGAATAGTTTTCCTCTTTTAGTGATTTTCTGACTCACTATGAAATTTGCAGCATTAGAATTATTGGCAGACTATATCCAATAATTAAAACAGAACTTGATTTTCAATATTTTTCTTCAAATTTTCTTTTTATCTTGTCACTGACAGGACATTTTCTGGAAAATGTGATATGTTTTGTTGTAAAGTGTCTTCTCAAATTTGACTTTTTGTGTTACAGCTTTTCTTGGCAAGTTAAACAAGTTGGAACAACACTTGAGTTTGAGTTAAATGTAAAAGATTCAATCCAGTCAGTTTTAAAGTCACAATGCCCATTTATTATTTTTCTTGGATTTTTCTTTGTAGCTATGTTTGAAAAACACATAAAACAATAATTTATTTTCAACTTATCCATGTTCACACAACTATACAAACTATACAACAATTACACTTACACATGCTTTTCTTAGAGTCCACACTTTCATATTTCGTATTGTTTTTTCTGATAGAGGACACTTGTGCAATCTCTCATTAGTCACTTTGTTTGACTGCCTACCTATTAAGTGCTTAAGCATTTCCTCCATTCCCTTTGTATATTGCTTTCATGCTTGCTTTTACATCCCTGACATTATGCTTCACCCATTTTAGTGCCATGTAGTCTTGTGCAACCTGTAAAACAAAAGAAATCACTATTATGTGAATAAAAACCTTTTAAAATTTATAACTGAAACTACAATAGTTTTATTTTCATTTTTAATTTTACTTCAGAATCATATGTATATAACCAAAGAGGTGTATGTGACTTATGAATCGCAGTTCATCTATCCTTGATTTAGAAGATATGGTACACATTTTTCAAGCCAGTCCACACTTTTTACGCCTTTTTTTTGTATTTCACAAGTGCATAATCTCAAGCATTTGCTTAAAAGTATATTAAATTTTTTCATCTCTATAATGCTTCTGTAATTATTCACACTCTTAGAATTATGTGGCTTATATACTGTTCCATTATTTTTGACAACTAGAAGTACAACGTTCTCAAAAGGAATAACAAAGATTGGTTTAATACTTATTTATATGTGCTAAAATTCTTACTCAAAAAATATTATGAACTAAACTTCGCAATGATGTTTTTTAGTTCTACAATATTTTAGTTCTAATTTTTAATATTATTAACATTTCAAATAAGCTTAATTTTTGAAGCAATTATAAATTAGATATATAAATAAATTAAGTATATACACATTGTTAAATGGAGGTTGCCTTGACAACAGTTGAAATTGTTATTGATATTGGGATTGTCTAAATGTTGACTGGCTTTGAATGATTACAGATAAACTAGTACATTCTTCAAATTCTCTGTGTTATGTCATCGTTTTATTTTTGCCTATGCAACTTAAATTTATTTTCTAATATATAAATTAATATTTATAAATAGTTTGTTATCAATAAAGATTTTAATATATATTATGACTAGTAAAAATCTATACTAGATAAATAATAATTAATCCTATATAATATAAAATTCATTTTTGTTATCTGAAAATTTTGAACTTGTTACTTCATTTCACTTGGCTATTTAAATTATAGTATATTGTTTCTAAGTCATTTAGATGAGGTTTTGATTTAATAATTTGCTTTGAAGGTAATCATAAAAATTAGATTATTCGTGCCATAAACTAGATAAATTTTTCTACTGGGATTATTACATGCAAATGTTATTAGACTGATGTTAGAATTTGAGTAATATATCATAATCATATATATATGCCAATTTCTCTGTGAGTTGAATGTGTGGATGTATTAAAGGTAGTCTGCTGTGAACAAAATTTTTTGTCGATTTTTGTCTAGACCATTCAAATTGGTTGGTGGAGTTCTAGCATTCTGATATTATTTTTCTTGACTTTATAAGCATCGATCCATATGAATATTTTTACTTATTATAACAATATTTTATAAACTGGCAGGATATCCAGTATATATATATATTCAAATCACTCACCAACATAAGCAAACAAGGGCTAAATTTCATCCTCATTCATTTTATTTTCATGTAATCTTTTTATTACCCCTCCCCCCTCCACAGACTTGATCACATAGTCAACATTTCACTTTTTGATCAAAGTTAAAACGGAACATGTGTAGATCATATCGCATTTCATTCAATTTTACGTATATTTTTTTATTTTTCGTTATTTGATAATAATAAGCTGTCTTGTTAGAAAATAATGCCAAGAATTTTCCATTTGATGTGTAATAACTGCAAGATTTTCCTTCTGCACAACACGTGATGATGTCATCACAGTTTAGGTTGTAAATATTAATATAGAATTACTTTGCCAATGTTTTATGCTTTTTTGCCCGCTGGTAATTTTTGTTATTATTTATTTTCTTACCACGATAATAGCTCTACTGTTAAAATGAAACTATTCCTAGAAGTAAAAACAACTATTATTATTTTATGAAAATAAGTTATCTAAAGGGATACTTTATGTGAATAAGTAACATTTTTTTATTAATCCCCCCCCCCCCCCAAATATCTTGGTATAAGTTTGTGTTGTGGAAATATATATATGAAATTACTTATTATTACAAATAAAAATGCCTTCCTTTCTGACAATATCCTGATATTGATATTGAACTGAATGATCAAGAACGTAATACTAAGTTATATATTATCTGTCGAAAGATAGATATATAAATTAAAGCATTATAACCAAGAAACAGTACAATCATCATCTGTGGAAGCTTGCTATTGCTCTCCATCCTTCACTTTGCTGGTGATATAGTTTTTATAAGATCATCTTGAAATCATTGCTGTACAGTTGACAGGCACAAAACAGTTTCTAACTGGTAAACTGTTGTCTCATCATTATTTTAAATAAATACTGGTTTAATACAAAAATTTCAGATAACTCAATTACTTCATTTTAAATATGGTCTTTATTGAATAAAATCTGTGCTTTCATAAAGCAGTCATTACATAATATTTAATAAGCTGTTAGAAATGTTATGAACAAATTAAAACTAAGATAGTGATGTATCAAAACTATCTTTATAATTTTTTTCTTAAAGTGATCAGAAACTTCTATAATATATCAAAGATAAAAAAGATTGATCTGCTTCTACATGGACTATATTTAAAAACAAATGTTTAACATCCAATGACAGAATAAAATGAACTATATCTGAATTGCTGCATTGTGGAATGATCTCTCTCTTCCTGGAATAATACCACATCATTTTTTAATGAATACCAATTGAGTTAGCAAATCCATTTCAAGAGATAATATAGACAGACTAAAACTAAGCATATGATTTCGTTAATTAATTTTAATAAATAATTAAAATCTGATAACCACTAAATAATAAGTCTACAACAAGCTATAACAATATTAAGTTAAATTAGAAAATATAAATTGCATCAGTCTACTATCATGAGAAGAAATTTGATTACTTAAATGTTATGGATACACTGTTTAACAAAAGACAAGAGTTATAGTTCACTTGACCACAAAGTAAAGTTTTATTAAAATAATATTGTTTCTAAAAAAGCTGTGGTTTTTAATAATTCAGAAGTACATATTTAACACTACTTTAAAATTGTTATAAATTATATATTGCATATATATAATATTTTATTTGAATGATTATTATTGCTCTGAAGGTTAGCTAATCTTGGATTGCTTTAAGTAATAATTGGTATAATTTGTATAATCTTATTGATAGCACAATGAATTAGATTGTTTATTTTTTTATAAAGTAGAATATTAAAATGAAAGAGCATTATAAAATGGCAGTACAAATTCCATACTGCCAGAAGGAATTTTATAAAGAATATTTTCTCATAGTGAAATTATATATATATGGTACTAGGAAACTGGATAAAGTATATACTGATGACTCCATATACATACCTAGTAAATCTATATATATATAAATGAAATTCCATTGTGTAATTTACTGGGCCATTGTTTCATTTTCTTTATAATTGTAAATCATATAAAAATAAAAAATTCTATTTCTTAACTACAGTGGAATCACAGTATTTGTTATATTTTGTTCTGAATTCTCCTTGAATACATTGTACATTGCATATAATAATAGTTTATATTTTGGTTATAATAGAATACATATTGTGTATTGAACAGTAAGTGTGTAGACTTTTCAACATGCACCTATATAATACAGAAACTTTTAAAAATTTTAATGTAAACAAAATAATATAGTTATTAATAATAAATTGAATAAATTTACATATTTACTGTTTGTGCACTTTATGCATTCATACTTACTCAAAAAATAAAAACAATTTTTTTTATTGTACTGATCTTTATTTTTTTAAAAAATAAAGTGAATAAGAAATTCCAACTTTTATTGCAATTAAACATGCTCTGGGAGATAATCTTTTTCTTCAATAACTTTTTTTTTCCTCTTTAAAAATGTGATACCAATGTCATTATCAGGGATTATTTCCTCTTTAATTGATTTGATGTTTTTAAGTTCATATCAAGTTTACAAATGTTCTTAAATTTTGTAAAATTTTTAGCGTTACACCTAGAAAACATTTTACCATGTAAAATACTGTAAATCAAATTCTGAAAGAAATGACAAAGGAATAATAAACACAATCACATATATTGCTCTGAAATGGAAAAAATGTCTACTGCTGTATTGGAAAATTTATAAAGTTTATGAATTTTAATGATTTGTCTTTAAAATTAGATCATATGCAGCACTGTATGATAGAAAAATGATTGCTGCTGTATATTTTTATTAAAATATTTTTTTGTTTATTTACATGTGCTTTCCATTACATAATGAATTGTACTTTAATCATGAAGGATATATGATTAAGTAAATTCACATTTGAGATTTGAGAATATTATATTGAATAAGATAAAAAGAGGCTGCTGCCAGTCTGAGATTAGTAAAATTTAATAAGTTTGCGAATTTCAATGTTTTTATTATTTGTTAACATTTAAAAAATTTGTTTACATATTTTTTTGAATAGCATATAATTGATGTTGTAATAGTCATATTTGTGCATCCACACATCCAGGCAAATTGCATCGAAGCTGATCTAGATGAGATATTGAGACCTTGAACCTGATCATACTTCAACTCATTTACCAGCACTCTGAGAGTTAATACATTATGATTGACATTTATGAGGCTACACTTGGTCTAATATTTCTTCAGCGAGTTGGCTGAACAAAAGGAGAAACATGAGACTCAGCGGAAAAATTAATAACTTAACTATAATTAAAAACTAAATGAACAACTCAATACGCTATGACTCAACTAAGGAAATACATAATATATTAATAGAGTTAGGGAGATTTGGAGTAGATTATGAGAAAAACATTAAACAAATGTTAATTTTAAATATGTTTAATAAAATAGTTATTTAGCATTAGTTGAATGGATTACATACGCAGATATTACAGTAGTGATGAGATGGATAATGATACAGTGGTCTCATCTTGATATGCAATGCAATTTATATATTTATCTGCAGTCTATGACTCATGCCTGATGCCAAACTATTCTTTAGGTTTGCTAATGGTAAGTTAAACATTTGGTAGGATGATACAAATAAAGAGTGCTAAGCTACTAATTTTAATATATTACCAACGAGCAATTAAATACACTCGAAATGCAGATTCATTATGTAAAACCAGATCCCAAGTTCAGGCTATTGGTGAAGTTTACTAAAAAGGAGGAAATGAACTGGTTACCATAGATTGGCATCTGGACTATGGTGCTAAAATATTAAATTAAAGATCGTGGTGCATATGTGTAATTGCTTACGGGCTTTGGTACCTAGTACTCAGTGCCCTTATACTGAACAGCTTGCTACTATATTAAAGAGCATATCAGTTCAGGTCATCAGATAGGATTTGAAAACTATTCTGGACTCTCGTATTCCAGTTCTAAAAAATATAGTCATCCAAACTGTAGAATGGGCAGCTTGATACCGTGAACCATCTTAAAGAGGAACAGAAAGATATTAGTGCATGTTGTATGCTTAATAAAGACACATTTGCAATGCTTAATAATAATACTAATACATATTTTAAAAAATTAAGTAATGTGCCTAAATGTATATAGTTTCAGTCTGCTGAAACTAGCTTGACCCAGCTCTTAAGCTAGCACTTAACAATTATGCTAAGAAATGGTTAACTAAATATTAATCTAGTTTATATATTGAATCTGTATATAATTATTTATAATCAAATTAGGGAGGAGAAAGCATATTTCGAGCCTTATAACATTTACAAATATGCTTTTAATATCTTTCTGGTCGTTATCTAACTAATAGATATAATCATGATTTAAACTGGTTAGGCAACCTTAATGAACATAGTTACAAATATTAAAATAAATAAATAAAGGTAACAATGAGCACATAGTGATCTGTTTGTTATCTCATAGAATAGGATTTCGAAGCAGCGATTTATACCTAAAAAGCAAAGATAATTTTATGTTGGAGAGCTTCTAATTGTCTCTCCCAAAAGTTTTTTAAATTAATCACTCATGGCTTTGAAACATTGGATATGATAACATATGAAATCAAAAGAAGAAATAAAATAATCAAAATAGAAAGATAGACATGGCTGCAGATTATAAGAGATTTTAAATAATAACTGATTACTGTTATTACAGACAAGATAGAGTTTAAATTTAAATGAGAATTTATAGTTTAAATGAATGTTCATAATAGCTAGCTTAATAAATGTATTATAGATATTTCAAGTAAATGTATAGAGCTCTGCAGTGAAGAAGTATTACCAATTTTCTTCTTGTAGCTGAGTCATCCGGTATTTGGGAGTAGACACTGGCACTTTCTCTTGATAAGTTGCTTGTTTGTGATATCTTTACTTGGCAGCAGGTAGTAGCTGGAATTCTGCATTCTGGCGGTGATGATGGTTACATCGAGGCAGTATATAGGATGGGTTTGCAGGTGACCGTTCTTTTGTAGGATTACAACTGATGTAGCTTCGTGCAGCAACACACTTGAATTATAGAGTATATATACTTTACAGTGTTGAAATATAGGGTTTATATACCAATTTCTAACTCCATATTACATTTGCCCACAAGCTAGGTTTGCAGGATGAAAATCCATTAGCTTGTTTACAAGTTTTATTTAAAATTTACAAATTTTAGCTTTTCTATTGTTAAATTTTCTAATCACTCAATTTCATCTTAGTTTACCTAACTCAATCCCCAATGGAATAGAAATTGTGCTGTTTGATCAAGTTTGCTTTCACCAAGTTGCACATTAAAATTTGTTATTGTAAATTTCTATTTAACTGCCATGCAATTTTAAAACAGGTGCATGTGGCATGATTTCGGTTAACAAGATTGATTTTTAAATGTAGAAATTAACAAATTATTATGTAAACATTGTTATATATATATATGCTGATCACAGGTGAAATTATACATATATACGTGATCCTTAAGAAAAATAAAATAAACTTATATGCCTAAATTTATAGTAATTAAAGATTTAAACATTTAGATATAAATATGCTGTAGTGTCACTAAATCTATTATATGTCACAGCTTGTACTCTCACACACAGACACACATATATATATATAGGTATGCTGATACACATATAATGACATTTAAACAGATATACCTTTAAACAGATATACAGAAATATAGATATATGGATGGATGCATAGATATACGGATATAGATATATAGATATACAGATACATGCACTCGATGGGGTTTAAAGTTAGTACAAATATTTTTAGGGATAGAGTAGGTGAAACGGGTAATCTGAAGGTATATATTGTTTCAATGTCATGTATATTGATTGAGAATATATCACTGTTTTATTGATACTGTTGCAGAAAGAACAAACCACATATCACTTATATACAATTTTAAACCACTTATATAAGATATCTGATTTATATTTTCTGATCACCGTATATGAAAACAACTCTCAGAAGATTGAATTCATTTCTTATCCACATGTATTATCTTATGGGGCTTGAATCATCCTCTTGTTTTGAAAACACCACTTGTTACAAAAGAATACCTGTGGATGCACTATACTCTCAAGCAACACCATCTAAATTTAACCATGAATACCCAACACTTACCTAACCCAGAACATGATTCCCAAGATATCCATTATGAATACTAATTTTATACAGCCAGGCATCATTATGATTTTTGAATGAATACATATCACAAAGAGCATAAAAGCAAATTATTTTAAAAATTGAAGTTTAATTGTGTCAGGTGTTAAATTCAAGTCTTTTTTAATCTATTAAAAGATCTTTCATTTCCGATATACACATATTTCTTAATAATAATAAAAAATAATTAAAACAACAGTAATAATAAAAATGGAATATTTTACTTTTTCCTGTATAATATTAGTAATCATAATTTAAAAATAATTAAAATACTATCGACAATAAAAATAAAATACTTTATCTTAGTGAAATTATTTTTAATTATTGAGATTTCATTATATTTACATACAAATATATTGAAATATATTTAACCTTAGATGTAATTAAAGGAGATTTGAATACAGATTTTCAAGCTCTCTTCAGTTACTGACTGTATCCTAAATAACTAATACACATGATCACATACATGTGAAAAGATAAATGATTTCCAATTTACCCTTTTTGTGCTGAATCAGAACTCTTCAGTTGGTTCAGATCATCATTTCCCAAACACATATATAATCAGTGTTCAGTTTATGTTCAGATAATGATCTTCCACACACACGTATATAATCAGTGTTCATTATAAACTGAGCACTCATTATATATATATGTGTGGGAGATGGTGATCTGGATGAACTGATGAGTGCTGGTTTAGCACAAGATATATGTATATTGGATATCATTTATTTTTCACATGTGTGTGGCCATGTGTATCAGTTATTTAAGATAGAGTGCATAGCTGAAGGGAGCTTTAAACTCTGTGTTCTAATCTCCTTTAATTACATATTTATATATATAATTAAAATATCTTACTACTGCTTCTTTGATAATTCAGTAAGCTTACTTTTAATCATAGATATATTTACACATAGTATCTAATTTTATGATTGTCTTCAATCCAATTGAGATGAAATTCTTAATTGTTGGTTTATCAGCATTGGCTTATTTCTTTTAGCGTTTATTTTCTTAATATTAATAGTTTTCTAATTAGTCTGTAAGCTTGATAAATTGTAAGAAGATCTTTTGGGACGGGCAAAAGCTGTGCTTTAAAGTACTGTCATTTCTGGACTTGATTCATGATTGATATTTTAGAACAAAAATTTGTTGGTTTTTATTCTCCAGAAATTTATCATTACAGCTGGGATTTAGCTTAGTACTTAAAAATTACTTCCAATAGCCATATTCTTTTTAACACAAATAATTATCACTGAATCACTAGGCAATTAAACGTTGCTATAATTCAGGACCTTTCTATGTATTTACAAGATTAATTAGCTTGTTTAGATACACTATACTCTTTCACTGCAGTTATGTACACTTTGATATTGAGCCAATGTCTTCTTTTTTTTCTTGAATATACGCTCTCTGCTAATGCATAATGAGAACATATCTTTACATCATTCTCAACTCTTATTTTTTTTCTTGTTTTTTTTGTTTTGTTCTTACATGCTTGTTTAATTTTAATCTGATAATTATTCCCAATCACTTGTTTTTCAATCAACATCTGATTTCTGGATCTAATTTTTTAAATTTTTCTCTTAAAAATTTGTTTTCAAATTTTGGAAACATATGTATCTTCTACAACTTTGATTATTTATATTTATTAATTAGATATTTGTATTTATTTATTGATTTTCTATAGAAAGATATAAGTTGTTTACTTTGAACCCTCTTTAAGCTAATAACTTGACAATTAGAGTATGAGATCATCATTTTACAACTTTTGTAGAATAATGTAACACATGCAATCTCTTAATTCCATATTAGATTTTTTCCAAAGTAAACTAACTTTTATCTTAAACTCCTAAAACACATCACATATTTACTATTTTCTATGTGTACACAATTTTTTAAAACAGTGGCAGCTTTCTTCATATATTGAGTGCCATCCAGCCTAAGCCATAGTAACCAATGGACGCTAAATTTATGCATCAAAATTCCTATCTAGTCGCTACTCATCCAATATCCCTAACCTATTTTTTAGTTTATGGTTTTCATCCATGAGGAGTTTTGGATCTGAGAGTGCTGCATCTAGATCTTTGGATCTAATGCTAGAAACTAGTCTGTTGATATTGGATGAGTAGGCACTATATAGGGATTTTGATGCACAAACCTTTTATCATTCATTGATTACTATGACTTATACTAGCTGACATTACTAAATGGAGAGGCTTATTAATTTTAGAAAATGATGACCATGTGATGTTTTAGTGGCTTAATACCAATCCTAGCCAAAGGAGGTTGGTGACTATGGTTATTTAAAAACCAAAGGCACTGAAATGTATATATACTAAACTGGGTTCAGATTTATATGACTATGAAAATGAATTAGCTTGGATTCAAAATATTGTTTTTTCAGTTTTGGCTCATAACTTTATAGTTAATCAAAAAAGTAAAAGTTGGCTGGTGGGAGGGGGGGGGTTGCATTAGATCCAGATATCTCGGTGAAGTACTCTCAGATTCAAGACTCCTTATTGATGAAAGCTATTATCTAGAAACAAGTCTAGTTATTGGGTGAATAGAGACTAGATAAGGATTTAGATACACAAACCTTCTAATATTCCTTGTATTACTATGACATGCACTGGTTGACACTACTGTGTGGAAAAAGTTGTTACTATTTTAACTTTTTATCTGCTTAATATTTTTTAAATTTATACATAACCTTGCCAATATATATATATCCTTTTTATTCCCGTGCTTTAGTTTTTGCCCTTACATTCTAAACAACACCAATTAATAGTTTTGAAAATTTTATTTCTTTATTTAGTTAATTAAATTATTTAGTTTGCTTCTTTATATGGGACCAATATATCATATAATTAAAGCAAGTGATGCCACATTTGGCTATATGTAAACATCAAATTATTTGAAAATGATATTGGTAAATTGTATTAAGTTTGTGAAAATTAAAAGAATTCATGTTGACAGAAAATAGAAGTGAATCAATAAACAGTTGACTAAATTAATTTGTAAAACTATTCTTTGGCTTTCTTATTGGACAAAATCAATTCATATTTTCATACCCAAGTCAGGAATCTTGATAGTTTACAAAATAGTTTACAATATCTGTTATTCCATATGTAAATAAGATACTTCTGATAATTATTTGGGTACATTTTCATGCTGAAAAAGAACTGTTAAATGTGTGAACTGGTTTCACGAGACATCATTGCTGACATTTAAAATATAAATTACTAACAAAGGCAAGTCTATTTGATTATAGCAAGGCCTTTAATTCAATTAATCATGATTCATATAGAATGTTCTTAAGAGCAGAAAGCATCTGATTTTTAACATGAGACATGAGGAAATCTGTGTAATAATAAAGGCTACAATTAAAATAAATTATAGTTAAACATAAAAAAAAAAAAACTATTAACAATTTAGATGTAAAAATAATTCCATACTTATATGAAGAGAACCAGATACAGGATTATGATAAATATTAAGAAGACTGAAATTATGGCAACAAATAGTAGGTGATTTTACAGTTGTTTTAATTATTTTTCAATAAGTAAGGATTCAGACATCAAAAGATTTTTTGCAGATTCTTAACAGGACAATGAAAAGCCTTGAAAAATTATTCATTTACAGGGAAATGGAGATTAGAATTCTTTAAATTATAATATTCTTTTTGCCACTCTGTTTGGATGCAAAAGGAATACTTAGAAAGCAAGATAGGAAAAGCATTCATGCTATTCAATTATGCGGTGCTGATGAAAATTTTTGAAAATATCATGGGCATCAAAGAAAAGAACAAAGTGATTCTTAGTCAGATGTGAACTTTTTTTTTTGTTTTATGGCATATTAGGAGATAATATTATTCAATACAAAGCATATATATTTTAAAATGTTGGATGTGAAAGAAAAAAATAACAATAATGAGATATGTAATTACTATTAAGCTATTAAATGTTATTGAGGATTCTAAAATACCAAACTGAACATGTTATTCATATGAACACCATTAACTTAACAGATCCCAATAATGAAACTTATTCAGAGCAGTTCACAATCCTTTGTTGTAATTTCACATTGAAAGAAATACATTAGTTTTAACATAAATAGATAGTTTTTATCATGTAAATGATATGAACAGAAGTGACTGGATTTCAATATGAACGATATTAAAAATCTTATTAATAATTAGATTGCAACTAAGTTGGCTACATGTTCATTAATTGAAAGAAAAAGTTTCAAATTTGCCTAAAAGATACATTTGAACTTTAGATTATGGATAGAATAAGTAAATATTCTATCTTCTACATCATGATGTCTTTAAAAATTTGACATTTATTAAACATTCATGCTGAATTAAATACTATATTCTCTTTATATACACACATTTTTATTTTAATCGGAGGAGATATCATATAAACTACTTTAAAGCATTCTTTTTCTCAGAAATAGATATATCCAAAATGTCTAAAATATTTATTCAAAAGTAATTTTTTTTTTTTTTAAAAGATCATGTTAAATCTCTTACCACGATTAAAACAAAAATAATTATTTTATGAGCTTATAGTGATGTGGCATATAATAATATTATGTTTTAAATGTAAATCAATTTTTTGTAAATTATATATTCAGTTTTATATGCATATATAATTATATTAATATTTATTAAATGTACTGCAAGATTTTTAAAATTGATAATGTGATACTCATTTTGTAAGTTGTGAATCTTGTTTGGCCTCAACCATTAAATAGGTAGTACTTAATAATTATATAACCTAATATCCCGAAGCATTTTATTTATTTATTTTTTTTAACCTATAGAAATTAGCTTTGTTGAAATTAATTATCAAAAGTTGCAGAGCGTAACTGTTAATAGAAGTGATAGAAAATTTTTTTGTTATTAGAACTAACCATCCAAATACTAAATTCCAAAGTTTATTGTTGTTCAGCATGTTTAGTGGATTGTTTTGCTTTAATATCAAAGCTATACATTTGACATTGGATTGTATGTATTTAAAGTCTGAGATAATTTAAAAGTCTATTTGCCCATCTATCTGGTAAATATTTTAACGTCATTTAATCATTATGGAGGTGAAGAAAAAAAATCAAGGTAAATATTGCATACTTTATATATATATGTGTGTGTGTTTATTGATTAACCACATACATGTACAAACATTCTTATATATATATGTAGGGTATATATCTCTCTTAATAATGATTGATAGCTTGAAATAATATTTGTTTAATACTTAAGTATTGTATAAATGTAAATATTTTTAGTCTAGAGTTTCATAAAAGTATTAAACAAATTTTATAGTTGAAGCTATTTACTCCATCAGTTATTTCCACAAAATTGCCTGCCATTTTAGATTAATAAAACAAAATAAATTTTTTCTTCTAAAAATTTAACATTAATTATTAATTATTATTGGTTAATTAACCATACAGTAAACATTTTTAATATTATGTAATATATCCCGAATTAAACATGATTAATAATTTTCATCAATTACGTGTAAAACATTTTTAAAATTAGAAGTATTTTATTCATTTTTTATCTTTCAAAAATACTTTATTCACATTCTTTGGAGGAAAAAATTGATTGCATTTATTTACTTTCTGTGTCCACGTGTAAAAGCGGATGTTAAATTTGCTAAAAAAAAAATAATACAAAAAATACAATAAAATATCAGAATTATATGTTCAAAACCGGAGATTACATGTGGTTTTCAGCAATTATATATATTCATAAATTCCTTAATTTTTTTAATGAAGTGTGCCATGTTATAGCTTTAAAAATTGAGAAAGAATTGATCAGATTTCTATGTATATTTTGTATTCTGCTACTTTTTAATCTCCATTACTATTTCAAGTTTATTTCTAAATGTATCTGAGGGTCTTCTTAAATTGTTATTTACAATTATGCATTTTGAACACTGTATTGCATATAGAGTAAAAATACTGGCACATGCATGTAAAAAAAAAGCCTTTACCAGAGTTTTCAAAGAGATATTTAATATATAAGAGAGAAAAATGTGAAATTGTATTTCTGATTTTTTTTTGCAGAGATTACAATAGTTTATCTGACACTGTCTTTTATATTTGTAAAAAATGGGTAAGATCTTTTAAGTTTATTTTTATAAGGAAATCAAAAAATGGAGGTTCAAGTGACCAGTATCTAAATTTGTGACATAGTTATTGGTCAAGTTAAGCATGGATTTTCTATGATAATGTGTGGCTGGTTAAAATAATGAATATACTTTCCTATAGTGATATTTATTTTTTGGAGAGGAAAAAACAAGATTCTGTATTTCAAAATATGAATCTCTGACTGTTGAGGTGATTTAAAATGCTATTTCAAAGTAAGGAAATAACATTGCACATGCTGAGATGATAAATGATTTTTGAATTGTAAATAGGTTTATTGAATGAAGCCTAAGACCATTATATAGTAATAAACTTTGAAATGTAATTGAGATTGCCATAATTTTTTTTCCCCTCAGAGAAGTTTTCTAAGTAGTGTATAGATAATAAATTTCTTTGTAAAAATTATTGGTTTGTAATATATCACTCATGTTACAATTAGCATATTGCATAATGGAATATTTACACAGAGAGAAATGCTTTTGATAGTGAGTTAATAATGTTCATTATTTTATTAAGAAGGTTATTCTGTATGGTTGTTCTCATTTGGGCATGACTGGAAAATTTAGGAAAAGACTAAGTGTTTGTTCCTTAAAGTGTTCTTTAATATTAGATCCTGTATAAATTTGACAGACAGGTGATTTTTTATATTGAATGTAAGTTTATATTTATCTATGTAATCTCTAAGTAATTTTATTGAGAGCAGGATTTATGTTTTGGATGATAGAAAAATTGCAATATTATAATGTAAGTCACACATTTAATAATATGGTTTTAAGGCTTGATATATGTATACCAGATAAATTTTTTTCAGTAGTTTTAGCAGAGGTTTAATGTAGATTGAGGAAAAAAGTCCATTTAGTGTACACATTGGGGTATTGAATAATTGTAATGATTGGGGGTGACATCTATATGCTCAGATTTACATGTACTTATCTGCTCCAAAACAGATTTGTCAAAGTTATGGTCCAAGAATAGTAATATTAGCAAGTGTGTTAATCATATTATCTACAGGAACTATATCAAATACTGATTTGATATCTAATTGAATCACTATTGGGTTATATTTTTTCTCTGATTGTGGCAACTATGGTCCTAAATATAAAGACTGCTTGATTAGTGGATGTATCCTTTGCAAATTGATATGTAGAAAGCATTGGTAAGATGTAAGGATCCTTTTTGACTTTTAGAGCCGCTTCTGACACTTTTGTATCCAAAGAGTTCATTGATATTGGTCTTAGATTTTCTAAGGTTGAGAACCTTTCCTTTTTTTTTCAAAAAAGATACTAGAAATATTGTATTGTGTATATTTTTTTAGTGAGAAAATTGACTAGATTTGCTATGTAGGGATAAATAGTTTAGGTGTTGATAAACAAATATTGGGAATCCCATGAAAGACAAGGATGACTGGATTTAGGTATGGACCTAATTTCCTTAAAAAATCAATAGGATTAAATATATTTTCATAATGGCCACCAGTTTGCAACTTACTTTTGTAGTATAAATATGCTAACTCCAACATATATACTTAACTATTTCAGTTTGTGTTTAAATAGTTGTTGGATCTGTGATAGAAAGAGGTTGATTTAAGGCCTATCTAAGATAGTTTCTGGACTATGTATATGACTGACCAAGAAATATTTTTTTTTTACTGCTAAATATTCTTTAAGAGATGCTCCTTCTGCATTTTATAAATTTTTAAGGTTTTGCAATGTAGAGCATTCACTTTCTATAGATGGAGTTTGAGTGATTATTTGGTAAATTTTATCTACAAGGGATCCATGTCAATGCACAAAATTTATTTAGATATATGTATACATTTCTGCAAATAAAAATTTAGGTGTTGTGGTGAAAGTAATGTCCTAATAGTATGACTGATTGGAATTAAATTTTTTATTAATGAATTCAAGATCAATTTTTGTCACAAGTGCTGCATGATCAGAAAATGATGCATTTTTACATTTAAGATTAATAAGGTGGTGAATTGAGGGTGAATAGAACATTAGGTCTATTTTATTTATTTTTTGAATATTTTCAATATATATTTTTTTAAATTTGTTATTGTTATAAAAAATATTGTTAAAACAAGCATTTGATTGATAGCTTGCTGTTGCCTGTTTGTTTCTTTTTTTATTTAAGAAAATCATTTAAAGACTTCACTTATCAAATGGAACAAGCTTTACATTTTCTTTTAAGCTAAAAGATTTTTTATTTTATTTTATAAAAGTTATATATTATTTCATGGAAAATATTTAGATTTTCAGGAAATTGCTATAAAATATGTTCTTTTATTATTGAAATATTTTATTAAAAAATATTATCAAAATGAAACTTCAATTCATTCCATTTATGACAAGATAGGAATTAAAAATAATATTAGTAAAAATAATGCATTCATAATAATTTACTTTTTTGGGGGCATTCATATTGGTTTACAGTGAATATAGTAAGTATTAATAATCACATGATCACAAATTCCTATGCTTGCTCTTAAAACTCTCTATACATATTGCCACTCAGTGCAAGCCAGAGTAATCACTGGATGCCAGTGCATAAAATCCCCATCTAGTGCCTACTCATCCAATATCCCCAGACTAGTTTCTGATTTGTGGCCTTCGTCAGTGAGGAGCCTTGGATCTGAGAGTACTGCATCTAGATTTTACGATCTAATGCAACTCTCCAGCAATCACCTTTTATTTCTACTTAACTACAAAACTATGAGACCTTAAACTAAAAACATTATATTTTCAATCCAAGCTCATCAGATTATATAATCATATAGGTCTGAACTCAGTCAGTACCTATACATTTTGGTGTCTTTGACTATATAAGCTGATGAGCTTGGATTGAAAATATTATAGTGTTTTCAGTTTAAATCTCATAGTTTTGTACTTAAGTAGAGATAAAAGGTAGCTGCTGGAGGGTTGCATTAGATCCTAAGATCTAGGTGCAGCCTTCTGGCATTCATTGATTACTCTGGCTTGCACTGAGTGGCAATATGAATAGAGAGTTTTGCCTGTTTTAATAAGTATTAATAATAAATATTATAATATATTTATTCATTTAAAATTATTTAAGTCAGCAAATTGATTCATGGAATAGGGAAATAATTATAAATTGATATATTTTTTCCAAGAATTAGATATAAAGAATATATTTTGGCAAAAAAAAAAAAATGTAGCTAATAAAAAATTTGAATTATATGTATTATACCTAGAAATCAGTTCTTGAAGAAAAAAATAATAGCTTGTATGGTGGCAGTTTTTATATATGTGATTTTAAGAGTCAGAATAGAGAATTTTTTGATGTATGTATTCATTTGTTATTGATTCTTTTGATTAATAAAATAATTTATTATTATTAGTTTGTTAATTAGTTCCTTTCAGTAATTCTTCTATATTTTTAACTTTGTTGCATTGACTTTGTCTATCAAAAAATATAATTGTATAAAATCTGTAGTTTCTTTATTATCTGATTGGTGAATGAATGTTTGTCCAATGACATCACAAACATTATGTTTTAGTTTCCATCATTAAATAAAAAACACCGGGGAAGTCAGTATGAGTGCTTTTTATTACATATATTTCATAGTAAAGGTTCCCATCCAGTTGCAGAAATAGCCATTAAGGTAGTCTATGCCTTCACATTCTGTCAATCCCCTAATGTAGTTTAGATGAACAACATACTTAGCATTGTTAATTTAAAATGCAATGAACTTTTATAAATTAGCAATGTTTAATAAAAAAAACATATTTACATTAAATTTTTTAAAAAAATTGTTAAAATAAGCAATTTAAAAAAATTACAAATATTTAAACAGTAAGAATTTTTTATTCTAACACATGCGCTATACTGTTTTTTTTAATAATATCTCAGTGATGTCCTGTTGAATATTAAGAATATTTAATAAAAGAAATATTACAAAAATGACAGGCATTTTTGTTTTCTGATATTAATAAATGGTACTATTAATAAAGCTAAAAAAACTTATGATTAGTTGGATGCTATTGTAAAAAAAATTTCTATTCAGAGGGTGCTCCAGGAAATATCAGATACAACAGGTATATTTAAAAATGTAAATTTTAATTTAGTTTTATTAAAATTTGAAATTTATTTATAAAATATTTAAATGTTTTGTTTAATTCACATTAAATCTTAAAACAAGTTGTTAAAGCAACCAGTTATTACAAAAATGATGGTCTCAGCCATTAAAAAAAATGCTTGGAAAAAAAAGTGCTTTTAACTACAGAGGTATAGTATTTAAATCATAAAGAAAATGTGACTACAGTACATAAATTCATGTTTGAAGTTGACACAACAGCCTTTTGGCTGGCTACATTACTCATGTTTAATATATAATATTAAAATCTTATGTTTAATTTATATTAAATCTCAAAAAAAAAGTATTAAAGCAACTAATAAAAAAAACACTGGGCTTTATATAGCCTGGGTGCAGTCTGACTTGTTATAAATGTCTATTTCCTCCAATTTTTTTTTCTGTGAAGGTCATAATTGCATTACTCCCCCCATGTAACTTTTAATTCTAAAGAGATAAAGTCTCTGATTTTATTTCTTCATTATTAATCTTTATTTTGAAGCTTGTTAAAAAAAAATTCGACTTTAAATCCTAAATTTTGTTATTGAGTGAAAATATTTAAAAAAAATCCACTGTTTTCTGGCAGCAACTTAATTTCTTCTGAAGAAAATAAATTTGTCAACAACAAAAAAATCACAACCAATGTATCATTAATGAGATTAAATAATTGAGATGTATTTACTTGACAACAGGTTTTTGCAAAAATTATTCAGAATACTTGTCAAGTTTAAAGATACTTCTAAAATGCTACTCATATTTAAACTCTAGACTTTACAAATAATTCATAATTGTAACATTCATTTGTCTTTAATGGTTAATCTTCTCATGGATTAATGCTTTGAGTTTCCATGGGTTGATCAATTTCTGGAAATGCTATGGACAAAAAAATTCAATGTGTCATTTCAAATCTCCATATTACACTATATAAATCAATATTTACCTTGTAAAACATTTTATACTCAATAAAGTCTCTCTGTTTTTTTTGAAAAGTTTAAAGATACTGAAGATAGAATATTTTTCATATGTAAATATTAACTTTTCATTTGCCAGAGCGCTTATTGGCTAATTAAAGCTTTTATACCATTTTCTTCATATGATGATATAAAAGCAAAATACTGTGGGGATAAAATGTTTTGAATATTAGAAGTTAGAGACACACTAGCCATATGCAATTCATATAATTATACTTTAAAACAGTTATTGTTGTAGATAGTAACATATATATAAAATAAAAGTTAAAGCAAAAAAAAAAAAAAAATCAAAGTATAAAGTTGAATGTTATTCCATCTGTATATTTTGGCTTATTAAATGAATCTTTTATGTGTATTCTAAGTTCCTTATTCAAAGTGTAGTTTATAAGAAATTAAGATAATACCATAAACCAAGAACACAATCATCTGCGTGGTAGTTTTCCATTGCTTGTCACTCAATATTATTATTTTTTACTGTACATCATAAACTTTTAGTGAGACTTTTTAACATTAGAATGCATAGAATTAAAATCTTTTACACTGTAAAATAAGATGAAAAATATCTTTATTCATTATTTACCTATCAATCTAACCATCAATTTATTAACAAATTCATGCATAGAATTAAAATCTTTTACACTGTAAAATAAGATGAAAAATATCTTTATTCATTATTTACCTATCAATCTAACCATCAGTTTATTAACAAATTCATATACTCGTATTAAACATTAATAAACATTGTATTACAAAATCGTGTTTTATATTTAAAAAGAAAACTATTTTCCATTATGAAAAATTTCAGTCATGAAGCTTTCATTTCATAAAGCTACGAAGATTTTTATTATTATCTTCTGCAATTACTTAATTATTTATAGCTTAAAAACATGTTAAATGTACATGTGTTTATCATGCCCTCTCTCACTGCATTAAGTTCGATTTCTTTTTTAGAAAAATGCCAGACTGTATTTAAGTCTCGAATTGAAATTTTTAAATTAATTTAATTTAATAGCAATTTTCTGATTTTATTTTAGCAATTTATTTTATAATTAACTAAACTATATGGAGGGAAATTAATATAGTCTGCTAATAGAATGCCTTTTTTTTTTTTTTGCTTTTGGAGATTAAAATGTTTATTCTGTTAAGTAACTATTTTTAAAAATAATCTTATAGATTTTATTGATTATTATATTAAATATATGTTAAAATGTTATGATGAATAAATAAATAAAATAATAGGTAATAATATATTTTTAAGAATAGTGATGATGATGATGTGATGGAAAATTAAAATGATTTTTTTCAGCAAAAGCAGATATTTCTGTGAGTAGGGCATATGCCCAGAGAACTTGATAGTTAAGTTAAACATTCTCTGAAATCTTTATATATCAGTAAACTTTGCTTTTTTACTATCTATTAGCAATATCCTATTCTAATTTTTTTATTTGTTTTGTCATAAAAACATAAATAAAAAATCTCTACCCATTTTATTCCCTTTACCTTAATGTTTTGCGATTCTCCATAAAATTTATTTGAATTCTCTTTCAATATTCTCTACTCTTAAAGTACATGCTCAATATTTTCCCTCCCAGATCCATATAAACCATACCTACAATTAAAATTATTATTCTATTTTTATACCCCCATCCCCATTTAAAGCTTCTGTTCTTGCGTTAAAGAATAATCCCTGTAGTCTTATCATATGTCCTTATATAAATATTTTTATAAATCTAAACTTTATATATATATAAATTTATTTTCCAAAACTACTTTTTCTCTAGCTAATTTATCTGTTTTTTTTCCATATCCTTCATAGTTATGAATAAATAATATATCCCCTACATACTTTTCTTATTTCTACATATATAGGAATAAAAACCTATCCTAGCATCTCTCTGAGGAGTGCCAAAGCATGAAACCATGGTCAGAAGTTTGGGTGGGGGTCCTGACAGAGATATTTTAAATGCTTTCTCTAGCTAAGCATTTATCATAAAGCTTGTTGAGGAATTGGCAATCCTCATTGTTTATAACTTACAAGCTTAAGAGAATAGGGTCATGTGATCTATGACTCTTATTTTGACTATATAGGAATAAATTTTCTATTAGCTTTGCACACTGTAAAATCTTTGTAATCCAACATGTATATTATTTTCTTTACACAATTCAGTTAAACACTATTTTTATTGATCTGTTTTTATCCATATATCCCCTCTTGACTAGCCTCATTTGCTGTCCACATATACTACCTAATGTATATCTATATGTTTTTTTATTTCTATTTAAAATTTTTTGAATTTCCTACCATTACAAAATACTTCATTTTCAAATCTTAAAACAGATTATTCTATATACTTTTTATTTATTATATAAAAAACACAGTCTTTTAATCAGTCTTATTTTATTTTTGCTTTTTGTCTATCTCTAATTTCCTACACTCTGTATTCTGTCCTTTCTCATTTAATGTAGAACTATAATACTTATATCTTTTGGCATTCCATTTTTTTATCCTTTAATTTCTCTTCATTCTATTTCAGAGCAATCTATTATAATCTTGATTAATCAGTAGCAATCTATTATAATCTTGATTAATCAGTTAACACCAGATAGTAATGCTATTATATTTACTTCCCCATATTAATTTCTTTTACTGTATGATGCACCGTTGATATCTTGTTACTGGCATTTCTAAATATTTTTTTTTTGTAATATTCTAGCAATGATTTTAGCATCAATATCCTCAATTGTTATATTTCTTAGTTCTTCAAAATGGGGCATTTTCATATTCTTTTATTTTTTAATGCTGAAGATTATTCGAAAATCTCTGAGCATGTTTGATTATAAAATTTTAATAAAGAGCCAATCAGAAGATAAACAATTTGCATATACACTGATGCTGGGATTTCGTCATTTGCTAATACTGTTTGCAACTTTAATCTCTTTATTTCAACAAAGACTTCCTGATGTGAGATGTAACTATTCATAATTTGCTTTAATTGCATCGAGAATTGTTCACTCTCAATCCTTCATTTGCCCATGATTTCTTTTAATGTCACAACCATATATTGATCCACCTCATCACCTGATATCGCAGAGTCTTCGGCTGTCATCATCAATGGGATACCATTGGTGTGAGGAAGGTATATTTTCACATAGTTGATTGTTGGTTTCACTATTTTGTTAAGATCTGGGATTAATTTTCTTATTCTTCATGTATATGTTTCTTCCTGCATTCTCTTATATATATCATTGTATTCTAGTTGTAGTTTCTTCACTAAATCATTATTTTCTCTGAGGCCGGATATAGTACTTAGTATTTTATTGATTTCTATAATTCTATTTTTTATTTGATTTTGTGTTAACATATTATTTGTGTTATTACGGCATAGGCTTGATATAAATTTTTTCATTTTATTCCATGCAATACATGGAGGTAGCTTTGATTGTCTTGTATAGTAGTTTGCTGCTATCAAAATGTTAGACATTTGATCAATTGTAAAGTTTATCTGGCTCATAATGTTTTTTTTAATAGTAAAGACATAGGCTTTATTTTTTATTACATCATAATTTTTTATCTCCACTAGTATTCTTAGATGATCAGAAAAGCCTGCTAGAGAAGTTTCAATGAATGAGTCTTTCACTTTACTATTTGACACAAAGAACAAATCTATTAGTGGTGTATACCTGCTGTTAAAAAATGTATAGGCATCCTTACCATATTTCATTTTCAACGGATATACTGCAAGAGTTTCTAGTTTGTTTTCCAGGCTTTTAGGAATATCCCGGTAGGAGCAATTGAAGTCACCTCCCACCACAACAATGCCCAGCTTCTGCATTAACTTATTTTATATACCATGAAATAACTTAGAGATATTATTACTTTTACTAATCGAGTATATCGCAGTTAGGTAATGAAGCCTATCACAAAAGATAAATGAAATCACTATAAAATTTATTTGTAACATGGTTATTTATATGTTTCTTATACTTGATCTCATATTTTTTAGTAATGCTACTCCCTATGCTGATTTTGTATTCAATTTGTATTGAAACACTTTTCCCTTTGCAAGTCTTTCAGTAATCCAAATTGGTATGTTGCTACTAATCTTTGTTTCTGATAAGATTATAATGCCATATTTTTGGGAAGCAATGTAGTCTATAATTTTAATCACTTTATCACCTGCATTCATTCCTCTAACATTCATCATATTATATTTTGTGATTTCTTCATATCTTGGTAATTTAATAATCATTTTATTAGCATATTACACCACACATCCTCATCTTTTCTTTTAGTTTTTAATTCATCCTCTTTCTTCTCATAGGAGTCATTGCTTAATGCCGCCAAATTAATATTCATCATTATTTGGTTATCGTCATTATTATCTTTTGTAACTTTATTAATCTTTTGATGTGTATTTATTTTAAGTGTTTTCATAACTATCCTCATTACCATTTACTTGCTTGCTGCTAAGTTCTGCTGTTTTCGTACTATCTTCATTACCATGCACTTGTTGGCTGATAAGTTCTACCGATTGTGTTATGTCTTTGTTTTCATTTTCCATTTGTGAGTCTGTGTTATTCTCATCATATGAATCTATAAGACTATCAATACCTATGACATCTCCAACCTGCAATAGTTTATTTTGGCCCGGTAACAATCAAATTTCATCCAATATATCCATATTTTTTTTTTAAGTTATAAATTTCTTCTTTATAAAATAAATGATTATCTCCTGTGTTACTAACTATAGTAGCCTATGTTTTAACTGATGCTGATACATTACCCAGGTGATTTAATCGGTCAAATTTATTACACTTCATGCAGTTAGCAGTGTCACAGCCTGCTGCAATATGCCCCACTTGATTACATTTAAAACACAATGGTGATCTACCCTTTATTATTATGGAAATGGGCATTTGGTGTTTTGTTATTTTATGTGGTATCTGTTCTTTTGTTACTCCTTTCTTTAATTTAAGTGCTACTGTCCATGAGTTTGATGGAATTTGGAAAGTTGTGCCCGGCATCATTTCTCTTTTCATATTTATTATCTCAGCATAATCCTGTAGTTGGATTTTAAAAAATTCAACATTGAAACTTGGAAGTGTATGCAGTATTCTTCCATAGACCAATGGATTAGGATCTTTTATAACGTAGTAAATTTTTTTATTTTGAATTTGCTCAATTAGGTTTTTAGCTTTATCTTTTTGTTCTTTATTGAAATATTCAATCGAAACGAACCCTCTAGCGGGAAAAAAAGAAGTATATTTGACCATGTTAATGAGTTCATGAGAATATAGAGCTTTTAAGTATTCATCGATATCTAGTTTATCAAGTATATGTTCTCCTGTTATTATATTAGTTTGAATAACTAAGCTAAAAATTGATGTATTCGGTGACATACACTTTACAAATATCTTTTTCCAGTATTCATTTAATTTCACAAAAGATTTTGTGGTAAGTTTCTTGCTACTTATATTATCAGCATAGTTATCATTAATGTCAATAAATTGAGTTTTATTCACTGAGTCTTTTTAATTATCTAATACATCTCATTTTAAATTAATTTTGATCTTAATCCAGCTTGTTTTATTGCATCAGATTGTAAGATCAACACAAAATTATTATTGCTATCCATTTTCCTTTTTTTACTATTATTTAGTATTATGCTCTCTGGATTTTTTAGCCCAACATTACTACTTAGGCTTCTCTCACTTTTTTAGCTAATAATTGCTTTTTCTGTAAGTGCTATATTGTTTTCTTGATTTATTTGTATGTTGTTTTAAATTTATACTATCACTATTATTATCATTTTTTTCTCTACATTTAGTTAAATTAGTATCACTATTAGTTTTCCTTAATTTACTTTCTTTTCTCCGAACCTTAAACACCATTTTCTCATTATGATTTTTATTTCCCTTCAGATTATTATTATCTAAGACTTTAAATTTATTGTTAACTTTACTTACTTTGGTATTCTCATTCTTTTTATTCTTTCTCCCCATTTTATTATTTTTATTTTAAACAATCGTCCCCATAAATCAAGCAGGAAAGATACTTGCACTACCAGAATTTCTGATTATGACTTTTTCAATGAAAATTTGAAATTAATGCAGTTGTGCATCTAGCAGCCATTTTAAATTTCTTTATATAATGAATAAATAGTATTCATTGAAAATTTATTTACAGTAGATGGCTGAAATGGAAATGTTTCTGCAAGCATGTCAAATGCCAATGGGGGAAAGTCATATTGGATTTTGTTGGTATATGCCATATTAGCCAAAGAGTCAAAAGAGCATACAATTAGCATTAAAACTGTGGTCATTCAAACATATATTACTGGCTTAGTGCCAGTTTTATATGACCATATAAGCAAATTGATTTAAATTCAAAACCTTGGAATGTTTTTGAATTTTATATTATTACTTTGATAGTATAAGGGAGTTGCATAGAACATTAGGGCCAAACTTCTAACTAATGAAGATCATAAGACATATTAATCTGAAATGGGTAATAATATTAATCATTTGGTAGGAATTGATTACTTAAGCTTTTAATAGTTGGCTCTATATTGAATATAATAATAAAAAGTCATATGCTATTTGTTGGAATATGGTTTTATAAATAAAATAATTTTATAATGTTTTGCTATAAACAATAGCGATTTCCTTATGTAATAGTAGTAATAGTATGTTTTTGTGATCATTTAAATATTTGCATAGTTGATTGTATGTCATGCCATATTTAAGAAAAAAAGAGTTCAACAATCTATTTGTCTATTGAGATTTTTTTTTTTAATTATCACATTTAGGAATCAGATGAGGAACTTTTGCCCAAAAATAACTTATAAATGAGTCAACTGTTTGTAACACTGCTAAATGATTTATTTCAATAAATTTTATGTTTTTATCTTGATTAGGAACACATTAATGAAATTAATATTTGAAATTTTGTTTTTTTACAATAATAATTGCTTGTTTTATTTATTTTTTAACCTGAAAAAATAAAAAAAAATGAAGTTAAAAATTACCTCTTGTCTTCAAACCCTATAGCAATAAATATAATCTATTTTTGTTTATAACTAAATCAATAAAGAAATATTTTATTTCAAATTAATATATTATTCATTTATAAAATGTAATTTTTTGTCATTAGGAATCTTGGAATTATTTTACATTACTAATAAGCATCTTTTGTTAGCAATAAAGTAATTGTTGTGAAGAGCTTTATTGAAAATAGTAATGTGAGCACATTAAGTACTTCTTTGAATAACTAGATCAGCCATTGTTTAACTCTAGCTGACCTCAAATTTTTTATACATTCATCTTCATAAGAATATCTTCAAATATTAGATGGCCTGATCTCTCTTAACTTGTTATTGCCTAGAGTAGTATTTAATTGTACTTTCTTAAAAGATAATATTTCTATTTGCAAATAATAAATATTATGGTGATTTACAAAAACGGATTATGTTTTATCAAAGCTTTGAATGCATCTTTTGTTTTAATTACATTAAAAAATCATTTGGTTAGTTACTTGAAAGTTATGTAATATTCACTTATTGAATGTAGTAGATTGAGCTTTGATCCAGAGATTTTGTGTAATCAAATATGTCACCCTGTCATTATATTAAACTGCATAGAATATTTTGAGATAATTTAATAAATCTTTTAATACATTTTTGATTCTTTTATTATTTTGCTGAGTTGAGAAAAACATAGCTAGAATTCCTATAATCTGAATGCTACTTTTGTGGAAGATGACGGCTACAAAATAATAGTGATCTTGCCATCTTTTTTATACATTTTTTAAATTAAAAAGATGCAATACAGCTTCCAACTACCAATTGGTCAAAGCATATTCTTTTAAAGCTTTATATTTATTTTCTTAATTGTATTATATTGTTTGAATTAATTTTCACCATCATATAACAAACTCTTTGCTATTTGAGAGATATTTTTCCTGTTAGTTATTTACTTTCTATATTTCAGTTTATTAGTTTTTGGGATTCATTTGTATATGTCACCACAATGTTTTATCATGCTAAACTTTTACATAGATATTGATGTCTTTTGTTACCATGAAATTTCATTTTTTTTTTTCGTTATTTTTTGTTGCGGAAAGTAAAATGAACATTTTTTTTAAAGGCACTGTATTAGTTTCCATTGCAAATTTTTCTACCTTATTGTCTTATCTATTGCTTATATATTGTTTTTACTTGTGGTATATTGCTTAAATATATATATATTTCAATTGTCTTTATCATAGAGCATGTTGTAGGATAATATAATTTCTTACTTACTTATTTTTTGTTGTTATAATGCAACAAATGAAATAAGAGGTAATGAAAGGAGATGACAATCATCACAACATTTTAAACACTATAATCAAATATAAAAGGAGGCAGATAATAAAAAAAATTCAAATTCTGGTATCTGGAGCCAAAGTATATCAATTTCCTTATCAAAATCAATTTAGGAACTCTCCCTACTAGTCATTTCTTGTATCAGAGAATGGCATATGTTAACAATGAGACCCTTTTTTGTTCTTTTTGTCATAAGTCTGTTCCAGTATTCTGCTCTTCTTACCTATAGAGATATCATTGAGTCAAATATCAAATTTGTGTACTTCTTCTACTTCTCTTATTGATAAATAGGGGCCATTTCCCTTCAATTAGGATTACTATTTTCCTTATGTTTAACATTTAGTTTCTAAGATGTCATTTTTGCTTCAATCCTGCATCTAGGAAATTATAATCACTGTTTTACCAATAAGATTTTAAAAGCTAAAAACAGAGAGAGGGTGTTTGCCCTCCAGACATTTTAATACTACATGGAGCTTGGACTCACTTCCAACCCCATTTATAAGTAGATAATTTTTGTATGGCTTTATTATGTATTTACAAAATGTACCAAATTTGTTTATTTTTGATAGTAAGTTAGGAAATATCCAATTGAATTTCAAATTATCTGTTTCAAGTTTGTAAAAAAAAAAATTTGCATAATAAACTGTTTTTTTTTTTTAAAAAAAAAGAAGATAAAAATAACTTGAAAATTCGAGAATACATGTTAAAGAAATACTTTTTTATTTCAAGCATTGTTGGTCGAATGATCAGCCCAGCCGCCTTACAAGCAGTTGTCCTGGGTTAGCGGGTTAGCTTCCTGGCCATGAGAGAATCAGAATAAAATGAAATAAGTAATTATAATAAACTCTTTTTGATTGAGACTGGATTTAAAAAAGGTTCATTATCAAGATCTAGGCTAATTATCAAGCCAATGCCAAACTTAAGACATAGTATAAAACAGTCCATGCATGTATTTAAGTGCTAAAGTATCTATCTGTCATAAAAATGCTGGGATTCTGATACATGCTGATCATCATCAATATTCTAGCCATATGGTATGGATATATAAACTAATTTTCAATCTGTATAAAGTGCTTTAAATGGATTTTAAAGGTGATTTTGACATTTGTGTCATCCAGATAATTATTTGGATGTCCAAACACAAATATTAGTCCACATATATATATTAACCATTATTGCTCTAAAACTAGCTCAGTATTGTAGAGACTGTGACTGTGAACAAGAGAAAATATAAATGTATATGCTTAATTTACATTAAATAGTTTTCCTGGGATCATTTACAAATCCTTTATTACACAAAGCTATAATGAAACATATTGCCAATTTATGAAACAGATAATTGGAGAAATAAAAACTAGCACTATTAATGTATTATCACAAATGATACCCATGAACAATGAATAAGAAATAAATTCAAAAATTTAAGATTAATATTTTTCTAAAGAAGAACTCATGACATGAATTCTTTATTTTAAATATTTTTCTTAAAATAACAAAAAATGTGTATATAGTTTATATGTACGCATATTATGTATACTTAGGTAGCATGCATCTTCTCTACCTGTAGGCAGGTGCAGATGATGAGGTAGTATGTATCAAGCAAATAGCACATTATTAATTAATGCGGTCTATTTTAGCATTTTAATATTTAACGCTACATTGTAAAACTTTTTTATATTATTCAATTGCCTAGCAATCTGTAAAATATCTAATTTCACTACTCATTATTTACAAGTATTTCTCTTTCTTTTTGGAAACAAAGTACACACATAAACGCCGCACACCAATTCGTATATATAATTTCTGACAAGGATATCTTTTGACTCAAAAGAGACTCCAGAAGCGAGTGATTAAATTTGCAGCAGTAGTTGATTTTAATTTTACATTGTAGGCGTTATTATAATATAATGAGCAAATTGCATGACTAAAATGAAATATGGCTTCGCATTCTTTTTTTAAAATAATAAATGCTTTAGAAAATAATCGACTTTACGAACAGGCTAAATATTATAATTAAAGTATGCGCAAACTATAAACAGTATTCGTGAAGGTTTCTCTTATAAATAAATAAAAAAAATCCTTTGCATATTTTAATGTACATTTTGTAGTGCATACTTTAATTTAATTAACCTGAGAATTTAAGTCCAAGTATATTTACATATATGTAAATGTAACTTATAAATATATGAATATTTCTTAGGTAAATAGTTTTCTTTCCTTTTCAGTATCTAACATTATACTGCGTCATATTTAGGTCACTATTTTAATAAACACTTAGATCATCTTTCATAATTTGTTTATATTAACTGACCTTGAAAATGAAATATAACTACTCTGAAGTCATCTCGACATTGTTAAAAGTTTTTTTTCTTTTTGTGGAGATTTAAAAAAAAAAGCATTTATAAATGAAATTTTTATTTTAAAATATTTCTTGACATATTTTTTTAAATGTTTAGGGCGCATTTTAAAATAATTTTTAAAAATTGCTTTATGTGTCATTCTTTTTTCTTTCAGTTTTTTTTTTTACTATAACTTTGTTTAAAATCTTGAATACTTTAAATTAAATTGACAAGTGTTTGAAAAAAATATATTAAATTATTAATGAACCAAGAATCAAAATGCTAAATAGGTTTAAATGATGGAATTTTTAAATTTGAATCTGTTAAAAAAAATTATTATACTTTGGATTTATAGTAAAGATGATGTTTTGGATTGAACCTATAAAGACTTTGGTTTAGTAATTAATGTTCAAAAATGTTCTTTATTCAATTGGGAATGTGAGCCAATTTAAATACCATGCTGGCTTTTTAAATACAAAGAGAGACTTGGTTGTTGAGGTTCTTCACAAACTTCATTGTATTGCTGCATTTTATCAAATCAAAAGAAAATATTTCATCACAAGAAATAAGTACTGCAACTAAGTTAGTTGTATGTATGTATCTAATTTATTGTATGGAAGAAAGATTTGGGCAACCTATCAATATAACATAAAACCAGTAGAAAAAAAATACAATAGTAAAATCATAAGACCAATTAATATACTATTCAACTTGCTGCATGTGATACCAAAGAGTTTATTATTTAAAATCACACTTTCACTAATCCTATAAAAGATATGACCAATACAATAGAATGATGCAAACTTTCTAAAAGGATGTTTTATGGTAAATTGTCCTAGTGGAGAATATCAGAGAAGTTATCACTTCAATTAAACTATTTAAAGGTTGTTTGAGTGTAAGTGAAAAAATATTTCATACCATCCTTTTTGTGTTGAAAGATTACAGTGAAGTATTTCAATCTGTATTTTATTTAAATAAAAACTTTTCTTCTTTAGATTATATAAAATAGAAATAATATGGAAATAAGGCTGCTTTTTTGAAATTATCCCTAGCTATTTCATTTTAATATTCTGACTTTTCCCAGTGTCACTAAAAATCTGTATAAAATCAAAAATTTTTCTTTATACATTTTGATCACATATGTATTTAAATATTTGTTTCTAAAATTATGTAACAATTACTGTTAATTCAATAATTTTGATTGTTTCCCTAACTTTCCCAGATTGATGATTTTTCTGGTTTAAAAATCATCTAGTAATAATTCAAGAATCATCAGTTATTTTCCACTTTCCACTGCATAATCACATTAAAATGCTTATACTTTGCAGAAAAATAAGACAATACTAAATGAAAATATTAAATAATAACTATTGATTTTTACATTATACTGAATGTGTTTATATCATATTTCCTATATTACACAAAACATTTATTTTAACTTTTAAACTTTCTTTATAGAAATATGTTTAAAAAAAGTTAGTGATTAAAGTTTTGTCTTACTTTTTTAAAAAGAACAATGAAGATTAAGAATTAAGTGCAATGATTGGGCAATTTAAGATAGATAAAATAGAAATATAACACACTAATTAGATACTTATTAATTTATAGAACCAAGTATGTGTGTTTTTAATTTTATTTTTAAAAATGTCTGCTTAATAATTTATCTCCTATACTGTATTTATTTGCTTTTAAAAAAAATATGTATGTATTCAAGTTTAAATAAAAGATCTGTTAAGTACAAGGTATTTTATTATGGAAGAATTAGATCTGGTAATTGCTGCAACTAAATTAATTTTTTATTGTGTTATTTTGTCCTTTTATTATATGGAAGGAAGATTCTTAAAAAAAAAAAAAACAGGGCAAAACCATAAGACTAATTGGTATGTTCTTTAGTTTTCAGTATGTGACATTACAGAGTGTATCTATAATGTTAAATGTTTGTTGAAGTGTATATGTGAAGGAACAATAATAAACTTTGTAAAAAATATTTTATGATGAACTTGAACATAGTTTTTGTAGGACAAGCAGAGCTTTGTTTACATGATAAAAGTTGGCCTTGAAGTCATTCTAAAAAAATAAAATATTAAAATGGCTTTAATTGAGAAGATATGGTCGAGAATAAAATATAATGGAAAGCAACAATTAGGAAGTTGCTGAAATATTTCAAAAAATAAAGTTTATAAGTTAAAAGACAGCATCATTAGATATCAAATAAACACATGCAAATAGATTTGTGATTTGGGAGTTCATGTGAAATTCAAGTACCAGAAATGATAGAGTTGAGCAGCAATTCATGGATCTTGAGCTCTAAAGTTTATCATTCCATCACTGTACGTTTTTGCAGTGGTTAAAGGGCATACTCAGAATTCAAATTCATGGATCACAATTTAGTTCTGACATTCCAATGTTCTTTTTTTTTCATGAACTCAGAGCAATAAACTGTGGAATTATTTTTTATATGCAGGCTTACGCTTTCAGTGATCTTTGAAAAACATGCTATTAATCATGAGGTGACTTCAAATTTGGAAGATGAAATTAGAGTGCACAAAATTGTGTTAAATCATACTTTTGTCAGAATGCTGACAATTATTAAATCCATATGATGACTTGGTTATAGATCATATTTAATGATTATTGATGAATTGCTTCTTCACTATATATTACTTTACATCAGTTATATTAAGTAGTCACTTGTAGTATATATTATTTGTGCATATTGATATATGATGAGATCTTAGTGCCATATTGTGATTTCAGTGCTTACATCAGTTGTTTTTACTTACTAACACCATTAAGCATATATATATATATATATTTCATATAGAATATCTAAATCAAATTTCATACATTTTCAGTAAATGATTGCTATGGTAGATTGAAAAGCCAATTTAAATTATTTTTTCTAATCATATTTAATTAATATAAAAAATTGTATCTAAGATCTAGTTAAAATTTTATAATAGTTAATATCTAATTATTATTGCAGATAAACACTTAACCATGATGCAATTTATAGAATACAATTAATATTTTTAAAAAAATAAATAAATTATGGATTAATATAGTCTAAATTAAAAAGTTTTTATAACATTTTTATTTCTATTAAGTTTTTTTATATGAATATATATATATTTAACAGAATATTTTTTAAATTGCTTAAAATTTGATATTAATTAGTTGTGTAATCGTTTTTTGGTATTAAAGTTAGCCAAAATTCATTTACATTATGCTATAATAAATTATATTTATTCTCTTTCCAAGAATTCAGTGCATTTTTTTTTTTTTTAAATTCAGAGTATTTCTATCTTAACATTGTACGAGTTTGTTTTTAGACATTCTAAATATTATTACTTTAAATATTATTGCTTTTTTAAATTTTATATAGGAAAAATAAAAGGCATATCAGCTTTTAAATAGTCTATTGAAGAGCAAATACATTTATAACCAGCAGTACAAAATAATTTATAATGCTTATAATGAGAGTTTGAGTGGTTTTCTACTCATTTTAATTTGCTGACTATGAATTAGCTACTTGAAAGTAAAATTGTAAGTATGATTATCATCTGAAAAAATAATTTTATTTGGGATTCAAAACAGATGAATATATATGGATATTGCACCATAAGTTGCTATTTTATATACTTAAACATATTTTTGTTTACATATTATTAATAGTCTCAATATGAAAGTAGTTTATAAAATTATATATAATATTGCTGTCATTTTAAAGTTTACATAATTTTTTCTATTAAGAAATAATTTATATTGTAATCTTTTAAAATATTTATCGTGAGTATCTATTTTATATATATTGAATAACACCATTTTTTGAATCCATATGAGCTTTAAAATGTGCCTAACATATTAACATATTTAATTTTTCTAATGTTGATGCTGCAATTAAAATGAAGGAATATAAAAACTAAACGTGCCTACACTCACAATATTATTTCTGCTGAAACAAAGCATAAAATGCTTTTTGTTCTTTCTGAAAAAAAAAAAAAAAAGATTATCTTTTGGTTATTTGAAATTTAATTGCTAAATTAGTAACCAACATTTTGTTATTATCTAAATAAGAATTATAAAAAAAACCCTACAATATCTGTAGTATTTAAATAACAAGGAAAGTAGAAAATTAAACTTACTTTAAAAAAAAAAGAAAATAAAAACTAAAAAAGTAAAAATAATGTGTAGAGTTATAGTTTGATATCTAAAAGTTTCTAGATTGAAGTTTAATTTGTTACTTCTGTTGCTTAAATGTTAGATGATCCTGAGCGACTAATCTTTTAAATTATAAAGTACATGTATGCATTATATATGATATGCATGTTCACATGTACACAGTGTTCGAATGACAGATTTAAGAGCTAAAAGTTGCTGGATTGATTCCCAGTTGAGGGAAGAAACAAATCTCAGTTTGTGCGCAATTTGACATTTATATGCTCAAGCATCTTACATAGCCTTCTTAATAATTAATTGGAAGTAATTTATTTTTGAACCAGTTATACATAATGTTACTTTCCAATGATGCTTTCCTTCATGACTTTTGACCATTCATTTTTTTAAAAATAAATTATTTTACACTTCTGTAGTAGTAATAATGATAATAATAATAATAATACATATATTTTCTGATCTGTGATTATGGCATTTTAATTGTATATTGGATAAGTTTTATCATCTCATATTAAGAATTGAGTATCTTTAGAAAAAATTAACTTTATTTAAATTTTTGAATTACATTCAGTTGAATGTAATTGAAAATTTAAATAAAGTGAAATTTTTTTAAAGACATTCAGTACTTACTATTAAAGAATGGAAATAGTCTAATATATTATACGTATATTATTTTAAGAAAAACATTTTGAAAATAAAGTGTATAAATATAATAATGTACAATCTTTGTTGCATAACAAATATTTTCTGAATATTCAGTTTGCATTAAAAATATATATATATATAGTAAAAAAAATTTTAAATAAATATCAGAAAAGAGCATAAATGGTAAGAAGATAAATTTTGGGGTTGAATATACACAAATTATATTATTTTTTAAATATAAAACATGAAATTAAAAAAATGTGCTAAATAAAATGTTCAAATGAACTAAACTCAGTTAATGATAAGATACAAATAGTTATTATAAACAATTAAATTAATATAAGGTTAAAGAACATTTTATATTGTAGTTAAAGAACATTTTATATTGTAATTTATTATAACGATCGAAACGAAGTGGGAGATCGCATCGCACCGCACCGCACTACCAAGGGCGCCATCTAGGCATTTGAGCCTAGAAAAATTTATAAAGTAGGCAGATACGCGCTGTTAGGATTCCACTTTATTTACATATTTAGATCGTTAGCCCATTGTCACTAGCTCAGTGGAGACGCAGAGATAAAAATCTATAAATTTAGATATAAATATAAAAAAATAATAAAAGCCACTGCCAGAAATTAACACAGAAAAATATTTATTTACGCACATATAAAATCATTTTAAACTCGAGGAATAAGTTTAACATTTAGATTTTTATATTAACTTTTAATTTTACATTTAAAATAGCTTGCTATAATGTTTAATATTTTATTTAGAGGGTCGGGTATGAATAGGCTACATAGATCTGCATTTGAAAAGACAATATTCTTCCCTTATTTAACCCTAGGCTAAAAATTCAAAGTCAAACTGACGCCAACCATCCGATACACTTATGTATTCAATGTAGCATGAAAATACAACGGCACTAAATAGACTATACTGTCAGGAATGCACATCTGAACAGTATAGTGAGAAGACATTGTTGCTCTCCACCACCAGGAATGCTACTTCTGATGGCGAGTAGAACAATAAACATAAAACTCCATAGGAATGGATTGCGTCTTACGTCTTACTATCCAATTCCATAGGCAAGGCGTATATATGTAATCCTGCACGTGGCGGATCTCCTGCTACATTTACTACCTACATAAATATATCGAAACCATTGAGCCAATTCAACCACGAAACAAATAACCTAAGATTACCCTCCCTTAATATAACCTTACAAAACTATATAGCCGTTCACGCCCGACTTAAATTTATCATTTAGATATGTTCGCACAGATAACTTTTATACAATTTGTTTTAAAATGTTGGGTATAGATCGATTACATAGATTCCATGGTCAAAAACATTTCAAAATAAGCATAAACGATCAAAATACAAAATTATTGATATCGACAATTGCAGAGGGAAACTTATAAGTAACCCAATAGTATTCACCATAAGATACTTGCGTTGTCACCAATAACTTAAAAGACATCCGAATAAATACATTTTAGATATTCACCGTAAGGTATCATTATTTACCGAATGTCTATATATTTTGATCAAATATGAAAACCAAAATAGAATTAACCGCAAACGAATCCATGCAAGCGTCTATAAACAACTTAAATTTCATACATTTAAAATTTAAACAATAAATAATTTATACAATTAAAATAAATGGAAATGATTTTTTTTATCAATAACAAACGTATAAAATTAAACATCAATTGATTTTAAACTTAAAGGTCAAATAGAAATTCCATTTTAACATTTAAATTGCTTTCACGAAAGTTCTTAATTATTTAAAAAAATTTTTAAGTTTCATTGTTAATAGCTTACAGTAGCAGAGTCCAGGTTCTTGTTTTATATTCCCGTGACGTCTCGTTTAGAAGATAATGTTCTGGAGGTGGCATTAGCTGGTTCCTTTCCGTATAGAGAGAGAGTGAGGTATGTGCGTCCTACCCCATCTCTCAAAACAAACAGCTGGAACTGCCCAATACTCAATATTTCTCCTTTTTATATTATCCACATGGATTCAAACAACAAAACGTCACCAATCCATCACTTTCGTTAGGGTCCGAGCCAAGGCTTGGTGCTTCCATTGGTCCAGCTAATTTCTCTTATCTAATTTCCATCTGACCCTTTAATTACATAAAAGCCTTGAGGGCTAGCTTGTTTTTCAAATAATAAACAATCATTTCCATTTATAGATTACAGGAATTAATTAATACCTGTTTTTATTTTAACTTATATTAAATATTTTAATATTTAACTCTTGTATTTTTTTACCAAAAAAAAAAAAAATACGTTCATATACCTTTTTTTATTTATATATATATAAAAAAAATATTTTTAAAGTTTAGCATCTGTGCGAATATATATATTTAACAACATTTTAATTTTAGCGTCTAGTTTTTTTTATAGATTTTTAATACATTTATTTTTATTTGCGAACTTTGTTTTTCTTTTAAATTAATGTAACGACATATCTATATATCGTTACATTATGTAGGGCTTTGATATTCTTATGGATATTTTATTTGAATTTAAAAATAATAAAATTGTTCTTTCTCTCATTTTTTGTACCTAAGTGTAAAAAACTTGTAACAATGACATCCTTACTATCTTGGGATCCTGAAGTAATCTCCTCTCTCTATAGTGTGCCATTACTTTATACAGATTATGATATTTTTGTTTACTTTTTATTTATATTTGGTTGATTGCCAAGTATATTTATATGATAAAACTTGAATTGATATTTGTTATGTATTTGTAATTATAAATAAAATTAAAATGCCCCATTATAGAATAATATAATAAAATTGTAATAAAAATAATTAATTAAAATGATGATAATATGTTTTACAAAGAACTCTAATAAATTGCAGAAGTACTTTCACTTAATTTCTTAACCTCATTCAGTTGAAAAACCATTTAAATTCAAATTATTAAAGATAATATTATTGCTTTTCTTGTAAGTAAATATTATATATTGTCTAAAGGTTAGGTAGGATAGGAATATGAAAGAGAGGTTAAAAGGAAGTTGAATTACTAGAGTAAAATGGAGGATAGAGAAGGTTAAAAGAAGAGAACAAAGTAAGAAGATTTTATATGGAATAATTAAGAAGATAAAATGAACGGAAATAAGTGTTCAGTTAGAATAAAAGATAAAGAAAGATTATATTGATAGTGATTGGAAGTAGTGTAATTAAAATTACTATATAATGTAAATATTATATGTATTAAAGTTATAGGTATAGGTATTATATATGATAGAAAAAGAGGATAGAAAAGATTTTAAAAGAATATAAAATAGGTAGGTAATATGTTTTTGAAAGATATAGGAAATATAGAATTTTGTAAACATTTTAAAAAGTTTAATAGGAATTTAAGAATTTTGTATAAAATAATTAATGTATTTTAATGTGTTCAAATTTTGTAAATCTGATGAAGACTGCATGGCACAGTCGAAACTGTAATTAATAATAAAAGTTTTTTTGCTGAAAAGTGAAAAGTGTAAGATTTTTGAAATTCAAAGTTATAAACTGGAAATCAAACTATTGCAAGAAAGAGATTATACATATTGTAAATCAAAATTATCAGTCATACATAAAATGGCAAGTCTTGGACCTTTTTTATTTTGTAATGATAAATTATGTCATTATGAAAGTGATAAATCACAAAATATTGAAGCATTTATAAAAAAGTTGATTGAAGCTGCATATAATATTAAATAAATTTATTGTGTTTTATGTGAATTTAAAAAGAAAGGACAATAAGTTAATGATAAAAATGAATATTTATTCGATATGTTTTAAATGCTTAAGGTAAATTTTAAAAAAAAATTATTTAGAAATTTATATAATATTTTATTTTGTGTTTCTTCTAATGGTTATAGATTGGTAAATAATTAAAAAAATATATCTTTTAAACAAAAAAAAATATTGTGTATCAAATTTTATGTAAATGTAAAGTTTCATACATAAGTCAGTTGAGGTGTAATTTTGAAAAAAGGTTAAAAAATTATCACTTGTTATATAAACATATTAATAATAATGCTGATTTAGTAATAACATACATTTTTTTTTCATCACAAAAAAACTAGATCGTTTTTCAGTTTTGATCTGGAAAAGACTAAGATTATTCATGGTGAGAGAAACCATAATAAAAGAAAAATCAAAGAGGCAATTTTGCTAAATAGAAATAGGATATCTTTAATCAATAGACAATGTGCTAAAATTAAACTTTATGAATCTTAGGATATAACATAATGATGTTGATATTTACGTCCAGTTAAGAAATTAACTGAAAAATATTTTCATCGCTCTCAAATCAAAATGCTTTAGATTCTCCTATTCATTTACAAAGTAGGTGTCTTTTAAATAAATCTTGTGTTAAGATTTGCAGAGGTTCCTATTGTTCACATAGTGTTATATAGCCTTAATATATATTACTTCATGATTTATTATAGATATTTATAAAATATATTACCATCATTATAATTTATTTTTATTACACTTGTATTTATAATTATTTGTATTATTATTATTGAAATGTAAAATAATTTAATTATTTTGAAAACAATATGAATAATGAAAATCATGAATGAAAATGTTATTGACGAATATGATTGTCTTACATTTGACATACAAATAAATAGATTACTAAGAAAATAATTAAAGGTAATACTGATACTAATTTCATATAAGGAAAAAAATTCAAAGTGTTTTTAAAAAAGTAACAGAATTGTTATCAGCTAAGGAGTGTTCACAAAGCCACGTGGCACATTGATATTACTTTTGTAAATTTTCTTCATCAAGGAATTCAGCTCTCGAGTTTAACTATTGGCCTAACTACAAACAGCATGTCATTATGTATGTTAACACACTTAGTGTTTGTAAAACACACAAACTTATTTTAAATTCTGAAATTAAAAAAATATAGATAAATTATAATAAAAATATTTTCTTTTTGTATTCGTATAAGTTCAATTTATTGCTTAGATTGTTATTTATATGTAACAGTGGTTGTAGTTTATTTTTATAATGAAGATTTAGATAACTGAGATCAGACCATGTTTCAGAACAATACTTTTAAAAAGAATTATTTATATTACTATTAGTATTTTGTTACAGATTTCGTGAAATATGGGTTGTTTGTTTTTTAAAATTAGTTGACCTGACATCTGCCTTTGAGTTTTCTCTAGGGAGTACAAAGAGTTTTTATAAATGTTTCTATCATATTGATAATTATTGATTTTTCACTTGAGAGCTTTTTTTTTTTTTTAATAATGTAAAATATCTTCAAGTAAAAACTAGTTTTTATTACAGTTTGTATACTTTTTATTATGATTATTTTTATCCTATTAAATAAATATTATTAGAAACAGAAGTAAATATTATTTGTAAAATTTTATTTATTACTATTACATCTATCTATCTTATGCCATTAATATTTACCTATACCAAATCAAAGCTTTTCATGATCATTAATTATGAAAGCTTATCTAGATGGCTCAAATAAAGTGATTAGAATGGATTAGTGCCGTTAATTCCCTTCTATTTATTTCTATTTAAAAAAAACATCTATCTATAATTTAAAAGTTATTTATGAGTAAGTTCAATAACTTAATCAGCTTAGATAAGGTTTGGTGTTTTTTTTTTTTTTTTTAGCAAAGAATATATCTTATATATTACATATATTAATACAGGTATATAATAAACTTATATTTCAATTATTACATAGTAGAGATGTCTGCCCACCCCTCGTATATGTATTAAATGGTTATCTCCTGTACATGAGGGATCAAATTGATTTTAGGTCAACATGGGTGTTACGAGAATTTCGATCTCAGGGTGGCCTTTGAGCGTTCCTTCGTCAGATTCTCAATTGGATGGACGGTTGAAGTGTGGAGTGGATTGAAGCCTGTCCATTAAAGTATGAAGATTGGCTATCTTAATATATATCTGAGCACTTCTTGCACATATGTGTAGAGATGATAATCTGAACCAACTGATGATTGCTGGTTTAGCATGAAATACGTATATTGGTGATTATTTATCTTTTCGACATATATGTGTTCAAATGTATCAGTGTTATGAGATAGAGTGGAGAGTGGTGGGCCATGTGAAAGTCTGTGCTCAAATACCCTATATATTAAAGAAAAAACACAAAATGGGAAACGTAATTTTATCAAGATTTTACACCTGCAAGAAAATCAGCCATTCTATTCATGTGTTCAGATTTCCATGTACAGTTATCAATTTACAGACATTTAACAAGTTGATTTTATAGTTTTTTTTGTTGAATATATTTGGCTATATCGTGAGCTTCCATTCAAATGATTGTTTATATTGTTCCATATGGTTTAGTTCAGTTGTAGAATGGCATACTTGAGAGCCAAAGGACTTTGGATCACAGTTCAACTGTCACTTTCTTCATATTAAGAATCTCAAGTTTTCAATTATTTAGTTGCTTTTGTTTATTGTTTTCTTTTCTTTTTTTTAAACAGAACAACAAAACAAATCATACTATATAAAAGCAAATTGGGTTTAGTGATGACTAAATCTTCAGGTAATACATTAACTATATATTTTATGAGTTCAAGGTTAATTATTGTTCCATTAGATTTTTTTTTTTTTCATATTTACTGCAGTGAAATATATATAAAAGTATTTTTAAAGGCCAAAGATAATGATGTAAGATTATATTACTTATTGTCACATAATTAGTTTTACATTGACATTTTAATAGCATTATTTGATCTAAAGCTTTATGTAAGAATAATTTTAGAAACTTAATTGTAATGCCAATAATTTTTTTTTTTTTTTTGAAAAATTACTTATTACCTTCTAACTAACTAGTGTTAAAAATAATGAGTTTTTTCTTTTTTAGTTTAAAAAACTTCAGACTGAATTAACGAATAAATAAAATTGATAATGTTATAAATCAATAATTGTTATTTGATCTTAAAAATGTAATCTTATTCCTTTTTAAGCTTCAACAGGAATCTTTTAATTATTTTATACACTTTTTATTACTAGCAATAGGATGAATCCATTATCCAAATAATAAAGAAACAAACAAAAAAAAAAGGAACAATAATTTCAGAAATATAAAAATAACATAATAAATAAATAAAAGTAATATCAGCCTATATAGAAGAAAAAAAGTTATTTAATATTACTACTTTTAAGGGATTGACTAATATATTTCAGAATAGAAATTCCTATATATAGATTTATGTATGTGAGTAGCAAAAAATAGACGAATGAATAAAATTGGGAAATATAATATAGGAATTAAAGATTGAATTGTTGATTAGTGAAATTGATCTAGTTTGGATAGCATCTGGATAGATGAAAAATGATAATCCATCCCAGATGTAAATTCAGTATGTAATAGATCAAATATGAATTTATTTAATACTAGAAACTGCTAGGGAGAAAATAATTTTTGGCTTTACATAAAAATTAAAAAAAATTATAAATAGGCACAAAAAAAAAAAAAAAACCAATTGAAAAAATGTTTAGTACAAATAATATGGATAACTTTCCAATCAAAAATTAAATTTTAAATTATATCAAGCGAGATTGAACTTTAAACCCCATTTAGAATAGCAGTTGATAAAGCTTGAGAGGTTTTGTGAATAAACAAGGCAAAGAAAGGAGAAAGTTCAAATATAAAGTATTGTCATCAGAAAATCTATGAGTTGAATTGAAAATATATGAATAAGAAAAAAAGTTGGAGTAAGAGAAAAACATTAGTAAACATCAGCATTTATGGAATAACTATTGGAGGAGATTCTATTATTTTTAATGTGATTGCAATGAGTTGAAAGGAAACTATATTGAAAGTTATACTGTATGAATAGAACTTTCTGAGAAATTATTTATGGCTGTCAATTAAAACCTCAGAAATATTAAAATAAAATGGTTGTGTCTCTCCAAATTTTTAAATTGATGACTTTCATAATGAGATATATAGACTAAAAATATCATTTGAAGAACAGTTTCTGTCTTTTAAAAGGATAGATTTTTTAAAATAGAAGTTAGAGATTAGTTAGCTATATAATTTTGTAAAGAAGATATGTAAGGATTATTGTCATTGGTCCTAAAGATTGACAAATAACAAAGCATACTCGTTTGTTCAATTTAATCATGAATTCAGATTTATAGTAGCTGAAATGAATAAGATATCAAATTATAAAAGAAAAACTGTTTCTAAAAATGCAATTTGATATTTGAAAAACTAATTAATTATTAAGTTTTACATATTCTTAAGCTATCAGAATATTTACGAGATAAGGACATTTTCTTTATTTATAAATTGCTACATTAATTTTTTACAATTCTCACTGATAAAAAAAGTTATTGTAGTAATAATTGATATGAAGAAAACTTAATATATGTACGCCAATCATAATGGCTTTACAATGTAGGGGGGGGATTCATAAACAAGATAATTAATCTGTATTTCTAAAACAGTTTTTTTATTAAAAAAATGACCCTAATTACAAGCAGATCTAATATAAAAAGAACATTCATTTATATGGAAATTGATAAGCTTACAAAGTTTTATAATTTGTCAATAATTAAATGTATAATTTTATTTGAAAACTTTTTTTTTCTGCAACAGCAAAAATAGTTTTTCATATTACATCAATATAATTGCTTTGGAAAATGATTATAGTTAATGTTTATATTTACTTATGAATGAAAAAAGGTAATTTTATAAATGAAAAATAAATTCTTACTATGTCTTAACTCTATATGGAAGCATATTTAATGATAGTTATTTGTTTTTGTTTTTTAAAATTATTAATCTTGTGAAATAGTGTTGGAAATATGTAAATGATTCTAAATTATGCAAAGTTGCAATATCTTTTTTTGTTACACATGGGCATGTAATCTATTTGGTTTTTGTTGATGCTGCATTAATAATTTCCAAATTTGTGTCATTTATTATAGTTTCAGAAAATTTCATACAAATCATCATAGTAAAAAAAGTGGGTAATTGTGAGTTTTCAAGTAAACCAAGATGGCGTTGATAAATCTACAGATTTGCCCCCCCCCCCCAATGTTTACAAAAAAATGCCTGCTGAAAAATGTTATATTTCATATTTAAATATTATTTTTTATTATTGTTATTTTTTAAAAAGTAGTCATTACACTTTATTCATGTCGGCAGCATGCGATCATATTGTGACCATTAGCATACACTTTTCAGGAGGACAAGATCCCATACATTTGGATATAGTTCATTGCATCATATTTGTGACAGGGGAGTTACAAATTTTTATTATTATGACAGTTTACCAATTTAACAAAAAACAAACTGATTGATTCAAAGTACGACAATGTTAAGTGCGTCTCATCACTTCCCATGTTATAATATAAGTAAAAAAAAAAAAGAAATAAAACTTTTTGATGAAGTTTATCAGAATTTATTTCTTTTTTTAAATTTAACATATTTATTAATTTTGTTTTAATTTAATAACTAATACATCATCAGTAGATTATAGACCTTCAAAACTACATTTATCAAAAATACTGGCTGTCATCTTGGTTTACTTGAAAACTCACAACTGTTACCATAAAGTTTCACTTTATTATAAAATATGTTTGCTACTCTGCCATTAGAAGCAGATATTTATTTTAATAGTTTCAAAGGTTATTATTATGCATCAGGAGTTTGCCCAGTGCCTGTGAATCTATGGAAGTGGACTGTAAATATAAAAATTTATTTTCATATTACATGTCTTTTGATAAATTATTTTCAAACTGTTAATGTGTTAAAATCACAATTTCTCAGAACAATTTGATAAGGAGTTAATTAAAGTAATTTTTTTATTGAAACAAAATCTTTACGAAAAAATGTCAATTGAACAATTTACAGAAATACTAATTAAGCATAATAAAATATTTTTTTAAAAATTCAATTGGCTCACGTAACATTTAAAGATCTTATAATGCTAGTTATTGAGCACTGAAATAAATAAATGGTTTTGCAAATACAAAAACAATGAAAAAGGATTTTTAAATATGTGAAATGAATTACTGAAGTTAGAATGATGTGGCTGAAATGACATTGTTTTTAGAAGCTGATGATAATACGTTAAATAATTAAACATTTTAATATAAATGAGTAAGAATAAAAATTTAACATTTTGAAATGAGGCAAGAGGAATTTGAGTCTTTTATTTTCAAGCTCAATTTTTATAGCTGTGCTAGTGTATTTACATTATTATCATCATCATCACATATAATCCAAACACATTTTCTATTTATATTTCTATATTTCTAATAATATTTATTAAGTGGTATTAAATATGTTTGAAATAAGTTGATACTTTTTTAAAATAAATAATTTAGAATAATCTTAATATTTGTTATTAAATTGGCAGATCTAATTTAAATACCTATCACTTAACTCATTTTATATTGCAATGAAAAGTAATTTGTATTTTAAATATTGGGTAGTTTTCTATTGTTTAGGAACCCTTTACTTAATAAACCCAGCTTATATAATTCTAGACTTATGTAAACATTTCCTATCATATATAAAGTACAAAACGTTAAAAATAAGATACTCAACACAGCTTTCAGTTCTTGTTTATTTTGTGCTGCATCAGCATTTTTTGTAATGCTTATTTTCATATTTTGCAAGATGGTAATGATAAACATGCAGTTGAAGGGGGAAAACACCTTATTTAAAATTCAACTTAAGCAAAAAAATGTTGAAATTATGTATGCAATTTGAAAACTGCTTTTAATTAATTTTTGTATGCTAACATTAAACTGATAATATTTACATTGGCTTACATCTGTATTTAATGTTTGATAAAATTTTTGAATTTCATATCAAGACCAAATTTGGAGTGATAAATATTAAAAATGATTTTATTTCTTAATAGATTTTCAAGAATCATTTGCGTTTTATTTAACTATGGTTGTTGTTAGATTATTATTTGATGAACATCTTTGTTTGTCTTATCTCTATGTTTGTATGTGTGTATGTAAAGCTGTATTTACGAAACATCGATATCAATGACAATTGTTTTAACATTTGATAGTTCTTTATTGCTAAGACACATCAACCTGTCTTTAGGAAAAGAACATAGTCTCCAAATGTCCTTATATATACATGTATATTTTTTATAGTTTATTAAACTATTTTCTTGGCATATATTGTTAAATGTTTTAATTAATAAACTTAGTTAACAACATAAAGAAATTATGTCATCTGTATAAAATCTTCCTTTTGCACCAAGCATGAAAGAATATTAACGTAAAACTCATTTTTTCTACAGTTGTCTTATATATAGACTTATGTCTGTTTCATCTAAGTCTTTTATCATTTATAATAGATTATGATTATAATAATAGCCAGTAATTAATTTTGACTTCTTTTATGGCTGACACTGTATTTTTAAATTCTGTGTTCTAAATAATATAGTGACATATAGACATATGGAAGATTTATGATTAACATCAAGTAAAACATTGAGCTAATTATATAATTTAACAAATGTTAAACTAATTATAAAACAAAGAAGCCGGGAATGACCTACTGACATTTTCAAACAAAAAAGAAAGTATGAACTGATAAATTATGACTTTTATAACTATTTGATTAATATCTCTCAAATTTTATAAACAAACTGATTTAATAAAAAATATTTTTTACCTAAATATATAGTCTCTATACTTGTGTATATATAGTTTTTCATCTTTTCATATATTTATTTTAAAAAATGTGATTTTTTTTTTTTTAAATCTCTGTGTATTGTAAATACATTCATTCTTGTAAAGATTGAAAACTGATATGAAAATATTTTGTGTATTAGAAATCACATTAAAAAAAAAACCAACTTTACTCCTAGATCATAAACAAAACAACATGCGCATGCTTTAAAATTGCAATTAATTATTACTTATCCTTTTAATTTCAGATACATTACCTGTAATCTTACATTTGATATTTTGACAACTTTTTGAGATTAAATAGGGGCGGAGATGGGCTCTCAATTTTTTACATCTACTAAACTATTATTTAGTGTGAGTTACAATTTACATAAGTAACAGTTTTTATTTAATCTTGAAAAAAACAAAACAAAATAAAACATATCTATTACATTTTTAAATTTTCAAACGCAGGCCCATTCCCTTAATATTATTATTTCTAGCAAAAGCATTTCATCCAAGTTTAATTCGCTTAATTTAATCCATCATGTATCCATTAATATTAATAATAAAAATTGGCAAACAAAAGGCTTTGAACATACCATTATCAGATTTTCAATGGTACTGATGGCTGAAGAGTCTGAGAGTGGAGATAATTGAAACCTGTCCATTAAAGTTTGAAGATTTGCTATCATAGTATAAACCAAGCACTGATTATATATATGAGTGGGAGATGATAATCCGAACCAACTATGAGAGCTGGTTTAGCACAAATATATATATATTGGAGATCATTTATCTTTTTCACATGTATATTGTCATGCGTATTGGTTAAATAAGATTGAGTGGATGATTAAAGGTAGTTTGAAACTCTCGGTATCAAATCCTCTCTAATAATATATCATAAGTACATATGTACATATTAAAAACATGTGCATTACATATATAGGTGGTATAAAGTTCATTATATTTGTTTTGGTAGTTATGCAAAAACTTGGAAAGACGTAGTGGAAATGCAGTATGGTATTTTAATAACAAATTATTTGGGTTAAAATAAATTATAAATGTTATTATTCTTATTTGTCATTTCAAATCTGATAAAATTTAATAAAAAGTTAAAAGTATATGAAAACGGCATCCAAATATATATAATTAAGATTTTTCCATTGCAGTACCAGAGCCTTTTATCTTAATTGTTTTCCGATTATCTCGAGCTATTCTGCATTTCACATAACTCGCCACCTTTCCTTATAAATCATTCCTTTTTTTAAATAAAATTTTTGTAAATAACATAATATTTTTTACTTTACTCTTTTATCTTCAGAAAAAAAAAAAGGGTTCTATCTGTATTAACTGTAATATTTAATAATCAAAGTAACTTATATATATATAATTGTTTATATTGAGTATAGTACATGTAGATTGAATTTAACTATTGGGGCTATCGATAAAAATTAAGACATCTTTTTTACTTATCGGTATTAATTAAAATTCTTTACATGCTCGATATAAAAACCTTATTTTCTGTTTACATGTCAGAGTTTTTAAATTAAATAATTTCAGTTCTTATAGAATATAAAAAAGCTTTATTTTCTACATGCCAGACGTGCAATTTAACGTCTTGGCTGTTGTGCATTTCATTTAACATTTTTTTCTGAGTTTTTTTTACTTTATCATATGCGTTATTATTGTTCACTAATTGTATGTTTTATGAATTATATAAAAAAAATATGTGGAGACACATCAGTTTTTATAATTTCAGTTGTTATTTTAAATAAGATATTAATGAAAATTAATGTATGTGATATGCACACGTATATATATATACTTTTGTAGATATATTAACATATGTTTATGTATGTAGAGAAAACCAATTCAAGATTGCTTGGACACATTTAAAAAATATGCTTGATTAGGCTTTGTACTCTTCTATTTGCTGTGATATTCAATAAAATTAATCACAATCAGTATCTGATAAATACATCACAAGTAAACTGCAATCTGTACCATCCATGGTCTTATAAGATAATCATCAAAGCATAAACTGATTCTTTCAGCTTGCATATAATATCTATATTAAAAACAGTAATCTATTCTATCATTCTTCTCTAGAGCCATCTATTATAAGCATGAGTAATCAATGGACTTCATCTGGTAATACCAAATGAATCACCAGCCTTTTGTATATTTAGCATTGATAAAACTTAATAGCTAGAAACTATTTTAGATTTGATTGATACTATCATCCATATTCATTAATTACTAATGTTTGCACAAGATAGTTCTAGAATAATTTTTTTAGTGTATTACTGCTCTTAATCCGTTATTTTGAGATTGTAGTATATATATGTTTTTACATTCTACAATCATAATCATTTAATTTTTTGAAAAACTATATTTAGTTATTATAGTTTAAATTATATGTTAATGAATTCTTTAATAATTTATTAAAATATTTATGCTGAAAAACTGCAAGGAAACTTAGTAGGTGTTGCATACCAAATGCTACAGGTCTATGCTTGAGACAGTCTGTTTTAGCAACTTGGTTAAATATACTCATTTAACATTAGAATTTAAAGTTTACTGTAAAATTATTGAGACACTTATTTTTGACACTGGATTATCCACAGTTCAATTATTGAAATAGAATGTAAAACAAAACTAGTCAGTTCTACTTTGAATTCAGCTGTTAGAGTACAAAGGGCTACAAAACAAGTCTGCTATTTTCCCCTGTCTTAGCAAGAGGTCAGTACAACTGCCTTGCAAGTGAACAGTTGGTTGCAGATGGTTGTTGTGGGTTCGCCTCCCATCCGATGCTATGACATATAATTGAAACACTGCAATAATGTTAGTATTAAAAAATAATCTTTTGAAACTTATTAAATTATTAAAACTTTTCATGTAAAAATTCATGTCTATAAATTATCATAATACTATAGCCAAATTAATTCAATTCAATGAACTCATTCTATGGAGTAATTCAATTTTATTACATAACTAAAGAACATTATGAGTAAAACTTTTATTGGACTTGAGTAAATTTAATCTATTTCATGAGTATATTAATGGAAAGTGATCTGGTATATCTTTTGTTTAAGTTCAAGATATACCACAAGCTTAATTATTTCTTTTTTTCAGTCTTCATTAGAGTATTTAATTTTAAAATTATATGCATAATATATATGCATGATTAATTTAAATATAATTAAAGTTATCATCATCTTAATTCTCCCATAGTTCTTTACTATTGTTTATTTTAAGTTAATCAACATTTTTTATTCTTTATTTTTTTTCTTTATTTTATTCTCTTTATTTTTTAGATTTAGTATAGGGCCAAATATACTATACATCTCATCCTAATGGTCATTTTTCTGCACTAAGTGTGGTGAAGAAATGAACGTTTTAATTATACATCAAAACAAGTAAATTGTCTATTAAATCAGAAAAAGTATTACTAGTTAAAAAAATATATAAAAATTATTGCATTTATGTATAAATGTGCATGCATGTGTATAAATAATAATCACACAATTAGAAAAGTATGTTAGAAAGATAAATAAATTCATTAAAACATCAGATAATTAAATGTTTAGATTCAGTAAATGTTTTTAAAAATAATAGATCATGAAAATTAATGAAATTATTAAGTTTTCAATATTTGTGAAACCTTATTAAGTTAGTAATATTTATCACAAAATTTTGTTATTCTAATAAAGTTTGTTAATAGGTAAATGAATGCATTTCATTTATTTGTTTATAATAAGTTGATATAAAATATTTTATTTTTATTATTTTGTATTTTCAAAAATGATAAAAATCTCACCTGATTATTTCTGATACTATAGAAACACCCTGGATTCTATTATGAAGATGCATTATGGGAAAATTTGATATCATGTCAAAAACTTTATAAATACTGATGAATTTAAAATAGGAGGAAATCTTTAACATTTTTAGTGTAGTCAGTACTCAGTTGTGTTTTTCTTAAAAAATTGCCACATTATACTGACTTACATGAGGATGGCTGAGCAGAGAATATTACCAAGGGTGTCCAAGATAGGGTCAGGTCTCCACTCCATTTCAGTAACATGATGGATATATGCTAAATTTTCCTAAAGGATTATTTTGCTAAATTGAGTCTCTTCAATTTTGAAGGAACATCTATTTCATTAAAATTTGTAATTATTATCTTAGGATTTTATCCAATAAATGAAGCATTTATCTAATGATTACAGAAATGCCTCATATTCAGAAAATAAATAATATATTGCTAGTCAAAAGAAACAACTGAAACAGCTTCTTTAAATCATTATAGGAACAAATGCAGTAAGGTGATTGATGTTTAGGTAAGGTGTCACTTAAAGATTTTAATTTTGTTTTTATGTGCGACTGACAAAAGAATTAAAATAGATTATAATAATTCCAAAATATATGTTTTACATTGGAGATAAAGATTTTCCACAATGAATTAATTTGATGATTGCCATTTAATTCAGATAATAGTGCCACAGATATATATATATTTTCATATGTCAAATGCGTTGACTGGGAAGCAAACCCGGGTCAGCTGCTTGGAAGGCAGCTATGCTAACCACTTTATGCAAGAGTACCATTATTTTCTAAATTTGGTAATATTTGATATTTAAGTACTGTATAAACTTTATACGATTACCGTGTTATTTATTTTTGTGTTTTAATATATTAGATAAATTTATTAAAATAATAAATGTGACATATATGATCATATCGTTCCAGTGGAAATTCAGGTAGTATAGTTTATATTCAATATTTAAATATAAGATATGACAAATAAGTGAGAGTGAATACATAGTAAATATTTGGTGTTGGAGAGAAATTGCATTCTTAACCATCTATATTTTATTACATGCTTTTAAATTGACTAAAGTTTTAGCATTAAATTGATAATTTTGTAACCTTTTGTCTGATTATATTTCAAAGTAAAAGTACAATCAATCTCCTCCAATATGTATGTTGTATTATCACACACATATTGTGATTATTGTAGTTATACTTGATACACCATATACACTTCCAGAGAAGTAATATACATTCAGTTTTACTATTTGCTATTATATGATGATAATTATTATTATGTTATGGTTGTATTTTGTTTTCTTCTTTTTCTTTTTATTGATACTTACATGAAATAACCAATTATATGGTATTATTTTTCTTTAATCATCATCTTAATACAATTTAAATTCAGGTCATGCTATCACACTGTTGATTCATCTAATGTTACACTTAAATATTTTATTATATTTTCTATTTGAATTTAGGAAGTTAAAGATAGAAAGTGTACATAAAACCTCTTATATAAATGTTCATTAAAGAAAAAAACCAGATTAATCATAATAAGTGTTTATAAATATAAACACTGAGGTTATGTAATTTATGATTAGATAAAGCAAAATCATGTAAACCTGAAATTATTTAATAATAAACCAGTAATTGTTAATGTAGTAAAGTTTATATTATATTTTGAAAGTCTAATGGTAACATTTAAAATCCTTGAGAAATTATATATTTACATTTATTGTTTATCTTATTTGGGAAATCCAGAATGAGTCCATTGGTATGGGTTAGAGTCATATGAAGACTCAATCATATGCGAATGTGTTTTTAATACCTGCCTGTGCAATAGGAAGCAAGTTTTTAGCTTCTCTCTCTCTGATATCTTTTATAACACAATTAACTTCTTACTTACTGCAGCTCTTCCAGTAAAATTAAATATTAGAGATTACAATACCTCAAACATTAAAAAATTTTCAGCTACACCCTCTGCTAATAGATATATAAAAGTCTGCATCTCAAAGAGCCAGTTCACAAGAGGTATCTCTTTGAACTGTAAACTGCAATGACATTAAACATTGAAACACAGATTTATTTAAACAAAGTATGTGAAATTTAAATAAGCATATATAGTAAACAATTTTTTGTGAGCAGTTTAAGATCATTGCTTATTTACACTCTTTGTTTGAATGAGTTTGTGTTTCAATTTTAATACCATTGCAGCTTACAGTTCAAAGTGATATATTTTTTGTGTTTGAGATGCGGATTTTTATATATTTATTCACAGAGGGCGTAGCTGAAACTTTTTTAACATTTGAAGTGATTTGATACTAGATATTTATTTCAGGTGGTGTTATGCACTGGAATTATTTCATATATATATTTGTGTTGGCAGTTTTAAAGATTAAAATGAGTAATATTTAGTCTGTCTTTGTGTATGTATGGTAAACATGTTTGTTTATGAGCAGTTTAAAATAATTGCTTATTTAAATTGCATACTCTTTGTTTGAATAAGTCTGTGTTTCAATATTTAATATCATTGCAATTGGCTGTTTGAGATGTGGACTTTTATATATTTATTCACAGAAAGCTGTAGCTGAAAATTTCTTAACATTTGAAATTATTTGATATTTATTTTAGATAGCATTATACGTTGGAATTATTATTATATATATGCATTATTTTGTATGTACGAGATCAATTTTTACAAGCTTTTCTTTAGTATCATATTTTGCATTTATACTTGTAATAATAGTTGAAGGAGAAAAAAGAGGAACTACTATTCTCTTCAGGGCATTGATTGCTCCTTTTTTAAATGTAGTATTTTTTTCTTGTGTTGAAAGGGATGCAAAGTCATGACGGACTCCCTCACTTAGAGGACAAATATTAATGCTTAATTTCATCATCCTATAGCTTGATTACATCAATCTATCTCCATTGAACGAATTTAAGTAATTTGCCGCATCAATTTTTTTAATGACTGTTACCTTGTAATTTGAAATAAATCAATGCATAAAATAAATTAATAGATGTTTTTCAATTTTATTTAGTTAAAAACTGTGTGTTAAAATATCAACGTATATATATTATCTATGGGCAGATTTATATTACTATCTAGCAATTAACACTTTATCTTCAGTAATTATGGTCTATTCTTATTTGCCATCTATAACCCCCCCCCCACACTAAAATGTTATAGATTGCAATTAAATTGTTGTAATAATATTAAATTAATATGTACCATAATAGTAGCAAATACACATAAAATATTTTAAATATTTATGAACTGTTAATATGTAAATATAATTTTGAAAGAAAATAGAATCCCCCTTAGGTCACTTTCTAGATAGTAATTACCTTGGATTATATATATAATGATAGTTTTTTTTTTCCCTCACCTAATATTTTTGAGATTTTGATCTCTAACCCTACCGCAACTGGTACTACTTCATGAAGGAATTTTTCTTCCTATTTAACATGACCTTTCACCTTATCAGATAGGTAGTTTGACAAGTAGAATAATTCACATTTTAAAATCTTTTTAAATTGAATGAGTAGTAAATGATTTATGCTCTCTTTCACCCTTGATAACTGGTTTACTTTCTTCATTAAAGTATATATATATTGAACGTTTTTTCCTCACCTCTGCTGGATCTTAAAATGTATTCTAATTTTTTTGTTATTGTTGTCAGTTTACTTTTATATTATTCAGATTATAAATCATCTAGATATTAAATAAATGCAGACATTGTCTGATTTATTATTATTATTTTTTAAAAACGTATTTAATATTTGCTTTTAATGTTATATATTTTAAATATTATTTGACTTTTGTCAGTACTGAAAAACTTTTGGACGGAACCTTGTCTGTAAATCCATTTGAGTGATTTAATTGTCTCACTTTTGGGAATATCAGTCACTTAAAATGTGGATTAACGGTTTGATTTTTTTTGTGTGTGTGTGTGTGCTTTAATAAGACTCATATAAAATCATTGGCAACTTAATTTTCTTAAGCCTATCTTAAATATTTTGTCTCCAACTTTTTTGAATTCAGTTAAAAGGAAAGCGACAACATTAATTAACTTATAAAAATCAACTTTTTTTTTCCATGAAGAGAAGATTTAATCAAAATGAAAAGAATGTAATATATTCATCCAAGAAGCAATGAAATAAAGCAATTATGTTTATTTGGAAGAACAAAACATGAATGAAATCTTGAGTAATGGGTGCTAAATTTTCATAGGGGAAAAATTAATTACTTAATTAGCAGAAGAGCATTACTGAAACTTTGGATTATTTAATTAAGCATGGAGAAATGTATAAATTGGCATAAAAACTTAAAAATTACATTTGTATCTATGTTAAATTACATTTGTATCTATGTTAAAGTAATTTATACATTTATTATGTATATATTTTTACAGTAGCAAAGTTGATTTCTTCTAGTTTATTGCTATCACCCATTATAAGCTTGAATAATTAATAGATCCTGCATATGGTAGTATTTATTAAAACTTCATCTAGTTCTATTCTATTCATATTCCTAGACCAATTTCTGTCTTATGATCTTAATCACTGAATAGTTTGGACCTGGATCTAGTATACTTGATTTTTGAATAATACTAAAATTATAAAAATTAACACAAGTATATAAATTTAAAAGTCAATATCAAAGTCAATGTTTAATTAATGGTAGCTTAATTGCATTTTATAAACTTCATTTAAAGCACAAAAGACAAATATTTATTTATTTTTTGCATATAACTAGATATGACTTTCAATAGTTTGGCATGTTTTTTATTTTATATGCGTTTTTGGAAGCTTGCTCAGAAAGTAGTTTTTTTCCTTCAATCTAATTAAAGATGTTTTCAAGTTTTGAAAAATTCATATAATTATATTGAACAATCAAGAATTTAATTCATCTATGTTTTTGTTATAGGTCTGTACTAACATTTTCTTCATGACTTTATTTAAATTCCATATTTTCCGGAAGTGGAATCATTCTTAGGATGTTGTAAAACTATTAATATTATCTAACTTTATTGCTAAGCTTTTTTCCCATTTATATTAGCTGATCAAAATCTTATATCCAGAGAGATAATTGTCATTTTCATAATTTCATCTCTCTATTCAATTTAATTTTTGTTGGTGAAGAATTATTGTAACCATTCTGTAGAAATGTTTTTCTAGTTCATTATCATCATTTTTACTGTTATTGATCCATTACAGAATGAAAGTCTTCAAATTTAATCCAGTTTCCCTATCCATAGCATCTTTTCTTCACATCATCTAAAAAAAACTTCATTATTTCATCCATTTATCTTACACATGGTCTCTTTTTATGTATTTTACAAGTCATTTTAAAACATCTGTCCATCTAATGTTTTTTTTTTTAGCATTATGTTCAACTCTCAACACTATTTCAGTTTCTTAATTCTTTCAATGATGTCAGTGATACCTGCATTCTCTCATCCATGTATTTCATTTTCAATCTTTTCTTGCTATTTTTAACATACATCTCTTCATATTTAGTTGAATGATCTAAAATTTCTGTATTGGTTTTCTGTTAAGTGTCTAAATTTCAGATCCAAAAGTAAAAACAGGTAAACACACATATTTTAATTGATATACACTATGACAGAATGATTTTTCTGCTGATAGTTTTTGTAAGCTTTCAACATTTGATTTTAGTATTAAACTATTATTCTTTATCAGAATATAATAAATTGAACTTGATCAAGTAATAATATACATTCATAAACAAAATAAATTCTAAAACCTCATATTTGAACTTTGCAAATATAAAAAAACATCATTGTAATAAAAACGAACTGTTTCATCATTCAACAGTTACGAGGTGCAAGTTGATTTGACAAAACTAACAAGATCTTTTTTTTTGACATTTGTTTTTAAAATCTGAATAATATCACTATCTGACAAATCTATTAAATTATACTTTAAAATTTTTATAATTTTTATGATATTGCAATATATTTTAACAGATTGTCAGTGATGATGTATTATGTGATCAGTTTGAAAAGGCATGTTTACTGGGATGCTGTGATTTTCTTTGTTAACATTATGCTAGAACTTATTAATTTCTATTTTTAAAAATAAAACATATATGTAGAAAACAAATGTGTAATCATGAATACTTTTGATTTTTAATCATTATTACACAAGTACAAAATAATTATGATTGTTAATAAATTTACAAAAAAATCAAGGTTTTAGTCATTTGGAAAAAATTTTCAAAGTAGTATTGCAAAGCACATGAAATCTAGGCAAAAAAAGGGAAAACTTATCTCAATAAATAGCTGTGCAAGCAACTTGACTCCAGTGTTTTTTTTTTTCATTTTCACTACACAAATGCCTCCATTTGAATAAAAAGTCTGGCTAAATCTTTCCTTTTCAAATATATAAGCATATTTCCTTTTAATATTAAGTTATCTCTAATATGTACACTCCATTCAAATTTAATTCTATGATTAATTTAATTCAAAACTATTATTATTATTTAAAATCTGACCCAAATATTTGTGGTTATTAACATTTTTTAATTCATGATTACAAATTTTTATTTTCATTTTGCGAGAAAATTCATGAAATATCACTTCATTTTTTTAAGTATGTATTTTTAATCCTTTCTTATTTTCATCTGACAACTCTATCATTGACTGAAGTTTTGAAGCATTCTTTGCAAAAACATCCACCTCACCTGCAAAATCTAGATGACTTAAATAATCTCCATGTATTTTTATTTCCCTAGTTTTCTCTTTTAATCTACAAAATACTTTATATAAAACTACTGAAATTTTTTTTTGAGATATGAAATCCCTCTGTCATGCACATTTCTCAATCTTAATCTTAATAGTATCATATAATCTAATCATTTCTGTTGCATTTTCATAAATATTTTTTGGAATATAAACAATATTCTTGGTTCATTATCTTGATGATCTAAAGCTTTTATCACCATTGAAATATATATAGAATCAAATACCTTTTATAATTTATAGACCCAAGACATAATGACAACTTATATCCATTGGTCTTTTCTATATCTTCTTTCAATGCTCGTATGTAATTTACTGTGCTAAAACTACTTTTAAATCCAATTTATTCTTTTGATTGATGAATATAAACAATATTCTTGGTTCATTATCTTGATGATCTAAAGCTTTTATCACCATTGGAATATATGTAGAATCAAATACCTTTTATAATTTATAGACCCAAGACATAATGACAACTTATATTCATTGGTCTTTCCTATATCTTCTTTCAATGCTCATATGTAATTTACTGCGCTCAAACTACTTTTAAATCCAATTTATTCTTTTGATTGATTTGAATCAAAAGTTCACTATAGTCAAGTTATAATTATTTTGGTAAAATTTTAATATAGAACTGATAAAAAACTGATAGATCTGTAATTTCTAATAAATTTTTTATCATCTTTCTTAAATATCAATATTATTACTGCATTCTTCCAATCATTTGATACATCTTTATCATTTACATATTTGATATATAGCTTTTCCAACATTTTTTTCTATTTTTTTTCACCTTTTTTTAAGATATCAGTAATAATTCCATCATTTTGTGGAATTTTTCCTTTATTTATAGATTTTATTGCATGCCTCACTTCTTCATTTAGAATGCTGGACAATCCAGAAAATGTTGTTAATAGTGGGAGATACTTGTTTTGTTGTTATTATTTTCTTTTTACTATTATGTATTATTTTTTTATAGAATTTTTGGAAACATTTTTTGATATTTCAATTTTTAGTAATAATCCCATATTTGCTTCCTATTGTTTTTTTTTAAGTGTCATAGCATCAGCCGGGACGTGAACCCGCAACCCAGGCAACTCCCTGCTGGCACTAGCAAGGCATTCACGCTGACCTCTCGACCACCAATGCAAGACTGCTTCCTATTGTTGAAATAACTTTCCTTCATATATAAAGATGCCGTTTTATACTCACAATTATATTTTCTTATATCATTATTTATAAAACTCTGAATATTCAATTTTCGTTAATGGATCATTAAAAAAAAATCATATTTTTTTGTTTTTACATATATTAATTTGCTACAGTAGAAAATTTATTGGTAAATTGCTGCTTTTTTGTGTCAGTTATTATTCTTGCAATTCCCAATAGAGTATTATTTATCTTCTTAATTGATTTTAATTAATTCTGAACTATCTTCAAAGATAGTTAATATTTTAAAATGATTTGCAAGTTCTAATCTAAATTTGTTACTGTTTCTGAAGGCTAGATATATCTTTTCTAATAATTCATCTCTCTAGTTTGCATTAACACTTATCTTACATCTCATTAACTGAAGATCACTTAGTGTGTTTAATCTATTAAGAACATCCTAATTTAAAATATTTTTTGTTAGTAAAAATATAATTCCAATTCTGTTATACATTTATTTGAATGTCTATTTCCATTTAACATTTTTTTCAAAGAAAGAATTCATATTATATAATTATTCTTTTTATGTGAATTCCACAAGTCAGTATCTTTTCTCATTTCTATAATGATAATCAAATTTACCCACAGAACTTTCATCTTTCAATTGTTCACCAGTTAGCATTGAAGATTCCCATAATAATTTTAATGTTCTTCATCACAATGTTGGGGCATAATCCTGAATTATCTGCATTTTATATTTTTTATTAATTTGAATAACTAATTTTGCCATTCTGTCTGACATATTATGTTGTTTTCCAACTTTTTATTTATGGTTACTCTCCACTTCACACGTGTTTCTACAATTGTAGTAAAATATACATTCATTTTAAAATCAATTGCTTTTCTAACTTCACAAAATTCAATAATGTCCTATTTTATATATTATTCATTTCTTTTTCAATTCATGCAATAATTCTTTATTTGAAAGTTATTTGTAGTTGTAGGTAACTAAATAAAAACAGTGTTGAGTGGCAGCTTGAGCCTGCAATCAGAGGACCTTTAGCATCTTCTGATTTTAACCACCAACCATTGTCTTAGTTAGTGACTTTACAACATCATGGGAACAAAAGCTATAATTTATTTATTTTTGTCATAATTATAAATATCTATAAGAAAATAGGTGATTCATACATATATTCATCCTATTTTGAAGAAAAATTTCAATCAATATTTCAGTTAACAACAATCAGGCAAGTGAAGAAAAAACGCGATGTTTCATTTTATTTTGCTGAATAATGCTTGTTGGTGAGCAGCCCATCTGTATTTGCTTGCCATAAGAATAATCACATAATAATAATAATAGATGCAATGAGAAAAACAATGAATGGAAATTAGAAATTTTCTCTGCTTGATTTCTTTGAGTCTCAAAGAGGAATCAAAGGGGTTCCTTTTAATATAATAAGAATAATCATATAGTAATAATAGAAGCAGTGACAAGAACAAATGAAAATTAGAGATATGCTCTTCTTGATTCCTCTGAGCCTTAAAGAAAAATCAAAGGGCCTTCTTTCAATACCATAAGAATGATAACATAGTAATAATAGCTGCAATGAAAAGCACATATGGAATCGAAATTAGGAATTTGTTCTGCTTTATTCCTCTGAGCCTCAAAGAGGAATCAAAGGGCCACATTTCAATTAACAACAAAGTTTTTTTGCTGCCAACTGTGGACTCATTTATTCCCAAATGATGATCAATATTTGCAGTTTTTTTTTAAAGATAATTGTTTAATTTTACATTTGCACTATGCCTATTTTTTCTTGAAATTTAGTATTGATAGCCCACTATTATTGAAAATACTTTACGATATCTGTATATAAATATATAATGATAATTGTGTAATTTATTAATATTCTTTTTATAAGTCATTAAGTTAACATTGAGTTCCATGTGCCATACAAATTGAATCTATCTATTCCTAACTTCACTCATATGAATGATTTTTTTTACTGTTGCCATGGCTGTGGTTAGCTGTTTTTAATACCATTCTGTATTGCTACTGCCAATATAAAAATGTTGATAATAAAGTCAATAAGTAATCATATGGTTTACTGCTTGAGAGTTCATCAATGATAGATCTGAAGCTCCAATATCTGCTATTCTATTCCTAGATCAAGGCACACTGGGTGAAGACATCTAAATAAATAATATATAAAAAAAGATTTTTAAAAAAATAATGCTTTTATATAAACAGCTGACTAAAAAGTAGAAAAAATAAGACTAAAAACATGTGTCATTTTATAAGAGCATTTGAGACCTTTTTGAATTTTATGGCCTTAAATGCTTTTATGAAACAGCACAACATATTTTTTTAGGCAGATTATTTTGTTATTTTTTTACATTTTAGTTGGCTATTACATAAAAGTATTATTAAAAAAATACTTAAAACTACAAACAAAATCTGACAAAAATTATAATTTAATAATAAGACACAAAAACAAAAAATACCCTCTCTAATAAATGAATTCTAAGTTTAAATATTATGTGATCATCTACTATACAAAAATATTTATGTGCTGGCTTTTTAATTAAGTATGATTAAAATCAATATTAACAAAATCTTATTCTACAAATGTAATGTTTCTGTCAGATATATATTTTTAATTTTAATTAATATTATCAAAATTTTATTCTGAAAATGTAATATTTCCATTGGCTCAATTGTTAAGGAATTTTCTTGGGAAGCATAAGGAAGTGAGTTTGAGTTTTAAATGGGAACGAATGTTTTTTCATTGTTAAAATTCAAAAATGTGGATATATGGACATAAATACAGATGGGAAAAGTTAATATTAAAGCATTTAAAATAGAAGAAAAAAAAAGATATAGAACCTTTTTATGAAAACTGATAGAGAAGGAAAGATGAAACTTTGGTATGGATTTTAGTACAAGAAGAGTTATAATTAGTAAATGAAAAAGATTCCATTTAGATATGCCATATCAGATTTTCAACCTTGTACTTGCTAGTGAACACTAGCAACATTCTCCATACAATAGTGTCTTTTAGTGCAAAGCACAGTAATTAATGAAAACCATAGCTTGCAGTAGGTGTCACTATTGTTTGGATAAAGTTGTTACTGTTTAACAGATTGATGATCATATGATGTTTGCTAGTTGAGAGTTCATGAAATACTGTAATGTCCAGTACAATATAAATTACTATTATTTTAATGTTGATATAAATTGGTCTCTATAGTTATAAATTCACATATTTTTTTAGTGCTTACTCAGAATGAAATTATTTTATTTTGTGAACTCTCATGAAGTTATGGGATTTTTTTTCTACAAAGTTTTACTTTACAATAAGCTTGATTGTGATATTACAAACTTATGAATTACGAAAATATGATCATTGGGGATCTGTGCATAGCACATAATGAAATTAAAAAGAAATCAAAACAATGATTATAAAAATAAGTATGCAAAATAAGTATTATCATAAATAGAATAAATAAATCTTAAGTATAAAATTAATGTATCCAATTTTTCAGCAATCTATTATAACGGAAATGATCTTGCCCCAACCCATTGGCCACCATTTGTAACAGAAATGAGTTTCTTGTATAACAAAATGAACTATTCCCCTAGGCTATTGTTTAACAGTTCCACAGATTTTGACAGCATTTGTAATGAATCAAATATGACGACTATCTGAGTTCATGTCTCAAACAAATGGCTGCACCAATTGTAATGGAATGGTCTATTATGTATGAAACCAGATGTAATTGAACAGTGTCTAGTACCAATAATTGGTAGTTAATTGGATCAGAATAGAACAAAATGGCTATTTGCCCCACTTATTTTATTGGTACATTGGGGCTATGGAATGAGTTTGAGTCCCTATGCCAATTGTATCACATTTATAGTATGCTGAGCTCACCTCTAATACATATTATTACCATATGGTTGCCCTTTAGGTCATCGATATATGGGTTCTCATATTCCTGGCACTCCCCAGTATTCAAACTCCATGGTTTTATGCACGATCCTAATAAACTAGGATGATGATTATCATAAGGTTGATCTAAACTAAAAATGTTTATCTCTGAGTTAGTTGTGTAGTATGACAAGTATAATGGAAAGTTGAATAAATGATATAGTATGGCTAATGGAAAGATAGATAAATGATATGGCCTGGATAATAAAAAGATATATAAATGATATGGCATGGGTAATGGAAAGTTGAATAAATGATGTGGCAAGGACAATGGAAAGATAAATAAATGATATGGCATGGGTAATGGAAAGTTGGATAAAGATAAACATATACAAATTCTAATTAAGTAAAATAAATCATTAACAATTTTATTTCATTATGGGTGATTTACAATTTTTTTTATACTAAATCAATTTGATATTTGGGTAGATCAGATCATCTCCATTTGATTCACATAATATTATGATTATCCCATAACCTTTGACCCCATGTAGGATGGTCATTCATGACCCACTCTAAACATTTACTTAATTTAACAATATATTTCACGATTAATTTGATATGATCATCTTGTTGACTAACTCTTCTTTTTCCTGGCTTTAACTTGGCAACAATGGCAGTGTGTTATGATTTACTGACTGTCTTTCTTGAGTATGAAGTCCCCCTTTCACACTACCAGTGATTATGATAGCAATAGCCATTCATAATAGATGTTTAGTCAGTCATATAGTATAATAATTAACAATAATAATTAAGTTAATTTAACAATAACAATAAATGTAAATTTGTCCTGTACTAGTGTGAGCATTTAACGTTTTATATTGAAATCTCATCTCAACACCAGTCAGTCATCCAGTTTTTTAGTGGTAGGTCTAGCGATCAGCATCTATATTTTAGTATACTCAAAAATTATAATGATTGACCTATAGACCCAACTTACATAATTATGAATTAATAACAAAGAAAAATAAGTTGTACATGATACAGATATAATTTGAATAATTTAAATTAATAGTCCATTTAGTTAGCTATTCTTCAATATGTGGGTACATAGATGATAAGATGGTTGGTTCCTTATAGATTAAGAAAATTCCTGGATCTTGGAAATTGGTGATCTATTTGATGTTGCCTGGTCATCCTCTAAGTAATTGTTTGATGACTTGCCCTGGATGGATGATATTTCTATGTTCACTGCTGTTTTCTCCATGATCCTGGTAATTCTTGTCTTCTTCTGGTGACAGTGAAGACATTACTGATGTTATTAGCTTATAGGGTTGAATCATTAGTAGGCATATGATTGGCAGCATCCCACCTGCAACATTTAATGAGTCTTTTACCTCCACACCCTTCTATATTGCTTAATATTAATCAGAATTACTATTTTCTGCTATATATTAGAAGGTGTGTGGTCTTTTTTGGTTTCTTCAGCCAGCTAATAATTAATAAATTATTAGTAAAACTTCAACAGCCAAAAATCCTTTTGCTAATTCAATTAAAATTATTATTATTATTATTAATAAAACTTCAACAGCCAAAATGCTTCATGCCTGCTGATTCAATATAAGGATTATTAGATTTTGGAGATAATTTGTTCTTTTATAACATACTCAAATTATAATTTTTATACGTGTTAATAGCTTAAAAAATAATTATTATCTGTTTTTATCTTGATTAACACAATTCAGTTTCTTTTTTTCACACAAGTGTTATATATCATGCATGCATTCTCATTGTTTAAGAGTTTTAATTTTTAGTCTCTAATAATTTTTATTTTTAAAAAAAATTAATGTAATAATTTAATTTTAGATCCAATTCTTCTTTATTACTCTCTCATATTAAATTTAGGAATTTGATCAATTTAGTATCAATTTCTCTCATATTGTAGTCAGTAGACTTAACATAACAAAAAAAAAAAAAAAAACGAACGTCATAATCTACTTATAATATAATTAACGTTATAACTTGTTTTTAATAGGTTGGGATCGTACTTTTACAATGTATATATAATATTGATAATTGCAATAAGAATATTTATAATAAATGATCAAATTGTAGCATACTTTAATGGAGATTTGAACTTTTAAAATTCTTAGCCACTATCCAAACTAAAATAAACTCATCTTTGATCTTACATTTCATTTCATGTGTATTTCAACCAAAAGTTAGCCTCATCAAATATGCTAGAAGTTTTAACATTTATCAATCACACCAAAATAGTATCCAGAGTTTCATCTATAAATAAATTCATGTGCTATATTTTATCACATCTTTCTGTTATAATTTATATAATAATAAATACCTATTATGTAAGACAGAGGCAATTATAATTTCATTTCAAATTTTCACTGAAGTGATGATTACCATAAGTACTAAATCTGCCATAGAGATTACTAAAATTCATTCCAAATTTGTTACAAATATTTTCAGTGCTGTTATTAATATTAAATACTGTACTCACTTTAGCATTTAAGCTAAATTCCATTTCACGAAGTATTTGAAATAAACTATAAACGTCTTTTGCATAATGGATATTTAATATTACATAAGTCTGATGACAATTGAATAAGCATAGTTTTATGATAGTATGTATACATTCTTTAAAAATAATGTAATTGTATAAAAATCTCTGATGGTCATTATTTTGACATGGTTGATAGGCATTTGTATTTTAAATATATCTGATAATGATAGGTTTTAGAAGAAACAGAGATAGTTTGAGATATTTATATTTTTGTTTTATGTTAGAATGCAATTTATAGTATTAAAGTTTAAATCTATACTAGAAAGTTGATTGAAATTTTTTTCTAATTTGGTACATATTTATATATTCCTACATAATGGCATAATTACACACACATATATATAATAAAAGCAGTCAACATTTAAACAATATCAATAACAATCAGCAATCCCAATCTGTTGTCATGGCAACATCTTTTAAACAATAATAATAGAAATCGGCCTTTATATATGGTCTAATATGTTTATGTAGGCATTAAAGATTTGAACTTGATTACAAAGAGCGAAATTGAAATTGTTAATTCAATGAAGTTTAAATAAACTTTATTAAACATTTTGTTATTCTAATTAATTGAATATCAAACAGTTAGTTCAATAAAATGGGTGTAAATATATTTTTGTCCACTGAAGATGACTATATGAATAAAGTAAACATTTATTTCAATAGCAGATATAATAAAAATAATCGGAGAAAAGTGGTAGTTTTTATATATAAATAAAATATTTTGAATTCAAAAAATTATGTAAGTAATAGTATTGTTAACATTACTGAATGATTTTTAAAAAGAAAGAAAAAAAAAGAATTAATAATAAGTTGAGCAAGAAACTTTAAAAGTTTGTTTACATTAATTGGATAATGTAAAAGAAAATTTCAACTGTAATGTGATAGTAAGTATTGATTAGCTGCAAGTAATAGCCATCAGAATAAAATATTCTGTATTAATTATTTAGACTTGACATTTTAAATTTATAATAAAAGCAACTTCTAGTTATTATTTGTAAAATGTTATATATAATGAATAAAATTAAAAAAGTCCGCTTTTAAAAAATGAAATTTCTGTGTGATATAAATTTCAATTTTTTTTTTTAAAGAGTTTATATTAAAAGGACATTAATTAATTAGTACTTAGGTATTAGTTGGCTGGTGGTGAAATTTTAGTTTTCATTAAAATCGTTACAACTATCTATGATTGCTAAATATTTGATAGAATGTTTTATTTATTTAATAGATATGTACAGAATTTTTATATCTACCATATATTCTTTATTAAATTTTATCTACTACTAACAAACTTACACTTTAAGGATGTCCATTTTTGGCTGCGAAAATAAATTGGCATTAATATAGAAAGTGGAGTTGATATTTACAATTTTGTTAAAAATGATTGTTTAAGTCTTTGAAGATAAATTTATTATTAATTAATTAAATAAAATGTATTATCAAATATTTAGCAATCATAAATAATGAAGACTAAAATTTAACCCAGATTAGTAAGTATCCAAATATTAATGTTTCCTGAATGTTAGCTGTATTTATATATTGGACTATTTTCATATCTAATATTAAGTATTTAATGTCTTTAGAAAAAATTAACTTTATTTAAATTATTCAATTATATTCAATTATTAGTTAATAGCACACAGGTTAGTATATGCCCAATGTTTCAATGACATTCTCTCCATGTGTTGCTGGCCTGACCAGTGACAATACTAGTATGGGAATCAAACCTGGACCCTTAGATTCTTGAATATTGCGTTTTAAGGTAACATTCCAACCAATTTAGTCATCCTACCAAAGGCAACAGTCAATAGAAATTTCATATACTTATCTATGAGGTTCCTCCTGATTTCTCCACTTTTTCCTAAGAGCAAAATTGATTAGTGGTTTCCATGTATTATTTATAGACACACTAGATTGAATAATGGAGTTATTTGTCATTATCATGTGAGCAGCTTTTTTGAATTTTTTTCTTTGTACCTTTTCTCTATCTAATATTTTTGTATTTTCCCAATTGAACATATGTTGATTGGTACATACATGGTCTGCTACTTAGACACATCTGTTTTTTCTCTTCTAATCATCAGTTTGTGCTCTTGCAATCACTTTTCAATGGAATGACTGGTTTCACCAATAAAACATTTCCCCACATTCACAGAGTATTTAATAAATGCAGTTTTTGCTTTTCAGCATTTCATGTTTAGGCTTTGTAGATGTTAGAATTTTTCATAGTGTGGTATGGCTCAGGAAAGCTGTTCTGATATTATTTATACTGATTGCAGATTTTTCTTAATTTGTTTGTTATTTTTGGAATGTATGGATACACTCCAGTAATAATAATTGTTTTTTTTTATGGTTCTTTTGTTGTCTATTTAAGATTTTCTTAATGACAGTTGATGGATAATCATTTTTTATAAGAGTTTGTTCTATATAGATTTGGAAAAAGAAAAGATCTATATAGAACAAACTTATATAAAGAATGGTTATCCATCATCTATCTTTAAGAAAATATTAAATAGAGATAACAAAAGAATCATCAAAAAAAAAAAATTATTGATAATGTAGTGTATCTATACATTCCAAAAATAGCAGACAAATTAAGAAAAATCTGCAATCAGTATAACATCAGAATACCTTTCCAGAGCCATACCACATTATGAAGAATTCTAACATCTATAGTCTAAACATGAAATGCTGAAAAACAAAAATTACATCTATGAAATACCCTGTACGAGTCACCCCCATTGAAAAGTGATTGCAAAAGCACAAATTGATGATTAGAAGAGAGAAAACAGCTATATCTAAGATAGCAGGCCATGTATGTACCAATGAACATATGTTCAATTGGGAAAATACAAAAATATTGGGTAGAGAGTAAAAGGTACAAAGAAGAAAATTCAAAGAAGCTGCTCACATGACAATGGCAAATAGCACCATTATTCAACCTAGGATGATGATACATAATGTATGGAAACCACTAATCAACTTTGCTTTTAGGAAAAAGTGAAGAAATCATGAGGAACCACAAGTATATTAAATTTCTACTGATTATTGCCTTTGACAGGATATTGCATTACCTCAAAATTCAATATTCCCAGTCAATCCCCATGTTATTACTGTCACAGATCCAAGAGAGCAATACCACTAAAAACATTCTGCACATATTACTAACAGTTGAATGTAATTGGAAAATTTAAATAAAGTTAAATTTTTCTAAACACATTGAATACTAGATGATGGATGTAGTCAGTATATAAATACTATTCAAATATTAGTTTATGGACACCATAGAATAATTAAAAGTTATAGAGTTTTTGTTGTTTATTTGATTTGATATTTTCTATCGTTAAAATCTATATATAATATAAGAATAGTTTTAATGTTATGTAAAATGAACTGCTTATGGTATTTCAGTGGTTGAAATAGTTTTCTGAAAAAGATTCCTATTTAAATTCCCAAAGCATGAAAAAAAGTATTTTTTTTATAGTTTTATCTGGCCTATTATATGCTAATTTATTATATTGATGAACGAATGCCATCTGTTTTCACGAGGAAAACATGATTAAATGAAATACAGTTATTAGTCTTACTTGCAACCAAATGAAATACAGTTATTAGTCTTACTTGCGACCATACAATTAAAAAATCAATACTATTAATTAATATATTAAGAATTTTACGACAGTGAAATTTTTAATGAAGATTGCAAGAAAGTATCCTCTAGACATGCAGAGCTTTGTGGGATTGCCCTCGTTACACAGCTGTGAGTACTATCTTTTAAATGATAAATTAAAAAAATAAAATGAGATTTTTGTTTATATATATATTTATTACTTTTAATTTTTTTTATGAATCGGCCTGTTTGAGGTCTTATTTTTTACAGACACCTTTCTTTTGATTTGATAGTACTTTTTTTGTCTTCACAAAAATAGGAAAATTTGAAACATTTGATTACATTTTGTCTGTCATAAAATTTTAATTAAATTTTTTTATTTGAAAAAATAAGTGTTAAATTATTGTTATTTTATTTATGGTTAATTTATTATTTTAAATTTTATTAATACCATAAAGAATCTTTTCTCGCTACTGTCTCAGATTGTCTTTAAACATAAATGAAGTTCATTCTAATTGCTGAAGATTTATTGAAGATGAGTCAACTCAAGTGCCATTATCACTTTTTTATAAACTTGTTATATCTGTTAAATCAATCTTGAATGAGAATAAAAATAAGCTTAATGGTACCTATAGTTGTTTTACTTAGAAAACAGGAAATGAAAAAGATTCTGAGAGAGATTTGTTTTTGATCGTAGATATCAA